>JBCFYV010009882.1:25064671-25323614 GCA_039000515.1 Timema cristinae
GCCATTGGTTTAAGTAATATACATTTACGGTCCTCAGGGTGGAAGTGACGTCATGAAGGTAGTGGGAAGGGTTTTGGTATAGGCGCTTATACATGCATATAGTTTTCAGGGCAGGTAGGGAAGTTAGGGGAGTGTGGGAGGGTGGTGAGCCATGTTGTTGATGATGGTACGCAGGGAGGGTAGCGACGGGCGTGGGAGGGTTTACCTCTCAGAGTGGGAAGGGTTGTAGGTATAGGCACTTATAGCTACATATAGTTTTCAGGGCACGTAGGGGTGAGAGGGGTGAGGGGGGAGTGACGTATAGGTGGAGTGGGAAGTGTTGTGGGTCCCGGTTCTCGTATGTAGGTTTTAGGGCGGGGGGTGGGGGAGGCGCTCGAGGTGTGCACGCGGAAGGGCTCGTGTTTTTTTTAAGAATGCATATATCTTTCGTGAGGGGATTATTACAAATCTTTTCCTTTCAGAATATAATCTTGAAAAGGATGTCCTTTCATCTCTATGCATTGGCTCTCTCTCTTACGGAGGGACTTAGGGATTAAAGTAAAATAGTGAAAACGTGACATTTCCAAGTTTTCTCCCTCCCCTTACGAGAGGTTGGAAGAGTTCGAGGGACGGGTATGTGACACATGATGGATTTCTTCCTCAGTCTCGGTTCCCTCCCTGATCCTTAGCTGTGAGATGTCCTGATCCTCAAATGTTCACATCTGTATCGTTTGTTGATGTAGAACTTTCATCCATGAGGGGAGCTTTCGAACTTGACATTGATTCATTTTAGAGCGTGAGTGAACTGTGGGAATATTAAAAAGAATATCTTCGAGAAAGGCTTAAGAAATAGTTTAATCATGTTGGTAAATGACTCTCCAGACAGGAGGTTTAGAACTTTAGGACGTGAAAGTAATCTTTTTCTGTGAACATGAACTTTCCAAGCCGTTATACTTTTGACTCGGTTAGACTCACACGCTCTGTAGTGGGTGTGGCTTGGAATCCCCCCTTCCCTATATATAGAGTTAACCCTTTTAGATGAAATCATTAGCTACCATCTACAATCTAAAGATCAACAATGTCTAGCGAATACGCCGCAGTACTATTAAGCACCGTTGGGTCGAGTGAAATCGTACCAAGAAAGTTAACAGATTTAGAGATTGGTCGTGGCTACCGCATAACGAGTATAAAGGCGTCGACTACGCACTTCGGGCGACGAGTACTTACAGTACTAGAGGGCAAGTATAAGGTGTGGTTACCTAATCGATTCTCATTACTCACCGACGAGCAGCTAGAAGACATTTCCAAAGCAGACTTATTGCTTGTATACAAAGGCATCTCCAAGCTTAGCAAAACGACCATATTAAACTTTGAAGGTAAGCGTACATTCAAATTTGTGTGTATATAGTTTTATCTGTCTTATATCGTTTACCGGCCATTATATTCGAATAGCGTACTAGGATATTAGTGCTTAAAAAATTCATGTCAATCTATAAGAATTAAATGTAAAAAAAAATTGATTTTTGAATTGCTCACGGGTTAAGTAAGATATTAGCTTCAATGTTTATATATATCATAGTTTCATGATCTGTTACTAGGTGTTCCTGTTTGTAGTTTTAAAAAATCATGTCAATTATAAGAGTTACATTTAATAAGCTTTTATTAATAAATGTCTTTTTTTTGCTCGGGGCATAGTCTTAAAAATGATACATTCCAAGCAGGGACCTGACGGTCTAGAGGTAAGTTTGGACTTCTATGCAAGCGGCCGGTTCGATCCCCGCTCCCAGCAAAGATTTATCCGATTAACCAAACTCATTCAAATTTGTGTGTATATCAGTTTATCTGTCTTATATCGTTTACAGAGCATTATATTCGAATAGCGTACTAGGATATTAATGCTTAAAAAATTCATGTCAATCTATAAGAATTAAATGTAAAAGAATTAATTGTTCATAGTAAACGTTAGCTTCAATGTTTGTAATAAGATATTCGCGCTTAAAAAATCATGTCAATCTGAGTCAAATATGGATTAAATGTAAAAAAAATAATTTTTGAATTGCTCACAGTTAAGTAAGACATTAGCTTCAATGTTTATATATCAAAGTTTCATGATCTGTTAACTAGGTGTTCCTGTCTTCCTCTTTCTCCCTTCCTTCCCTCTCTCTCCTTCCTCTCTCTCTCTTCCTCTCTCTCTTCCTCTCCTCTTCCTCCTTCTCTCTCTCTCTCCCTTACTCTCTCTTCCTCTCTCTCTCTTCCTCTCTTCTCTTCCTCTCTCCCTCTCTCTCTCCTACTCCCTTTCCCTCTCTCTCTCTCTCTCTCAGCAATATATCTAAGTCTTAAATTCTAAATCTAGATTAAACCAAGTTTAAATAATATGAGAGAATCCTATCGAAACAAACTATTGAAATTAACAAGCTTTGTTGATAAATTTTAGCTAACGTAGCCAAACTTACATTACTCAACCTTTGAGTAATATGTTGAAGACCTCTCTCCCTCTCTCTCTCACCTCTCTCCACACTCTCTCAACTCTATCACACTCTCTTTATCTCTCTCACTCTCACCTCTCTCTCCCCTCTCTCTCTCCCTATCTCCTCTCCCTCTCTTCTCTCTCTCTCTCTCCAATTAAGACATTAGCTTCAATGTTTGTATATCATAGCTTCATGATCTGCTAACTAGGTCTTCCTGTTGGTCTGTTTTATAGCTGTCTCAGAGTACTCGATGAGATCCTAGAGCAAGCTGTGCAGAAATGAAGAGGAATAGTTGAGAAGGGTAGTGCCTGCTTAGAAACATAGCGTGCGATATTAGAAACATGTCAGGACCTCCGGCAAAACGAGCTCGCTTGTCATCTCCTATCATCGTATCTCGACAGACTAACGGGAATAGGGTGTATACTCTCGATGAATTAGGCTCTAATGAACAACTTTTAATTAAATACCTGAGACATGATATCGCTCCTCGCGAATGGAAGGTATATAATGCTTACATAGAACATATACCCGGCCAGATTAAGACTCGAGGTATGTATGGGACAGGACGATATAGACGTATAGATCCAAAGACTTATGACCCTGTCACGAAACTTAGGTATAGGATTTACACAGTTTAGGCTTTACCTGGAGCCGCTAGGACTATCTATCAAACTTATCGAACAAGCGTAACCCGACGATAAAGACGTACCCTATTACCAATGAACTACCCTATAAGGATCCTGTACAGTTTCTCGTTGCGTGCGGGGATATTTACGTAAAGAGGTGAAAGAATCAATTGCAAATAACCCGATAAAGGTAAACTGTAACCTCATCTGCGAGTTTAGGCATCCTACTGAAGGTAGAATTGAAAAAGGTTATTTCAACTCTACTCTATGGATATATTTACTCGATAACTTGGAGGAGATATATAAAAATAACGTGATATTCCCACTCCTTGCTCAGATTTAGGCCTTCGTTTCTAGAGACTCGGGATGGATATACGACGGTACGTTGGAAATAGAGTAAATTTCTCGAAAAACTCGGCTTTCACGATCGGGGTCGTTTCAAATCCCTGAAATATATCTAACGTAAGCGTGATAAATTTCAATCTGAAGAAGGACTTTGTCCCGTATCGTATTGACGTGCCTCTTTGAACGACGGGAAAGCTAGCGTTTATATCGTATCTTAATTTTCGTGACTGTTGAATCTGGATGGAATCCCTCTCCCGTTCGAAATGAGATATATCGAACGCTTCGAAAGGCTTAACGATTATATCCGTTAATGTGTACACTGCAAAAAACGATGGAGTGACTCTTATATTGACAATGCAGAAAACTCTAAAACACTAGTGATCGTTCCCGTGCACGTCAGCGCTAAAGAGCGCGCCAGACATGTTCATTTATTCATGATAGGTGTCATGGAACGGAAACTTATCATTTCAGCGGATCAAAAATCTGTCTCGGTTAATAAACCCGCAACTATCGTTAACGTCTAACGCAAGACGTAGGTACTTTTGCGATCGATGTCTGACCGCTTTTTTGTCGAAAACAAACTTGCAAAACATAAAGATACGTGTATAAAATTTGGCGCTGGTAAGGAGTACATTCCCTCAAGGAGAGATAAATTCCTCGCGTTCTCGCTAGTATAAACAGCAGGAGAAAACAGGATTTATCGTATATGCGGACCTGGAGAGCTTACTCGTACCGATAGAGACGAGCGATCCCGGGCCCAAAATTTTTATACTGAGAATGTACAGCGTCATGTGGCTTATTCTGTAGGTATGTACACTAAATGTAATTTTGATGATAGTTCTCAGAGTACCGACACTTCCGGGAAGAGATTGTACAGATCAATTTGTTGAGGCTCTCGTAGATACGGCAAAGCGCGTACTAGATTGCTATAGTACCATCGTTCCGATGACGCCGCTAACACTGCTCAAATAGATGCTCATAATACGGCCTCTCATTGTCATATATGCGAAAAGCCTTACGCGAATGATGATATTTTGCATTATGGATCATTGTCACTTGACAGGACTTTATTGTGGGAGCAGTCACGCGGCATGTAATATTAATTACAAGAACCGAGCATGAGCGTAGTAATCCATAACGCGCGTTGCTACGACAATTTTTTCCTTCTTGAATCACTTTCGAACGTAGAGAAACTGATCCGTTCACGGGGGAGAGCGTTCTCGTCAATCCGGAAAAGTCAGGGTTATTGGAGACACTATGGGAAGATTCAAAGTAATCATGAAGTATATCGGCACGGGTTTCGAGGATCACAATTAAAATTATAGATAGTTTCAGCTTTCTATGTACGTCTCTAGAGAAATGCGTATCTTACCTCGAACCCGACCAACTTAAAATCCCAGTAAGTATCATCCTGATGATGAACGGTTCAAACTAGTCACTCTAAAGGGTGTTCCCTATGACTATATAGATTCATTCGAGCGACTGAACGAGACTCGTTACCGAGCAAGGATAAATTTTACAACGCGCTCACGGATAGTCATATCTCTCAGGAAGACTATGATCACACTGCGAAGGTTTGGCGACTATTTGAATGTAAGAATCTTTGGGACTACTCGGAACCTCTACCTGTATACGGACGTAACGCTACTGGCTGACGTCTTTGAGAACTTTCGTGATCTTTGCATGAAGACGTATAGACTCGATCCCGGATGGTCTCTTACAACTCCTAGTCTCGCGTACCAAGCTCTATTGAGAATAACCCGGGTACGGCTCGAATTAATCGACGATGTGGACATACATCAATTCATGAGGGAGCTATTCGAGGAGGGGTATGTTTTGTGGCTAATCGTCACTCTGTACTAATAATCGGTAATATGGACTCATTCGACCGTTCCAATACAGAGTCTTACCTCGTTTATCTAGACGTGAATGGACTCTATTCATTTAGTATGTTGTCCTCGCTACCCTATGGAGGGTTCAGGTGGCTCGAAGATGATGAAATTGCTCGTTTGGATGTGCGAAAAGTAGAGGAGATGCGGAGACGGGGTATATCTTGCAGGTAGATCTCGAATATCCACGAGATGTACACGATGCTCATTCCGACTTGCGTTCTGTCCTGAGAAAGAGATTCCACCCGTAGGGAAACACGAGAAATTGTAAACGACTTTACGGATAAGACTAGGTATGTCATTCACTACCGTCATCTAAAGCTATGTTTGGTGAATGGATTGAAACTGACGAGAGTGCACAGGTTCTCAGTTTCAAGCAATCTCCATGGATGGCCCCGTATGTCAAGCTGAACGCGGAAATGAGGAGTAAAGCGAGCAATCAGTTTGAAAACTTGTTTTACAAACTGATGAACAACGCCGCATTCGGTCGTCTTATATCTAACAAGAGGGCCTACCGTACGATAAAGATAACTACCAGGTGTGGAGGGAAATTTGGAGCGGGTAACCTCATAGCCAGTCCAAACTTTAAAAACCGTACGATCGTGTCGGGAAACCTGGTCATCATCGAGATGGAACCGCAGGAGATTTACTTTGATATGCCGATCTATTTAGGATTCGCCATTTTGGAATTCTCGAAGGTAGTCATGTATGGTCTACATTACCAGGCCTTTTCGACGGGCACGTTAAAACTCCAATACACATATACAGACTCTCTTCTCTACTACATGACTGTTGAGGATGCGTACCAGCGACTTATCCTATTACCTAATGACTACCTGGACACCTCCACCTACTGACAAGACAATGTTTACGGGATGCCTGTAGTAAATAAAGGAGTGCTCGGTAAACTAAAAGACGAGACTCGAGGTCGGATCATCACCGAGTTCATAGGTTTACGCCCTAAACTCTATTCATTCGCGGTTCAAGGAGATGGCGAGACGCTCAAGGCTAAAGGGGTCAAGAGTAGCGCGTTAAGAACGCTTTCGTTAGAGGACTATCGTAATTGTCTGACCGATGAGACGGTAGTCATGAGAGAGGCTCGTTCAATAAGAGCTTAGGATTCAAACTTTACACTCAAAAATTCAATCGGGTCGCGCTATGCTCTATCGACGATAAAAGATATATAGTACCGGTACAGTCAAAACTTTACCATGGTTCCATTACTCTATAAGTGAGCAGCCATCTACTTCCTTCCAAGAGACGCTGATTGATGCTGTGCCGTCGTCTCTATAGTGCAAGTGTGTCAGTGATTAATACAGTGCTTCTGTATATTCAAGACCTACAACTTTATCCGGTACAGTTAATATTCTATCATGATACCAAAGTGAGTAGGCATCTACTTCCTCCCAAGAGACGCTGATTGATACTAACCCTACGTCTCTATAGTGTAAGTGTAAGTGATTAATACAAGAGTGAATAATGAATGCCAATGTATTCAGAAAAAAAAAAAATTTCAAGAACTATACCTTTATCACTAGAAAATGTTAGTGCTTCTAAAAGACTTAAGAAAAATATTCATGTGCTGTAACTTAACTGAAGAAGAACATACTAATTTAGTATGTATCTGTTTAAAAATAGTATATCATTATATTCGTTAAATGGCGTTTTTGTGTGTGCGTTTGTGTGTGTTGTTATTTTTTACCCCTCCCTCAATCACCCTCCCCTCCCCATCCCTCTTTGATATATTCTAATTGATTAAATAAATTTTTTCCAAGAACAAAAAGTTTATAGATTCATAGACTTATACAGAATACAAACAAAGTAATAATCGTTAATTCTTTTTATTTTAAAAAGTTTGTTACATTCTTATACATTTATTTCTAAAGAATAAATTTTTTATAGATTCCTAGACTTATACTTAATTACATTTATTTCCAAGAATGATAAAAAATGTTTTATAGATTCAAAGAATACAAAGAAAAATAATAATCGTTAATTCTTTTTGTTATATTCTTAGACCTATACATTTATTCTCAAAGAATAAATATTTTTATAGATTCCTAGACTTATACTCTAATTGATTAAATACTTTTTTATAGATTCATAGACATAAACAGAATAAAAACAAAGTATTGATCGTTAATTCTTTTTGTTACATTCTTAGACTTATACTTAAATAAATTTATTTTCAAGAATGAAAAAAAGTTTTATAGATTCAAAGAATACAAAGAAAAAGTAATAATCGTTACATTATTAGACTTATACAAGGAAAAATAATGACTAAAGAATAAATTTTTTATATTTTATTGGACTTATACTTAAATAAATTTATTTCCAAGAATGAAAAAAATGTTTTATAGATTCAAATAAAACAAAGAAAAAGTAATAATCGTTACATTATTAGACTTATACAAAGAAAAAGTAATGACTAAAGAATAAATTTTTATATATTCATAGACTTATACTTAAATACATTTATTTCCAAGAATGAAAAATGTTTTTTATAGATTCATAGACTTGTACAGTAATAATGGTTAAAAAGATTGCTACATTATTAGACTTATACTCTAATTGATTAAATATTCTTTAATACATTGCAAGTATCCATGAAAAACGTTTGATATATTTTATTTTTTCAAAGATTAAAAAAATTATCCCTATACTTAAAAGTGCTCGTTCAAGAGTTACACTGCATCCTTCTACTCGTCTCGCAGCTTCTTCTTCGTAGGCCCCTCGTTCGCTTCCTCAGAAGTTTTATTCTTCTTTCCAAGCGCACGTTTAGAAGCGTCAGTAGTTTTCTTCTTCCGTCTGACCGTGTCAACCTCGTCTTGACCGCAGAAACATGATAACTTATTGAAATCGATGTACTCTTTATACTCGTTTATCAAGGCTATCATATGAAGCAATGCTGGAATAACCGAACTCGTATCGTTCCGCATCGCACTCTTGGTCAAATCGCAAAAGTTTTGTCCGATCAGACTTAAAATTCTTAAACCATTCGTGGAGCAGTCGGACATATTTTTCTGTGGTGCAGGTACCGGAACACTCGTTTTAAGCTTACTCAGAGAAGGACAACCGAGATTGCCTAGTTCGTACTTGTCACTATCAGCGTCGATGACACTCTGTAGCCAACTCATCTTCTCAGTTCCTTTAATATAGATTGATAGTCGCGATGTGTACCGCTCTATATTCGAGTACTGAACTTTCCTCCAACCGTACTAATCTACATTCCTCCTGCTCGACGCGGAGAGGTTGTCGATTTTGAACGAGGGAAGAACGATGATGACTCATTTATAATGTCATCTTGCTAACGTCACTGCTTGAAGGGTTATAGCGGACCACTCTATCGTGTATGATGAGGCAAAACGCCTTGGTATTTACTGGGATATTTTCCTCAGTCTTGAACGTTATACGACACGTCACCATACCGTCCTTGAGAGTATCTTCCTGTCAGCTAGCATCGAACACGACGATAGATGCGTGAGACTTGAAATGAGAAGGGTCAAGTAAAGGTAAAGAGGTGCTCGTTCCGTAGTACGAAGTCTGGAAATTAGCATAGTCTTCAATAATTTCGAGAAGGAATCTTGTATAAAGTCCAAGTTCATATCCTCATAAGGGTACATGATAGAATTTAGATAGAGTTTAGCATTACGTAAATTACAATGATCGAAAATACTTCTATCTGCAGTCGTCGTATTGTTCCGCCCGGTCTGAAGAGCGAAAACAACGTAACGAGGTTTTTACAGCAAAGTTGACGTTTTCACGGTCCAATCATGCTGATTAGAGGTAGGTACGTTAGGGTACTCATACAATTCCAAATACGAAAAGGTAGCTCGATGATCCTTCCACTCTTGATGAAATTAAGCAGGTTGAGACGATTGATATCGTCAGTCTTTATATGCGGTACAAGCCAAGATATTTTACTTAACTCGACCCTAGAGGGTGTCTCCACGGAGGGAGGAGGCGCTCTTTGTAAAGCGTTTTTGTCGCTGGTCGGACGAACTAGCACCAGCTCTTGTTTCGCATTGATCAGTATTCGAGAATAGTCTTCAACGAATCCTAGTATGAGACATAAAGGGATGCATACGTCAAAGATGCCTGTTTCTGCGTGCACGTGAACTCCTTCAAACCTCCAACCCGCGTTTGAAAGATGAGTCTGCTCTCCATTCCTTAGAGATAGATAGTTTTTAATCTGAGTCGAAATGCCTACATCTCTACATTGATCAATCTCTACTCCGTTGATCTCATAGGCGATTCTTGAGAATAGATGCAGTATTCCGTTATTAACAATCCTTGAAGTACTTCCGGGTTCTCCCGTATTCAAAAGTAGTCGCCCTTTGATATGTAGTAGAGAACGGTGAGGTAACGTGTACAGCCCTTCTTGTTGGATAGATATTCTAAGCTCGTTCCCGTTATCTAATGGTCCGGGAATATACGAGGCGTAGGAATGATACTGGAAATTGGTCAAGGGCGTATCGAAAGCGGCAGATTCCCCAGTGTTCAGAATATCCACGGCATCATCCATTATTTTCGTAACGAGTAGCCTAGACGTCTTAAATAGAGTTTATTTGCAGGTTTTAACACTTTCACTGTTATTCTCTCAATGTTTCGAGGAAGACATCGTCGTCTCGTTTTATCTAGTATGAGTCCCATCTCCACCGACTCGTTTCAGAGGTAGACGTAGCGATATCGTCTCGTCTCTAAAGTTGACGATATCTCCTCGTTGGTCGATAAGTCGTACTGCGATAGACCCTATTACTCGCTTCGTTACCCGAAGGTAAATTATATTGTTCGGCGCTTCCACTACCTTATAGCCAGCGGGACGGTCATGCTGAACTCGTGCAAGGTATGACTCGGTTCTCCGTTGACGTAAGCCCCGCTAGTGAGACTGCATTCTACGCGGATCACATTCACGTGAAGAATATTCACGGTATTGGTAGATATGTGTGTCTTCCCTGCAGGAAGTATGACTGAGTCGAACCCCAGCAAGGATGCAAATGTGCCAGGTCGGGTAAAGTCAATAGAATTATTGCAAGTGATATAGCTCTTTAAAGTGCTAGGGTCACCGATAATCGAGAGCTTTACGTTACTCGGGACTTCTCTTCGCAAGAATCAGTCCAACGCCTCAAGTTCATAGGTGCCCGGAGGGACGGTATACTCTTTACCGGCGCAATAAAATTTTTATTATGTTCGTCGATGTTTGGTATGGAATTGAACGTCGCTAAATTGATCATTCCGATGAACCTTTCTTCTTCACGACTCTCTTTCCGAGCAGGATATGCGGGAAGTAGTTCTTTGTCAGATTCGAGCTCTGACCTGTCAGTGTAAGCGTCATAGAAATATTTACTAAGATCGAACGTCAACGTGAGTATTTAAGGAAAGCTAAACAAAGATGACCGCGTAAAACTGTTCCGTACTCTTGATACCGTGTATGATTATAAGTGTTAGGTATTCCTCCGAGGTATCGAACAAGTTCGAGTGGCGGTCTTAGATCACCGAAACTATCGAAGTAATCCGCCCGCCCGCCATTTTTCTTATACGCTACCCAATGCGTACCCTTAAGGCTATCATTATCAAGATTGATGATGGCGCTCTCTATCTTCCAAGGAGGGTCACTAGGTAAAGCATCTCGCGAAAATACTCCCCTGTAGAAGGGGATTTTTAACTCGCTAGCGTACTTGCGCAGATCCGTTTCAGTAAGAGCACGTTTAGGTAGTCATTTTCTTTTCGGGTAAGGTGTAGATACATCCCTTTCCACATGGTGATAGCCTCGAGCGTACGACTATGTCTCTGAGCCTCGTTCAATTGTTTCGTATTCGCCTTCGCACTTTGTACAGCCTTCATGATTCCCGCGGCCCCTCCGGCGACGGCTCCAAGCGCTGCGATCAGAGGTAATATATGTAGAATACCACCCTTCTTCTTATGGCGCTTAGTATTAACTCTCCATTGACGGCGCTGAGTTTTCTTCTTCTTTAGACCGGAACCCATCTTTACTTTAGTTTTCATCGTGTTGGGGACCGCCCACGCGGTGGCTTTCTCGCTCAACTTCGAGTCAGTCTCGAGTAATCTTTTCCACGATTTCTCGATAAGTTCACGATCTGCGTTATGACGTCCTGCAAGATCTTTCACCTCGGAGTAGGCGATATCGTGTTCTTTACAGTATCGATCTAATTCGTTTATTCCGGGATCACCTCGTTTCAATCGTTTTTCTAACTTTGTCCCCGGTCCGCAGTACTGGTATCCAGGTATATGCGCCTCAAACGGTAGATTATTGATTATCTTATCCAAAAATCCTCCCCCTCTTCTTCGCCTCATGACTCGTACTAATTCGTAATTATATAGGTGCGCACATTATATAGATGAACTAGTTAACATGCGGCTCGAGAAACATACAGACTCTTTAACTCTACACAACAACGTTCACGATGAGGGCAGAGCTTTACCTCAGAGACACGGTACGTTGTTAACTGATACTATCCGTTGCATCATCTGCGGACCTTCGAATTGTGGTAAAACCAACGCCATGATCAGTTTGTTGGAGGAACCTAACGGTCTACGCTTCAAGAACGTGTACGTTTACTCTAAATCGTTATACCAGCCCAAGTATCAACTTTTATCGAAGATTCTCTCGCTCGCTGAAGGCATGGGCTATTTTCCGTATTCCGACAACGTGGAAATTATCCTCCCGTCCGAGGCCAAACCCGACTCTGTATTCATTTTCAACGACGTCGCTTGCGATAAAGAGTTTAATATACAGGCTTATTTCAGTATGGGCAGACATAAGGCTATAGACTGTTTCTATCTCTGTCAGACGTACTCGCGCATCCCGAAACAGATGTTGAGAGATAATGTAAAATCTTCTCATCCTATTCAGGATGGACGATACGAACCTGAGACACGTCTACGACGATCACGTGGACACGGATATGACATTCCAAATATTTAAGGAGGTGTGCTCACTGTGTTGGAAAAAACACAAGAACGATTTTCTTGTGTTGAGCAAAGATCATAAGATTGATAAAGGACGATATCGCTACGGGTTCGATACCTTTATCTTGCACGATTGACATGAACGTATATTCAGTACGTGATAAGACATCATATCGTCCATATCTAAATTCGGTCATAGTCTCCACAAATATAGATCTCTCGTTGAGACGGAAGGAAATCTGACTCTAAACTCTCAAGGCTATTACGACTCTAGATCGAAGAGGATCGTCAACGTCGAGACGCCCATCGCATCCATAGGTGTCTGTAACAAGTCTTACGTTGATAGAATGGATTCGAGACATAGTAACGAGCAGATAGTCGCTCTCAACGCCGCCAAGGACGTCATCAAAAGACAGATGGAATCGTTGATCGAAGATTTGGAGAACGATCGAATAAAATACGTCGACTTTGAGAAGAATAGCCATCAAGGGATGGAGGAGGTGCTGAAACTGTCTCATCATCATGAAGATTGTCTTAACGAAAATAAAACGACGCTTGACGCTTTAGGTTCAAAGCTGCTAAGCCTAGAGGAAACTTTCGTGATACAACGAACCATTTACAACGATTTGATAACGAGAGATATACTATACGTAAAGGGGACAGATACTGATCGGTTTTACGATGCGGGTGGCCTAGTTTTGCGAAACATAGGTATGCCCTCATTACCATCAGACACTGTGCCTAAAGCTTATGTAGACTCTACGGTTAATCGTAGTTTCATCTACATCTACTTGGATTCAAAACCTATGAGGAATGATGCGAGACATTTCGAATTGACTCTAACGGGTGAACGCGGTAATAAGTTCAAGATGGCAGGGATCGTTTAAACGATAGTCATGAACTTGAAAGATATTATTTGCTTGTTGAATCTTAAAATTATCGACGATCCTCCTTTCGAGGTGTCCAAAGATGACTCTATATCTTTCATTATAGAAAAACCGTCGACGACGCCTCAGATTTTACACGTCGAATTAGGTTTTACTTACGTTTAGATATAATGAACCGTTTCTTCGTCGTAAGAGACATTTACACCTTACATCATGTCGACGAAGGTCACGGAGGATATCATAAAAGCGAGAAAGATTATTAAACGAAAGTATAAGCAACTACGTGATGCCCGACACGAGTCCGAGCACGTCGCGAATGAAACATTCAAACCTATCACGGATTCTCTAAACAAGATGGCGAAGGCGCTCGCCGAACCCGAACCCGAGGAGGCGGAAGCCTCACCTGAGAGATTGCAGAACAACCATCTATTGGATACTTTTCTTTATTCCTCTCACGCACATTCCGTTAAGACCTACGGGGTCCGTCATGAAGGTAACTCTACCAAGCTCGGAGATACCCATATCGTATTCAACGGGAGAGACGGCACAATACTTCTAAAAAATATGACGGTACCGTATACTCGAGGACTATTAGAATTACTCTTCAGAAGAGCACTCGCTCATTATACTAAGGGGGATCTGAAAGTATACAAGTCTATGCTCGAAGAAACGAACGCGCATCGGTTGAGAAACGAGCCGTACGCTCGTATCAAGATGCGTGCTGGATCAAAGTATTCGTTAATCATAAAACCTATGTTTTAGGAGGAGCTTGAGGGCGAGGGTTTATACAAGATGGAGACCAGGAGAGGGATCGATTATACCTATTGGGACGATCCTAACGAATTGGTCGATCGATTACGACTCTTGTACGCATCTACCGAGGCCGGTCATTCCGCTTACGAGAACGAGATCGTTTCTATCATTGAGGAACTACGCGAGGCCGGAATCATCGTAAAAGACATTCATCTCTTCGGTATTTTATCACAATTATGTCCACCGTCAAGTGGGAGATTGCGCGCGAACTTCGTCGTCCTGCAAGATGGCGATTTCCTCGAAGACAAGTTAGCTTTCGAGGCTTGAACGAGCTCCTTCAGGCCGATCTGGTAGAGATGATACCCTACTCCGGATCGAATAAGGGGTTCAAGTACCTTCTCACCGTCATCGACGTGTATTCCAAGAGGGCTTGGGCCGCACCTGTCAAGACCAAGACGGGTAAGAATGTCAGCGCCGCAATGGCTCTCCTCCTCGACAAGGTGACCGGCAAAGGTTTACCTCCCTACGTCATCTCCAAACGGATAATGGGACAGAGTTTTACAACGTGGAATTCAAAACACTCATGAAGAGAAAGAGGATCAATCACTATTCTACATAGAGCAACGTCAAGGCTAGCGTCGTGGAATGATTTAATCGCACTCTCAAGAACATGATGTGGAGGAGGTTCACGGCTAAAGGATCCTATCGATGGATCGATATGATCGATTCCTTACTGAACGAATACAACCGTACGGTACACTCAACCATAAAGATGAAGCCTATAGACGTCAAGGACGAGGGACTTTTACATACTGTCTATAAACGTCTCAAGATATTGGATTCCACGCCGAACATATTTAAAGTGTGTGATATAGTTCGTATCAGCAAGTATAAGGACGTTTTTGAAAAGGGTTATACCGCTAACTGGTCGACCGAACTATTTAAAAATACGTAACGTCGTCGAGACTAATCCCAGGACCTTCCTACTCGAAGATATGAAAGGTAAGCCTATCACAGGAGGTTTCTACGGTGAGGAGCTTAGAAAGACCTCGTATCCGGATATTTACCTTGTAGAGAAGATAGTCAGACGTTCCTGAAATAGAGTATACGTCAAATGGTTAGGGTTTGACTCGACACACAATTCGTGGATCGATGCGAAGGATATAGTGTAGAAGGAGGGGAGGGAGGGCGTGTTCCCCTTCATTCCGAGCATATAAAGCGGCCGCGAGGTAGAGATACGTATAACATTTGATATGTTTAGACAGTTGGGTTACCGTCTGGAGGACATAAGCGATATTAGGATCTCGAACGGCGGCTTAGAATACTACATCGCGGCGGCTGACAAGGGCTACAGTGAGTGCTGCGATTCTTCCGTACACTGGTTCGGATGTCATAATCCTGGAATGTGGGAATCGAGTCAGTCCGTCGAACGCTGTTCTACATCATGTCCCGTCTACAATCTCAAGGAAGTGGACGAGCCACAAATTCTCCAGGAGGAAAACGCTTTGTGCGCGGTGTTGGATCGGATAGAGCGCGAGTAACACGATCGGGTCAAGTTCATCTCCGAACTTGAAAAGTATCGAACCTACAACGTTCTTCGTCTAGAAGGGGATGAAGAGGTCAGTGAAGCGGAGGACGAGCCGAACATCATAACGCTAGACTATATAGGCAGAGTCCGTCTTCCAGGTAAAAACTTTGGCGCGAGGTACAGGAGTCGCTTTAACGCTTCACAGCGAGGACTGATATATCTAGTTGGAGACAAGTACGAGCTATTCAAGTGGTTAAGTACTCACGCATGCGTGTGCGCGCGTTCTATGAAGTATGTACGTGTTTACCCAAGACTAAAAAACTATGTGTAAGACTTTAGAGAAAGAGATTTTTTATATAATCATTGCATACACCCAGTGAAAGACTATATTTTTTTCCGAGAGAAAGAATTTAATTTTCTTAATAATCTTTGTACTGAATATATATGTGTATGTATCATCATTATCTTAAGAATATACATGCTAAATAAGAGGCTGTACTATTTATTTAAGTTCATGATCCTATTAAGAAAGATGAAAGAGGGAGAGAGAGAGAGAGAGAAATTACATAGAAATAAAAGAGTATCCATTTAAGATTATATTCTAAGAGGTAACAATACCTAGAGTTTGGAATTAATCTTTTTAAGACTATTTTCTGAGCAAAAAAAAAAGGTCATTTATAATAAAGAAGATATGTATGCAGATCAGGAGAGGGAGGGAGAGACATTACATAGAAATAAAAGAGTATCCTTTTAAGATTATATTCTGAGAGGTAACAATACCTAGAGTTTGGAATATATCATTTTAAGACTATGTTCTGACAAAAAAAAAGGTCATTTATAATAAGGAAGATATGTATGTTTCCTTCATAGGAAGGAGCTTATTAAATGTATGCAGATCAGGGGGGTTGCCCGGAGACCTGACATTCCTCGGAAGGGGTTTGGTAATCTTTGCCGGGACCGAGGATTGAATCCCGGACCCAGAAGTCAGACACCTTAACCCGAGGAGCTCGCGTAGCCTTCCGCGTGCACACCTCGAGCGCCTCCCCCGCCCCCCACCCCCCTGCCCTCAAACCTATATACGAGAACCGGGACCCACAACCCTTCCCACTCCACCTATTATGTCATTCCCCCCATCACCCCTCTCACCCCTACGTGCCCTGAAAACTATATGTAGCTATAAGCGCCTATACCTACAACCCTTCCCACTCTGAGAGGTAAAGAGAGAGAAAAAACCCTCCCACGCCAGTCGCTCCCCTCGCCTCCGTACCATCAGCAACTCACACACCACCCTCCCGCCCTCCCCTAACTTCCCCTACCTGCCCTGAAAACTATATGCACGTATAAGCGCCTATACCAAAACCCCATCCCACTACCTTCATGACGTCACTTCCACCCTGAGGGCCGTAAATGTATATTACTGGTTTATAATAATAAACAATGCCCAGATACGAAATTTAATAAAAATCTTTTCAGTGGAATTTGCGATAGCTTGTTTTCTTTCTTTTTATCTTTAGTAACCTACTCTCAATTCTAGGGTAAGATATCTAACTCCAAAAACTCCTCTAGGGAACCTTATATAAACCATATATACTAAGTTTTAGCCTGATCAGTAAAATGGTGTCGGCTCTAGGCCTAGATATAGACACACAGGTAGACGGCATCGTAAAAAAAACATTTTCGGCTTCGGGAGGTTGACAATTATCAAAATTTTGACTTTTTTTTACTCTTTATACTTTTCTTTTCAAGGTGTCGAGAGAAAGTAAAAAGTGTCTATTTACGTAAAGATGAGCACAAATCATAGTCTTATACGCTTCAATGGTGCAAGAACATTTCTAGACATTCTTAAAACTACTTTCAACTAGAGGCTCAATGACACATTGGAGTGAAATAATCTCAATTTAAGAAGCAAAAAGTAGTAAATATTACATTGGCCATTTATGTAAGTTTTTGAGTTTATACAGTCATAATGTCCCATTATATGAATATTTTATTTATTTTTACTTATCAACTATAGTTCTATATTCTTATGAAGAGCTTTTAGTGAGAAACCGGTACATACTTGAGCTTTTACACAATTTAACACCTAGAGTGTTTTATTAAAACATACCTCCTATCCAAGCCTACTATTTATAAGCCAAAGTTGTTAACCTAAAGCTTAAGCCAAACAGCTGGTTTTGTTTGTAACAATCACACAACATTAAAACTACTTATAAATAATTATATTATTTCAACGTTTCAAAATGATACACGCTACAAATATTAATTTTGAGACAAAAGTCTAGATTCATAGAAATATGTCAAAACACAGGTTATTTATTATATTTAATTGGGATCAAAATGAGCTTAAAGTTACAAGTACTCAACTCTCCAAAGTTCACTCAACAAGATCAGATTATTGGTGTAATATGTTCCATATTTTCTGCGTCGGTTTCCCTAAACATGAAATATTCTCCTTTACAGTCCACAACAAGTGTTTGTGGATTATAACTTTAAGGAGGTGGCTTTGTGCAAAATAGTTTGTGCTTTTTGCATTGTTTAAGCCAATGAGGCTATTTTATCCTTATTTTCTTCAATACCTTTCCTAACATATATGTACAAAACCTTCTTTGTGTTGCACATAAGGAAATTGCCTAATAAATGTTTCTAGGATATGTGTGTGAACATATCTGTAGAGGATTTGAGATTCCCTAAGTCATCATGCCCTTTATTGAGATATGCTCTTTGAAAAATTTTATAATCATACCATGACTCCATGTTGGCATAAAACTTTATTAATGTATTCATGCAGAGTTTACCGTGAAACTTCCGTTCTATCTTGTATGCAAGATAGCCAGCAACATATTTAAAAGATCGAACGGTAAAACCAATAGGTATATAATCTTAATTTGTGATGAAAAAAAACGTTAAAATTGTATGTGTATAGTTACATACTCGTTAGCTCCTATTTAAAAACCATTCATTTAATAACAAAATATGTTTGATAGAAAATAGGAAAAAAAATTTGAGATGCCTATCTATTTATTATCCCACGCATAAAAATAATATCTATGTAGCCAACAATCGGTTTACCCAAAAAGGTGATATCAATACTTTAATGGACTAGAATAGCCTACAGCCGTATTTTATAAGCCACAATGTTACATCATAGTTTATGATAATAAAAGGAAGTGTTTGTTTGTGTGCGATGATAGCCAAATCTACCTCACGCAGAGATCTGAACTTTTTAACATAGGTGGACGGAAGGTGGTCCGATAGCACCTCGAAGCAGGATTTTTAAATTTTCAATAAACTTTTAGTTATGATATTTTAAACAAATTTTTGAAGAAAATATTTTATTTTAGAATTACGTTTCAGAAATACTGGCACCATGGGGGGGAGGGATGTCTATATAATTCCTATGCCACAAGGGGTCACGGACAACGCAGCGCAGGATTGCTAGTAATTAATAAAAGAAAGCTTACTAACTTTTAAGATAAATAGAGTGTAGTGTACTCGTATATAATATGTTGAATAATGGCTTCAATAAACTATACATAATTTTATCTATACGTATGGGCCCTATATGATTAATTAAAATTTCAAACTGATTTAACTTTTATTAACAGAGAGAACACCTTTTAAGGTCAAATGATAAGGAAGGATTCACAAACAAACGGCCCGCGAGACATAGCTGACCGACCCGTTTGTCTGCATTATCTTTATATTGATAGGGCCACAATTTGTGGGATTGTTTTATACGGTTCTTTATAAGATATCACATATTTAAAACACACTTTATAGTTAAAATTTAAACTATCTAACTGGTCAGAACTTTCATCCTCATTTTGATGAAAACAATATAAAAAAATATCTAACACCTTAAATAATTAGTTATTTATAAACGTCTGCAATTCTTCTCAGTGCTCCTTAATAAATAATTGTAGTTGACAGCCAGTCTCTTAGTTAACAAAAAAAAAAGTTCCATTGTGTTTCAAGTTTTCTTTGTAATGAGCAGTAAGAGTAGACATATTTGTGTGGCAGGGTTAGGGTACTTAGGACGAGGGGGTGGGGGTTAGAGACGGGAGAGGGGGGAGGGTGCTACATGAAGCTTTCCCGGTGACCGCCAGCCGACAGGAGCTCATATTTTGTATCTGCCTTCTAGTACATTTGAGTTTAAAGTGAGTTGTTTACAAAATGCTCACTTGATTGCACTGTGTAGTCACTGGGGGTCGCACCTAGCGATCCCAACGTTGAAGGAGTAAAGCCTCGAAAAGGAGTGCAAACATTTAACCTAGGGGCTGTGGCTCTGTTGTTTCCTTCTCTGTGGCCTTGGTCTATTTATGATTATTCAAACTTTATTTGTGACAATGTAAAAACATATTTTAATCTAGTTATAGGCCTAGTTACTGTAGTATAAATATTTGACTAAAACTATGTTTCTATTATGACTAGTTTTAAATTGTACAAGATCTCTAACTAGAGTAATATTAAAATTTTGTTTGTCAAATAAAATTAAATATATATATTTCTAATATTTTTTATTTTATTGCTGTGTAACATTGCTCGTTCATGATTTAATTGAAATATACTTTGGTATAAAATTTGACAGGAAAATTGAACTCATAAATTTTTCTTATCACGAGGTTTTATTGAAGTATCCAAATATTATTGTTGAACTTTAGGCAACTCCAGAACGGCTGAGTACGATAGTAATAAAAATAATAATACAATTTTAGTTAATATTACGATTTTATTTTGTTGTGAAATTCAATATATATTTAGACGACCACTTCAAATAGTTTTTAGGTATATTCATTTAAAAAAAATGATACTAGGGTTGCGGGGGAGGGGGGTTATTGCAAGGCAAGTACCTATATTGAATTTTTTTGCTTGCCCTCTGCCCCCTTAGACAAATTACGTTCCGCCACCCCTGCCCTGAGGTCAAGTAGTCTTAGAGTAATCGTGGTAGAGAGGAAGTATTATAGATTAAAATATATTCCTTACGATAAACAAAAACAATATTTTCACTTGGGCCGGGTTTATTTGGTCAGTTATGTATTTTTGTGAGCTAGATATATGTATATATATATTCAGCGTGTTTTATTTGAACTAGGACTATCAATGTATTCATCTTTGTTTAGTTATAGTTTGTTGTGGCATGTTTATTTATGAAGTTTTGTCTTTCTAATTATTTTTGTTTATGCATTTAGTTACGGTAATGAAAATTATAAATAGATGATAAATAAAGTATTATAGCAGTAGTATATAACATTAAATTCAAGAAGAAAATAATATTAAAACTAGGACCAGAAGAATACATTATTTTTGTTTAAGAAAATAAATGAAAAAATTGTTTCGATATTTTAATCCAAACTAGTCACCTATAAAGAGTGTGAAATTATTATTCAGTAGTCAGTATATTATGAGGATCATTGGCTTACCCCGGGGGAAGGGCTAAGTGGGCTCAGCTACTCCCAACCCTAAAATAGCACAGGCATAATATGCACTATTTGGCCAAAGTGAGGATAAATTAGTCAACATGCTGAAAATTGGTGGACCATTTCTATGGATAACTTTGAATAACATACTAAGAGTCCCAAAATTCTCACCTGGGGAACACGCCGTCATCTTGGACACTCATCCACCATTATTGATTTTTAGTTTATGCTTTATAGCGTCGGATCTTAGAGTCATAGAGACATGCAATTTGCGTATAATTACTTTCCGAGATTCCAGCTAACAGTCTAACGCCATTTTGATAGCCTCAGATTTAAAAGCTTTGAGGAGCTCTTCAAAAGACTACTTTATTCGAGTAGGCTTCTGCGGCCACTCTGGAAGAGCAGATGCAGAAGAATATTTGGTGAGGATGTCATCCCCAAACGAAGCACTTGACTATTTGGTACAAATTTCACACTTGAATCTGGATATCCCACTTTTCACTAAACAAACCTCATATTCCGCCTCATTAACTTTGAGACAGTCCAAATGAAAACTTGATTTGCTCTGGTCTTAGAACACCAAATAAGCCTTTGTCGGACCAAAAAAAGCACGGGAACATTTTGCAAAATTATCCTCACTGCCTGGCATATTGAATTAAATATCAACTCACAAGGCGTAAGGATTGGCAAACTCACACATAACACAACACTCAGCACACGGAATGAGGTCCCTTGTGGAGCTTAGTAAAAAAACGTCCGCTCATTGCAAGCGCCAACCGATTAATAATAATAATAATTCATAAGCATCTTCTATATATGTTACCCATGAATGTTTCAGTTATTTAGCCAGCAGATGACCCAGACGGTTAGTAAAATCCGTGCGCCTAAAAGAAAATCATTATTTGCTCCTCCTGAGTCCATTATTCCATTTCAGTGCCTAAGATACTTATAGGCATGCGAAGGAATGTATCCCAAAGAGATTTGCAAATTGAATACGCCCTTTAAAAAGGGTGTACAAGCCTCGTAAAGAGGAAAAGTTTCATCCCGGGATTAAACCAGGCATAAAAACCACGCATATAATTCTTGCCTTTTT
This sequence comes from Timema cristinae, assembly GCA_039000515.1. Taxonomy (NCBI): domain Eukaryota; kingdom Metazoa; phylum Arthropoda; class Insecta; order Phasmatodea; family Timematidae; genus Timema; species Timema cristinae. The sequence continues at coordinate 25,086,587 of JBCFYV010009882.1, forward strand.
GTATTGTAGTGAACTAATAATATATAATCTCTCTACTTAAACTTGTGTTCATTTTATACCCACGGGATGTAAATTAATTGGTGTCATATATTAGAGGGATGTCTTCCCATCACTCAAACACTGATAAAAATTCATGTATTCATAAAACCGCTTAGTTTCAGAGCTAAGAGGATTCTTATGTTCAATTAATAAGCATATACAACAGAAGAAGTAATGCAATTAAACAGGAAAAAGTTTAACAAAAACAAACAAAACCACAAAAAAAGAAAGTATTTTGTCACAAAAATTGTTAAAAATTATATCCTTCTGTTTTGATGTACCCTTTAAACCATGCGTTTCATGATTTGTCGTTCTCTGTTGAGCACACCTGGGTTTTCATGTATTATCTCACATCCATTTAAGAAAGATTCTCTTAAGGTGCGGTCGCATAGCTACTAATACACAGTAAAAGTGACCGATTTGCGACCGAAATTCTAGATGAACCCATTATGATACATTTTTTATTTTTTTTTATTATGACTGTGTGGACACTTTTCTAAATTGATATTGAATTATATAATTATTTTTTTATGCATAAATTTTTAAAATTAACTCAAAAAACACATTTTTGAAAATAGTTTGATTTAAAAAAAAAACAATCTTAAGTTTTGTGTGTAATTTAAAAATATAATATTTTTAAACACGTAAGCCTATTCATAGGGCCATAAATTTGGAATTAGTTACATAAATTTAGTTTTATTACAAGATAGGGGTGGCAACCCCCACCATACCTACTCAAGCCAAGAGAGAGAGAGGAAGTGTCTGGAAGAACCCAAGATTCAGCAATCAGCAGTAATCCTATTGTTCGCTTGACAGGACAACACTAATAGCCTTGAAACATGTCCAGAGGACGAGTTGGAATATTTCAGTTGTATTTTTTTCCTGAGTCTTAAAAAAAAATTTGCAAGCTAGAAGGTGAACCTACATCAACATTATTTAGTAAAATATATTTTTAATGGGGGTTTTAACATCTAATTTATGAAAACAAGGATTATATAAGCACACGACTGACAACTAGCTTTTCAGTATGACGTACATAACGGTTTACTAAAGTTAAATTAGCGAATCTAGCTGGGATCAAAACCGGGACCCTTAGCATAGTAAGTACACGTGCTATTGTACTAGCTAAAGTATCAGTTAAAATATAATGAGAAACGTACTACGTAAAATATGATAAGCCACTTTAAATAAATATTTAAAAAAATATAGTGATCAAAGCATAGCTTTGGTAAAATAATATTCAATATCAAAATTGGATTCAATTTAAATGTTATGCAAGTTGCCGCAACTTATGATGACTCTCAACACACAAAGTATTAAATTATTTACATTTATTTTGTATTAAAGATTGAATACTTTTCTAAAACATGCAATTATTTGTATGCTCAGCGTAGCATTTCGAAGTATTCGGAAACTATATGCTATCTTCCAAGTAGACCAGAGTTGGAATGGGCCCCCCAAAAGGGCGCCGACCTTGGCTTTCCAAAGGGCATAAAATATTTAGATGATTTCAAAAAAGTTTACCTAATTATTGTAAAATAGCTATACGAATTCTGGTAGAATTAAATAATATTCACTAATAATAATTATTAGTGGTTACTGCAAAGACTTCCAAAATAACATTATTTTTGTTTTTCCGTTATTATTGAATAATGTGACTTTCATAGGTTATTTTTAATAAAATAGTACAAAGAAAAATTAATGGGGTAAGTGAATTTTATCTCACAGAATTGGAAAAAAACATCTATAATTTAAGAAACAAATTGTACAAGATATTATATCCTTGGCAAGGATCCTCGGACTATTTGGATATAGTCTGTCTCAACAACATTTATCCTGAGCAAACTGGGGTTGTCTGGGGAAAAAGGGTGGGTACTACATCACACCCCCAATCACCTCAACTAAACCAGACTTATATCAACGCTGAATACAAGTCCCTCCAAAGACACACACCAACACATTCCAAAATACATTTTCACTTTTACGGCAAGCTCTCAAATATTTTAAATTTATAAATTATTGAATGAATTATTCAACTTTACATATCCAAATTATAATAAGGGTGAGACACTGCTACAAATCCTATTTATAACATAATAATACGTGTAATTACATCAAATATTACTAGTCACAGTAAGTTCATTAGAGAAATTAAAAATTGAAACGGGTGATCAAAGCTTATTCCAGGGAGAGAGTTTTGTAACGATCTCCGTAAGGTTATGTGGGAACTAACTTGAAGGTCTACGAAAGGCTCTCCTTACCAAACAAACTTAGTAATTAAACAATATATCTTGTTGTTTAATATCTCAAGTGTTCTTAATTCTTACTTCAGCAACGAAAAATTACGCAGGAGCCAAAAAATTACACACGCGTAAAATCATCACCAAACGCTATCACAAACACTAAACAGCTGATTTCCACTGCTACAAGATCAAACCACATGACAACAGCCACACGGATCATGGAAGAGGTGTGCCGTGCCTTCTCTCAATTACATCATTTAGTATTCCTGGACTGCAGTCGATCTTAGTAGCCCATCTATGCAAAGTTTAAACTGATGGTAATGGATAATTTAACTTATTTCTAAGGTGTCTATAAGCCTTAGCGCCCATGCTACTAAGAGAAATCGCTGCTGCAATATCTTCACCAGACCAATGAAGTCTTTTATTCTTGCTTAGGATACTTCGTATTCGGCCAGGGGTAAAACAATGTGACAGAATTTCTCTAACCTTTTCATCGGCATTTTCATTAATTTGGCTTTTAACTTCCATTAATTTTTCCATTAACATATACTTTTATTTTCTCAACTCTCTGTTAGACAGTAAGAAATCTCCTGCTGCGGTATTCAAACGAGAATTTTCTTCAAGCTCTTTTATTTTTTCATTCATTTACATAATAATCTCTTCGGAAATTTCAATTTGCGAGCTGAAACAGTTTGTCTTGGTTTTAGTCATATTTAATTATTCAGCTACATGTATTCTTATATACATTACAGATACTAATAGGCCTACAAGGAAATAGCTATGAAAATGTAATTCATATTTTTCACCGAAACACCGATAATCTAAATAAGAGAGGTATGACTAATCTGCTCAAAAACAGAATTCTAGTATTTTACCATGGAAGCATCTAATATAAAATGAATGTGTTAGGTCATCAGCAATTATTATTTTAGACACACTATAATTGCATAAAGTACCATATTTGTTTAGATAAAATGTTCTAGATCAGTGGTTCCCAACCTTTTGTGGACCATCTCCCCTTTCTGGAGGTTGATTAACACTTATCACCCCCTTTTCATTTTCATTGTATGCCTAATTTTAATTTGAAGTGAGGTGTAAATAATAAAGCAGTTTTATTATTATAAACAATTTTACTACCGTATATAAAAACAACCAAAGCAGTTTTATCCGCTCACTCTTGAATAAAATAGAAAAAAAATGTACATTTTTTACAGATTTTTTTAAATAGTAAAGAAGTGAAATAATTAACTAAGATCATTGATGTACATTTAAAAAACAGGAGTACATGTTTTCATTTTTAAATTTGAACCTTGAAAAATTAAGAAAGTTGACAGTTAAAATTTGAAAAAATAAATGAACGTTTGAAAATTTGTTATTGTTTTATTTTACCTTTTCAATGGCTGCCTTGTGCTTGGTGGATTTCAGTTAAAGCTTGAATATCTGGCTCTATGTTCGTCAAGTTCAGGCGCAAGTCTCCTTTGAGGCAAATGTCCAACATATTTCTCTGTTTTGTGAGGAGCTGGACAACAGAACTAAATCCTTTTTCAACTAAATATGTTGACGGGAACGAGATGAGAAGTGGTTCAGTTTTTCCCCACAGTTGTGGATAAGTGTCCATAATCTTCACCCAGCTTAACTCGCAACCGCTCTGCTTGAAAATGATTTTCGCCTCACAGTCATACTTCAGATCTAGAAGCTATGTCTGCAAAGAGTTATCAAGCTTATCCACAGCTTCAAACGAGAATGGATCTAGAATCCAATCAGGAATTTATAACTTTGTCAAATCTTTAAATCTTAATTCCATGTCAGTTTTTAACTGGTCAAGGTGATCAGTAAAAATTAGGATTTTGTCTTCTGGGAGTTCAGGAGTCCCGTTAGCTGACACTGAACACTTTCTAAGTGTCGGAAACTGAATCAGCTCTTTACAGCCAATATTTACCTTGTGAATATCAAACTTGGCGATGAATGATGAAATAATTCCTTTGGCCTTGATAAGGTTCATTTGTTTCCTTGAAGCCTTATATTGACTACGTTCATTTTTTCAAAAATATCTGTAAGGTACGCAAGTTCCAACTTGCGTTGCTTCAAATTCTCACTTAAAACAGGATCAGACGTGTCGAGAAACTCAGTAACCGTGTCAAATAATTCGAAGAAACGGCGCAAACAGTTTCCTTTGGAAAGCCACCTCACGGCCGTATGTAGAAGCAAGCGTTCGAATTCCTCATCATTTTCATCGCAAAGTTGTCGGAACAGACGGTCATTGAGGGAATTAGCTTTAATCTTGTTGACACCAGTTTTAGGGTTTCATGCAGGACACCACTCAATTTTTTCGCAGCTAAGTGTTGACGATGAATGACACAGTGAATAGTGATGACGTCTGGCACTTCTTTCTTAGGGTGGGCTAGAAACCCAGCATGACGACCTGACATGACAGGAGCACCGTCTGTTGCGCAAGCGCTCACGTTTGTTAGAGGTATCTCTTTTCCCTCAAAATAATCTTGTACCACTTTAAAAATCGACGATCCCTTCGTATCAGTGATCAAAGTTCTAGCAAACAGCATTTCCTCGGTAATTTCCTTTTGTTCATTGATAAACCTCATATAAGCTAATAAAATTTCTTTGTAATCAATCACAGTTGATTCATCAATCTGCAATGCAAATTTACTTTATTTCAACAAATTGGCGAGTTTGGATTCAACGTCTGTGGCCATTTCGTCAATTCGCCTGGAAACAGTATTGTTGCTCAAAGGAACCAATTGACTTATCTTATTACTAGGGCCCTCGCCTATCATGATTTCAACCATTTTTTTGGTAGCCGTTAAAACAAGAGTTTCGCCAATTGTGTGAGGTTTACCACATTTAGCGATCAATAAATACACCTCGTAAGAAGCAAGAAGACCTTTGTCAAGATCGGTTGCTCGTTTTTTAAATAATTCACTCACATTAGGCCGTTTAACAGCTTTAGCTTTGAGGTGTTGAAAATAACTAAGTTCTTTACTCACTTTATCACTGTATACTCTTGATAAATGATCTTTCATTCGCGAAAGCTTCATGGCTTCATTACTAGTAATTGTTTTATCGCACAAAAAACAATGTGGAAACTGCACATTTTGCGGTGACGTTATAAAACCGAATTTTAAATACTCAGCTGAGTATTGACGACACTTCTTCTTTTTTGAATCCATTGTGCAAGAACTTCTACACTTCAAAACAAACGCACAAAAACAGAAAAGACACGCACAAAAACTGTTGGTGAGGCACACAAAGGCTAGTGAAGACTGAAGACGAATGTAGGTCAATGGCAAGTGTGTTGTGTTGGCAGGAGGGGGAGGGGGTTGAGTCACCAGTCGGCTGCGCTGAACAACAGGTGGGGGACTGTGAAGAGGGGTGAGTGCAGTGAACTCGCCGGCTGAGAATAGCCAGTGACTCGTGCTACCCGGCAACTTCTACTGTACAGTACTATTTTAATTTTTCCCCCTTTGAATACTCATCGCCACCAAATCGCCCCCCACTTATTTATTGCCCCTCTGATAACCCAAATCGCACACTTGGGGGTGATCGCCCCAGGTTGGGAACCACTGTTCTAGATAATTAAAAAGGGTTAGAACTTCCCCTCAACTCAAACATTTAACGAGTAGTACATCCTCATTGGAGCCCACGTGGCCTGAATCACTAGACTCACATTGCTCAAGGTTGCCGTTGACAGGTTGGTCGGGGCTCAAATCCCAGCCGTATGCGCTTGGGGTGGTTTGTGAGTTCAATGTATTAATTAGTAAATATTACAATTTAAATTAATTAACCTAAACAATTTTATATATTAGGGTTTATGATGAAAGACCCCGTGAAATTAAATCTTGGAATAATAAATTATGCATTTGGATTATTTATAATAAAAATATACATATTTATTATTTTCCCCAACTACATGATGTGAAGTAAAATAATTGAGAAGCATTATTTTAACTTATCAGCACTGGTATTTCAATTGTAGTTACTTATGCGATTAATAACCATTACTAAAAATAAATTCCTTCTTTCAAATAATGTCTGAATATTCACCAAAATGTTTTACAAAATAAGACATGTGATATACTTTATTTCAAAAACCTATTATTATTATTATTATTATTATTATTATTATTATTAGCACCGCGTCTTACTACCCGTTCAGGTTATACGCATAAAAACCTATTATTAAGATGCAGTAGATCATTAGGAGGTGACTTGCATTTAGCATCATTTGCGCTCTGCTTTTCGTAAAAGATTCTGGTCCGAAGTGTATGGAACATATTCTAGCTGGAGACAAAATATTGAAAGTTAAAATAGCTTTAAGCAAACAAAATTAAATAATTATATTTTATAATTTTATTTTATAAATGAACACTTTTTTACTCACCATTCTTTATATTTATTTTGCATTTTCTTTTTCATGCTGCAACCCATTTTGCATTGATATCCTCCCTTTGTGGAAATCGGAAGTACTTAATTGAACTACCTTTTGTTTTAAGTGAATGATTGTGACAGCCATATACTGCACAATTTAGCATGACAAATTTGTTTTTGGTGGAACGTGTAGAATGGATTGGCGCTTGAAGATAAAACTAAAAATGGGTGAAAACTCTGATAGCTTGCAACCCAGGTGACGTCAGAGTGGCAGGCAGCAATGTGGTGAGGTGGGGGTAAGCATGTGCGTGGGCTCACCACTATCTCTTTACATCATGGGCCCGTTCACTAGATCCCCCACTACCAATCCATCTTTGAGGAAAACCTTTAACAACTACCATAAACCAAGCGTTTCTAGACCCATGTTTATATGAACTTTTCTTAGTGTTTGATCGATGGAAATTGGGAATATTTGACAACAATTAAAATATATCCTGTATATTTGTTTGCATTTTTTAAGCTTAGCAATACAAAATGGTGCTAATACAGCTTGACTGTTAATTTTTCGTAAAGAGAAAAAATGGTTGACGTGATCATTTTATTTACACCTCGTGATCAAAAGAGATTTTGAAGCTTATGCGTCACCAAACTCAAAATAGAGTTGTTTGTTTTATAACTCTGCCTGTACCTCTGTCTGTGACCTAGGGCTAAAGCTTAAACAGTTGAATTTTTGTAAGTTTCGTTCAAACTTGGTATTCATATATTGTTATATTGTGGATAAATCATGATTTAGATTTTAACTTTGATATTTAGGTTTGTTTTACTAATTCAAATCAGTGAAGAATGTTAATCTGTGCGCCGGACTTTAACCCGGGACTTTCGTCTTTGATCACCAATGCTCTATTACTGAGCCATCCTTATTCGTCTCGTATTCAAGGCCATCTTTCATTAATTGTTGTCGTATTGAGTCTAATTGTGGTAACCTGTGACTCAATACAACTAGTTAAAGACTAGTAAGTTGAAATGCTAAAAAAAAGACGTTATTTTTCAAAATGGATACTTTATGAATGTTTTAAATGATAAATGACACTTTATACTTGTTTTCCGGTTGGTAGTTTATTGATAGTCTATGTATGAAAATACTTTTCCAAACCGAACTAAACTAAACTACATGAAAGAGTATGTGTAATTGTATCGTACCATTTATTTACTTTGCGGATGTGATGAAAGAAACATACTTGAGCTGCAGGGACTGTGCTCTTGAGCTGTAAAAATCTTTATCACAACTTCCTTTGAAGGGAAAGTAAATCCGTCGGTACCATGTCGATGATTGAATGTAAAAGTTCCCTGGAAGTTATGTAAAAATACCTTCCCGGGAAATTGGTAGAGCCTTTCGCTCTCAATCATAGAAATTCTCATGTACTGATATAATAAATTGGTTCAGAAAGTGCACGTTAAATACCTCTAATAAATGAAAATGTTTGTTTGAAAACGACGGAAATGTAATTCCTCATGTTTAATCAAATATTCTTTATAATGTAAAAAATATTTGATAAAACATGTGTGAGTGTGTTAATCAAACAATATTATTTTTTATGTGAAAAACCTCAACACTTTACCAAATATATTTTCTAACTAGCAGTCTGCACTCAAACTAACACTTATAAACTTAATTGTGAGCCATGCAAGTTGTTGCCCTAGTAATTAGAATGCCATATGAATAGTTTAATAAGAGCTATGACTGAATGGATTTTTAAACATGCTTTGTGATTAGTCATATTTTAAACGCTTGAAAAATAAGAACATGACGATGAGCTGACATTTATTAAACAAACTACTATTCAAAATATGATAAATTCCACATTACCATCACTTTTCATGGTTATTTATTCAATGGCTTGCTATTTAGTAACACACCGGCCTTGAGTTGTATTTACTTTTTTATTGTTGACAATGGATGGCAATGAATGTTATTTTACAAGATCATTCAAGTGAGGTCAGTGTTTCAAGGCAAAGGTCAACGAGGCTGGAGATGGGGAAACCCAAGCACCATTCATGGACACTTGTTACGTGATTGCAGACATAACATTTTAGCTAAAATTATCATATTGAAATACTTTTAACATTAAGTGGAAATAGTTTGGAATTTTTCTTGTCTTCTAAAGTTGGGAAAAACCAGTGTTTTTTTAATCCTGTTAATCAATAGGATTTAAAATTTTAAAATGTTTCGTTTAGCTGTAATTTTTTCATTTGACAAATTGATTAGCGTTTCAAACCTTTATTATACAAATAAATAAATACAATTTAATTTTACTCCTAATAATCTGTCGAGTGTTGGTAAAAGGGGGCGGGATGCAACTGTTTGTACTGTGTTACACTACAGAAACATATTATCTACTGTTTCTCTACAGCCCTTAGGAACCAAGCATGAGGGAACATGTTAAACATCTAATGGAGAGTAAAATTTGTCAACCTCAGATCTAACTAATCGATCAATAGGCCTATATCTATACTTATTGGGAGCAGAGAGTAAAGGAAGTCTTAAAGGAATTTTCAATTGCCTTTTGACCTCAGGAGGAACAATGAATATCCCCGCGTGTAAGTTAGCGAAATAAAATAAGATGGATTATTAAAAATCATGATATCCCTTTAATTATAACTAACAACATTCATTCAATAAAATCTCTAGGAACCTACATCATTCCTCGATAGAGATATTTGTATCTACTCAAAATGATTAAAATATAATGAGTTATTTTCGTATTTTTAAAAATGATTGCCAAAAATTATATTTTAGGGCATAAATTTAATGTAGCACGATGGAATACCGGTCTTTAAAAGGTACCTGATTTCAGTCCGGAGGTTTACTATGTATTTATGATTAAATAAAAATTCTTATTGGAATTAATTAAACATCTTAGTTTTAGTCTAGGTATTAAGAGCTTTTTACATATTTATACCGGCTTTGAGCCTTCTGGAGAGGTAGAATTATATTTAATATGCTTTAATGTAGACTGGGGTTGAGCCTCAAAGAGAAATTTAATTTAATTTTAAATATTTCTATTCACATTTGGGATTCATCTCCAGAGAGTAATTGATTTTTATTGCCCGATATGGTTAAATGTATTCTGGGTATTGACCCCTGTAGATTCCTTTTTTCTCATCAATTAGAACTAATCGAATTAGCTCTAGTAAGCTTTCTATTAAAATTCAGAAATTAAATAATGGTGCTAAGTATGAAATCAATTTGATTTTAAAAATTAGGTCTCAATCCAAAACTCAAATATCAATAACAATTCCAAAAACAAATATAATTCATTTTGTAGTGTAGAACTACTTTTCTATGCCGGTATTTAGATTCTAACTATAAGATAAACTATTACATTGTAAAACTGAAAAACCGATTGCGCAACGAATAATTTGGTATCCATTACTTAATGTTACACTCTTCTTTGAAACTTATTTCATGTAAAAATTAGAGCCAAGCTCCTCTTAAATAACTAGAAAAAAATATCATAGTGTTCGTTTAAAATGATGGAGCCGTCACATAAATGAAGTGATTTTTTCGTTGATAATGTGTTGTTGAGATGACATGGTTGAATGTACTGTCAAAAAACCCATTATGTGCTCTTTTTCTAACTAGCACTATTTTGTAACTTGGAGATAATCTCAGTATGGGTGCTGTCAATAATGAAACATGAATGGGGCCATTAAAAGGTTAATTAAAAATAACAAATCATTAATGGAAAAAAATCCACACAAGTAAAGTTTTAAAATAGTATTTTTTGAAATGGGAGAACCAAGTTAAAATGTATTATTTTTAGGTAGGTTATGAATAAGAAATAAATTAAGACCTTTTTTTTTTCTGGATGGATATAATTTACATGAGCCTCCCTTATTAGGCCTACATTTTCTTTTTTTAGTAAGAGTTATAGATTAAAGCGGTAGTGCATTTTTAGTTTTTGAAACAAATGTTTTAACAAGAAGACCTTACGGTTTTAGAGTATGGTCTGAGTAGTTTAACTAAACATTTTAAAATAAAAAACCTTAAGTTACATTATTTTGTTTTAATTGAACTATGTACAATATAAAGTAGTTCTTAGTATTTGTAAACATTTACTAACACTGCTACTTTTCAAGGTAAACTAAGTGTAAGTATTAAACCTGTAAAGACTCATATTGTGAAAGCTATTTTAATCACACAGCAACAAATTAAACTAATTTTGTATATAACTTATGTAAAAACTATATCCATACAATCTTATTTATAGCTATTGTAATATATTATTTTGGCTTAGGAATATTTGGAAACATACAAACTAAGCTATAAATGTAAAATTGAAATAAATCAAAACACAAGCATAATATTTCGTCAATATTTTATGGGTATAACTAATGAGTAATTGAAAGGTCATGCTTACCTACACCATCTTATCTAATATTATTTATAAAGACAGGTTATAAAGTTGTCATATAATAGTCTTTACTACACCAACTAGAAATCAAAATATTGTACCAACAATAGCTAAACGTAATATAAAATAAAAGTTTTCACCACCCCTCACCTTTAAAATGGGAAAAAAAAAGGTAATTGTTATGCAACTGATACACATTTAGGTGCTGCTAGTTTTGCCTTTAAATAATGATTGAAATCCCTAATAATACAATAATTACACTAAAGGGGAAGAAAGTGGAAATCATCAATCAGAGCTATTATACCCTCATTTGTGTAAAGGAAAAGTGTAAAATAATTGAAGGCAAACAATCTCAGAGCACATGACTGGAATTCCAGCCCCGACCTACCCATTAACTGTAAATTAGACTAGACGAGAGAGATGATTTTGTTCACGACCCCACTGGAGAGGGCTTTTATTTTAATTTTTTTTTCATGGTTTTATAAGATGTTTAGATTAAATATTAAAAGAGTTCAAGCTATTGTCCGGCTGAGATTTACCCAAAGGGTCGAATGATCTAAGGCGTCACTCTAACAATAGAATTGGTTGCCAATAACATAGAAATTAAGGTTCGAATTCAGGTCTGGTGTATAGAAGGGGATTTTGTCCTGAATAGTCGATTTTCACTCACTCTCCACGTTAATGCTGGTACAATTCCCTTGAAATTAAACTGTTCTATTCTATAACACATTATCGTATTAATTGTTGCACATGCAAATAATCCATAACAGTTAGTTAGATGGTTGTGGAAAATTAACCTAATGATTGCAATATTTAATACAAAGCTAAAAACTAAAGTTATAAGCACCTAATTAATTTATGTACATGAATAAGTATCTAATTATTTTATGTACATGAATGTAGATCACTATTTAATATACAAGAGCAGCATTACTAGCAACTTGAAATAATAATGTTCTTATTTATTTTAAACAACTCGATCATTGTCTAAATTTGGAAGTAAATTGGCTGTGTATTAAGCCAGTGGGCTGTTGTGAAATTTAAGCAAAAATAGTGGCAAAGCTGTCGCTTTTACTGGAGAATGACTCATCTCGGAATTGAGTGACAAGTCTTTCGTCCTTCCTCTTTCACTAATCTGTTACTAACTCATCGAAAGAAAGATAAGTAAAGAGAAGAGGGAATATTTATTTTTACTCCCAAAAGGCGACGAGGTATTGCTAACTGCCCATGTAGCACCCGTAATGGGCCTTTAAATTATAGTTGATTAAATACTTGGTATTTCTTTTACAAACCATGAATACAACACAATCAAATATATCATCACAACAATATTTAATATAGGTTTAAGAAATAATAAAACATTTTATTCAAACCAAAACAAGAAAGCATATTAATTTGATTGATGTCTAGCTTTTTAATTTTTTAGGGTGATAAAAATATGGCAAAAATAAAATTTGAGGTAAGGATGAAGATCCGCCTCGTGTTAAAATTAAACTTACAATTCAACAGATATTTTTTTCAATTTTTGTTTTTACTGCCTTTACTATTCTGGTATTGTTTATATTTAAGGCAGTCACAATCAGGCCTAATGTTAGTTACTATACTTTTGTGAAAGAGTTTTTTTCTCGTGTAACAAAAATAAACTGAAAAATTAGAGCATTTCCGTTTTATATTAAATTTACTATAAATGTCTGTCTTCATCACTTAAAATTACCAAACTTAGAGTAACAGATGTATGTTTTATACATGGGCTTTGAATTTACTTGAGAAATATTAGGTGTGGGCCTTAAGGTAGTCCCAGCCCCCCCAAAATCAAAACAAAGGGAGTTATAGCCCCTCTTGCTCCCCCCATCCGTTCCGAATCCCCTGATTCTACCATTCACGAATATTTATTTTTATCATTAACTATATGTTTAAAATTACCCTTTATTTATGATTTAATCCACCCAACATCTGGAAATAGAATGAGGCCTATATATATATTAAAAGGCCACATAGCCCAACAGCTGAAGCCAGGCGTGGTATAGTAAGAGCTTTATCCTTTGGCTTCGTTGGAAAACACTGGCACTGAAACCAATGAAACCAATTTACCCTAGGTAAAAAAACATAGTTTTTTTCATTAATCCCAATTTCTCTTCTCTTAAGTGATAATAGAAAAGCGTTCTTGGAGGCAATTTCTAGCTGGATATTAATGGTGTCTCTTATTTTGGCTCTTTAGGGAGTAAACCAGTATTCACGTTGAAATAAGTTTGAATTATACATTGTATCAAACACAAGATCGGGATAGTTGTTCGAGATAGAAATCAAGCCTATAGGGTCAGAATCCGCCACACTTAAGTGTGTTTGCCAAAGATACTTAAGATCACGGACATAGAAGTATGAAACTTTACCACACTTAAGGTGCTTAGAAACAAAATTGCATACGAATTTTTGCTCTGAAATTCCTGTGCATTAAACAAAAGTGTATGTACTTAATATAACGTGTTAAGAAAGGTAACTAAGGTTTTGTTAACACCACAATTTTATTGAAGAAAGAATAGAAAGTCTATTTAGTTTAAAGAATAGTGGTTGATCATTATTTTTATCTCGAATCCTCACCTTCAATTTCAAAATTAGGTATTTAATTAGAACATGCTAATACAAACCTAAATGTGTTAGTTTAAGAAAGTTTCCCATAAAATTATCTTATTAGTTGTGTTAAAGGGTAGCCATAAATGTTTATTTTATATATTACCAGTGGTGTAGCATTATGAATAAGGGGAGACTGAAATGTTAGTTATTATTATTATTATTATTATTATTATTATTATTATTATTATTATTATTAGCACCGCGTCTTACTACCCGTTCGGGTTATACGCACTTACGCTAATGTGTAGTGGCAGGGTGATTGTGAGATGAAATGAAGGACCTACAGTTTAACGTGGAATCCGAACCACGGTGGAGGCCTGGCATTCCCCACATTCACAAGATGTCTTGTCAGAGGTGAAGGAAGGGTTTGGTAATCAAATGTTAGTTAAAATCATTTTATCTATTACCGTATTTCTTCAATTTTAAGAAGACATCGACTGTAGTACGCACCTTATTTTCTAACTATCACCAAAAAGAAAAAGCTTTGATTCTAAGAAAATAAATAAAAATGAAAGACTAGAATACCCTTTAGAAAAGAAATATTTTTACAAGAAATTCAATTTACTACCTTATTAATCAGTAGTTATTTTATTAATCACTTCCTTCTGAATCAGTATCAGTCTAATTTTTCTGAACTGTCAATATCTGCATCTGAAGTAATATCAAAGTCTTCTTTACATTCAGAGTCTGATTCTTCTGAGCCCTCTTTATCTTTATTATCCAATAACATATAATCTTTTTCTGAGCTATCGAGAGCTTTGGTCGAAAAAGGATTGTGATTATAAGATGTCATAGATTCTAAGGCATACCTCGTTTATAGAGACGTTTAGATTGAAGAAAAAGTGCTACCAAGACAAAAAAAAAAGGTATATCTTGTATCAGGTCTAGCAAACGGTTTAGTATGTAAACTGAATATCTTTTAAATTTGAATGCGCATGTTACACAAAGCATTGTCTTCAGAGTCAAAGCTAAAAGTAAATAACAATAATTTTGGAAGTGTCCAAAGTATCCAAACGGGAAATAAACAAGATTTCTCATGAAAATACTATAATTTAAAAAATAGCTCTTTTGTTTATTTCAATTGTAATAAATTGTGTTTTAATACGGGAATTTAAGAGGACCCCAAGTCTTTTTATTTTACCATTTAAAGAGGAAGAGCTAAATAAATAAATTAAATTCCACAAAAACAGGAAAGCGGCTCGGCTAGACGGAATATTCCCGGAGCTCATCAAACATCTAGGTCAAAGGGCTCGGAAATACTATATTACACAGTAGAAGAACTCCCAAACAATTGAAAATAATGCAAACTATTGCCATCCTTTAGCCAAAAAAACCTAGACAACCAACCTCACTTCTGAGTGTCTGACGCAAGATACTGGAAATATTTTTGTATCGTAGAATATACCATCTTTTTGATAGTGTAACTTCTCAACATCAGGCTGGCTTTTAGGCTTTCATTGATCTATCTGCGGCTTATGATACCGTCTGGCCTGGCTCGAAGGACTAATATTTAAATTAAAGAATACCATCCCTTCCCCCAAGATCATTTCACTATTAGAGGATTTACTTAAAAATAGATATTTTAAAGTTACTGTCAGGAAGGCAACAAGTAAATCATATAAGTAGAGGGTGAAATAAGAGTTCCAGACCACTTTCTCCCATAAGGTTTAACATTGATCCTCACCACACCCCGTGAAGTGATCCTCACCACACCCCATGTAAGGAGAATTACTTTCTCCTGGATGTTCGATGTTAGTATCTCCTCGTGGCGAGTCTTGGGAACGCAGTCAACCAGATTGTTGACGTTTGGATGTTTGGGACCAGTGGTGTCGGGTGTGTTGTGTAGTTAGTCAAATAGAGCGACCATGGTGACTAGACAATTTTGCTATGTAGTTTATTCCTTTGGGACACGGAACGATGGAGCATGAGGAATAAATGTGAGATAAATATTGTTGGTGGGAAGAAACATTTAATTTACAATATCCGTCCCACTCTCGGCTATTTATTTCTTATCGTGTCTGAAGTAGTAGCTTACGGGGTTGATGGCTCCACTACGTCACACACCACGACTGATTGGTTGAAATTGGTCACGTGACCCCTCCTCTTGTTCTCTGATTGGCTGTTGGTTTTCCCCTACACCCCCTACTGCCACTCTTCCCCCCTGTTCCCCTTCCCCTACAGCCCCCACGACTACCAACCCAGGACATTTTGGTTCTTGATTATTAATGATTGTTAATTAATTATTGCTAATTAATTATTGTTAATTAATTAATTAATTGGTAGGATTGAGGTGTTGGAGTTTTTATTCATTGATTAGGACGCTGTAGTTTATTTTGGGGGAGCATGAGGCCGCGGTACGAACCTCTCGCTATGGTTGTCGGGGGTAAAATAAACATTGGTTCCTCCGTCACAAGGCTCTGTCCCAGAACAAGCAGCACGAACCTCGCGCTATGGCTTTCGGGGGTAAAATGAACATTGGTTTCCTACGGCACAAGGCTCTGTTCAGCATGAGCCTCGCCTGACGACCGTTCATGGTAGAGTGGGATAAATGTTTCCCCTACCTTTCACTTCCCCCCTCCTGTTGCAACCCTGGCGCCAGTATGGCGGGTCGACAAGTCAGGACAAGAATAGATCGTGACCTCGACCAACTTGGGTTTTCACAATGACGTAATCATCGCGTGTTATGTCGCAACCCTGGCGCCTGTATGTCGGCCCGACAAGACGAGTTGAAACAAGAATAAATATGGAGATCATTGACCTGGGCAACGGGTTTTTCCCTGGCGCCAGGTTGGCGGGCAGACAAGACAGGTCAGGATAAGCATAGATCGTGACCTCGACAACCTTGGGTTTTCCCAATGACGTAATCATTGCGTGTAATGTCGCAACCCTGGCGCCAGTATGTTGGCCCAACAAGACGAGTTGAAAAAAGCTTAGATATGGAGGTCATTGACCCGGGCAACGCGTTTTTCCCTGGCGCCAGGTTGGTGGGCAGACAAGACAAGTCAAGACAAGAATATATCGTGACCCTGTTCTTCTCGTACCGTGTGACGTCAAACGCGGAAGAGGGTGGCTATAAAGAGGGGCGCCCACTTGTTTTTCTATTTATAAGCGTTTGTAGAGCGGTTCAAGATGGACAAGTTACAGTTGATGGTAAATATTGTCGATGCCGTGCAGACCGTAAAATTGTGTGATCTAGCCGTAGATCAAAAGTACTCAGTGGATAAATTAAAAGCCGTCAATACAAAGTTCGGGAGACGCGTAATAGCCTATCTAGACGGCGAGTTTTCTGTATTTCTACCCCGTCGGTTTGGTACTCTTACAGATGAAGCCGTGTGTGAGTTAAATAAAGAAAAACTGGTATTTACCTGCGCCGGAGTAAAACCCGGTTCACCTACCATTGGAACTTTGAACGCGTTTAAGTGACCGTGCAATTAACAATGACAACAACGGGCAGCGGTGTGGTTAGTACAGAACGTTTAGCTCTCAGATACGTTCACCATGCTTGGAACAGGCTATATTAATTTAATGTTTGTTGGTCATACGATTGAGGGGCGTGCCTATATGACGGAGGAGAATGTTCACAGTGTGGCGGTGAGTTATAGACAGGTAATTTACAAAATAGAGGAGCGAGGCTATATCGAGTTTTGCAACTCGACCTGTCACATGATAAGAGCGATGGAAGTACTACACTATGAGAGAATCGAAGAGACATACATGTGTGATATGACGTGCGCCATTTACAATTTCTGCAAAGGGGATGTTGTGGCGGTGTTGCCACGCCCTCCACCACCACCCTTCCACCACCCGCCGCCTCCGTCCTTCACAACGCCGCCGCCCCCAGAGTCCCCCGAGTACTCGCCACCAGAGTCGCCCGAGTACCCTCTGCCGGAGTCGTCTACCTACCAGGTATCAGAGTCGCCTGAGTACCCGCAACCAGAGTCGCCTATCTACCAGTCACCTGCGTGCCCGCCACCACAGGAGGTAAAGTTCGAAGAACCAGTAAATCTAGAGGATTTAACAATGTACAAAAATTATTCAAATGTTAAAATTATAGGTGAAACGCCCAACGACTACATACTCGGTCTGGGCCGTTTCGGTAACGTTTTCCTTCCAAAGTAATTCTATTATTCTGATTGTAAGCGATTTAAATCTAAAGCACGCTGTATGATATATCACGGAGGACAAAGTGTGATGTTTAAAAGTGAATTAATAAACTAGACGTGCTCAGGTGTTTGTAGCACTCTGCCGGTGACATTTTGAAAAAGGTGAGAGGAGGGAATGCAATTTGTGAGTAGAGCAAGAGTGTTTATTTTTCTGCATCTCCAATTGACATTATGCCGTTTAAATGCCGCATTTGTGAGGGATCCTACGCAAAGCTCTCCAATCTTATTCGGCACAAGCATCAATGTCATCAAAAATCTCCAAATGCTGCTCACAAGGATGCCTGTTGGGACGAGGAGGTATTGTGCAGGATGTTAGAACTGATCTAGAAAGAAGAATACAACTGTCTCAAGTGCTTAAACCAACTTGTGAATAACAAAAGTTATAACGTTGTGCTATCGGAAGAGCCAATCAATGAACCAAATGTTATTGTGCTCGAGTATGTTGGAAGAGTAAGATTACCAGGTGAAAACGGTGAAGATATTGTCAATATACGTTCTAGAGCCTCTCAGCGCGTCTTGAACTATTTTGGAGGTGGCTCCTACTCATTTTCTAGATGGTAGAAGCGATTATATTCTTTTATAGGTAAAAGAGTGATTATATGTTTTTCTTGCTATGTATTGGTCAAAAGACCTAAATAATATTGCTGCTTGTTGTTGTTGTACTGAATGTTTTAAATTAAACCATTGCTGATTGTCAATAAAAAACTGCCAATATAATGTTATTTTTTTAACCCCCTTAATTAAGTCGGTTGGAGAATCAAAGACATGAAGGAGATGGCAACATTGTTGTAGTGACTTAGGTTGCTACCCAGAGATAGAAAGTATTTTGTCCATAATGTTTGAGACGGAGCTTCTATGATAGTAAAGAGAGAGGGTGTAGAAGTTAAAACGCAAACATAACAGTTTTATAATATTTATTTAAATCGTGAAAAAGTATACACACAGTGAAAAGTATACTGTGAATATTTACAATATAGGGGAATAGTGGCCTCGGTACTAAATATGATATATACATAGAGATGGTTTTCAATCTAAAAAAAAAAATATATATATATATAAGCAGTTTATTATATTTGAATAGATTTTAAAAATATATACAAACAGTTTATTATATTTCACTAGATATAAAATAAATATATATACAAACAGTTGACAAGAATTAAAATATATACAAACAACTAATTGACTAGAAAAATATCAGATAGGCGGAGGATTGTACTGGCAAATAAAAAATATAAAAAAGTAACCCCGGTGCATAAAATAAATTTTTAAAAAAATGCTTGTTATCATGTATAAATAAATATAAAAAAAAATCTCAAATCTTTGAAAAATGGTATGTCAGTGGAACTGTATAGAGTGAAAGTAAAAAAAGATGGTTATTCAGCCCGTCTAAATAATCACCTTTTAGTCGTGGCGAGTGCGCTTACAAGGACTCTGATACCCAATCGGCAAAGTATTAAAATCATCGGTTATCCGACGTTTGGAGTACACGGGCCGGTAGACTTTAGTCTGCGAAACGGTACATACAGTCGCAAGACCTTTTCTTACAATTTTGTGCGGTATCTGTATGTATCTTTCAGCAGCCTGTTCGTTGACCATCGCTTTCAAAACGTCAAAATTAACGTTGTTCCGGTTGCCATAGTTTATGGTGATCCCGCGAACCTTGCACAACGTTTTTGTTTTGGCAGGATCACTACCAACACAAACTCGGTACGCGTAATTCTTGGGACCACCAGATACAAAGGCACTAATGTAGCTTCCCGGACCGTAATCCTGAAGTTCATCAGTGAGGTCACATAAAAAGTCTCCGGTCGGTGGACTCCAATCGCCGGGGCGTTCGCTGAATAGAACGCTATCTGTATCATGATACAAAACGCGGACCCCAATTGTTAAATGATGCTGTATAAGTGCAACCTAGCCATAGTAGTCGTGTAGCACGCCACCGCCACACTCGTATTAGGGTTAGGGCGCAACGCGTCACGCGCATCCTTGTAATTGTGGACTATAACCTCATCATTTTCATCAATGACTCTGTCCACGGTGATGTACGGATCCATCAGGTACTTGTGGATGCCCTGATAGTCGTTGACAACGGCTACGTGTGGTAAGTCGGGTCTTTGCCCAAACTTTCCCCATAGTGAATTTAAAAAAGTTTAGCCATAGTGCGGTGACCAGAGTTTATACAAACAGAGTCGAAATCGAGTCTTACCCCTTCCCTTTCCTCATAATTTTGAATATAAGCTAACTTTTTCTCTTGTGAGGTGCACCACTCTGGTCATCCACTGTCTTCTTGTTTAATTTTCATAAAGTATCAATGTACCCGTGAAACAATCCGCCAGAACGTGTCTGCTGGTTGTAAAAAGATACATTGTACTCCCACACTTCGTGCACTGCTTCAACTGTGTAGCCTTTCTCAACGGCTTTCCGGATTTCGTCAATCACTCAGACGCCTTTTAACCAGTGATCTTTTTTGTCGTTGTGCTGACACGCGCCTTGGTTTTTCTCCTCCCCGCATTTCCTGCACAAGAAGAATATTAGCTTGTCGTGCATCCGTGTAGGCAATACGGGCAGAAATAAAAGTTACTTGATCTATAGACGGACAATTTGGTTCCAATTGAATTTTGGGCTGGCCAACGAGGTATTTTTTTGTACTTGCAAACGTATGGATACAATGAACATACACCCAAGTACTTGATCTTCTCCCCACAAGAAAGGTCTGCTTCGTGGAAGAGCTTGATACAATTTGTACGCCCACCAAAGAATGCATCCCTAGGACTGAGAGGTTCCTTGGTATACACCTCGTGCTGGAGTACAAACTGCTGCAAGTCCTTGTCTGTGCGTTTCATCGAATTAAACATGCACTCCCACATCTCTACGACCGTGTAGCTGGCATTCTTAAACTTTTCAACACAAGCCATGGTCGCTTCATAACGCGTCTCCATGGTCTCGTGGGGACTATTTTTGATAGGGTTGGTCCTGTCAGGGTAACAGAGAGGGCACCCGTGCGAATAACAGCCCCACTACTGGAAGACGGTGGTGTTATCTCCAGCATTAACAACGCCGTCTACACGTCGACCAAACACATATTCTTCACGGCAGTTACCCGCATGAAAATTAGAGACACCGTGTTGATGGGCCTCCCAACAGCGCTATTGTACAGTGACGTGCGACTGTTGGTCTGCACACTGATAGCAACCGTTAGGGATAATACCGATAGTATTCTCCTTAAGATGACATAGGCGGTAAACCAACATGGCCGCTCCAGTTATCGTACACGCCTCTCTGAAAGGATACACCTTTGCTTTCTCCATGAGCATGTCTCTAAATTTCAGGCAGGCCTTCCGTAGGATCTCTACATCTTTCACACAATATAGTTCCAACTCGCGTTTAAAATCAAAGACATAATTTTCTTTGACCAACGCGTCATACCACTTCTCAAAGTGCTCCTTTCCCTTAACTGATATCTCGCTGATGCCGTAATCCTCCTTTGGAGGCAAGGGACCCCTATTCCCTGCGTTTACTTTTTTGTTGAAAAAATGGGGGAAATGTCCCTTGGCCAAAGACTCGTCCAAGCCAAACGTTTTGGGCAATTTGGACAGCGACATCGGGAGAAAGTTAAGCGAGTCATTAAAGTGGAGCGGGCCGTAACGCATGGACATAATTTTCCCACCGTTCATTATAAGTTCTGGAGTCCATTTTTTTACCTCCATTATATATCCTAAAATAAAATTTCCATCATAGGATTTAGCATTATGGCCTAGGAGGCTAATATCCTTAAATTTTGATGCTTTAATTTGTACTAATAATTCAAAAAATTGGGTCATTGTGGTATCACCCTTGAATATGCGAGTCCTATCGCCCCCCTAATTGTGAGGAAAGCTGACCTCTACTGTGGTCAGGATTCCACGTTAAACTGTGGGTCCACCATTTTCATCTCACATTCACCCGAACGGTTAGTAAGACACGCTGATAAATATGTTTATCAGCTCACAACGCTCTGTTCCTGGATGCCGGAACACCTTGTGTGTTGTGTGTGTGTGTGAGAGAGAGAGATAGATATTTGTATTTTAAAAGGGACCAGTTGTTACACGTGTTCTGGTCTGTTCCCCATTAAGACGTAAGGTATACTCGTAAATATTTATATATATTCTAAAACTATAATTTTTAATATATAAATATTTCAACTATACTTTTTTCGTTGAGTGAGTTATACTTGTTGGTGGCGACGAACAGGATCTGTGAATGTGTGTGAAAATATTCCATGGTCTTTTGCTTTTTTAACATGCAGTTTTATTATAAATATATATATTAGAAACTAACTGTTCTTTACATTATCAAAAATGCATTTTATTTATTTATCTGAAATAAAATAAGCGTAGTAAGACTCGGTGCTAGATATTTTGATTTTAAAAGGGACCAGTTGTTACACGTGTTCTGGTTTGTTCCCCATTAAGACGTAAGGTATAGTCGTAAATATTTATATATATTCTAAAATTATAATTTTTAGTATTTAAATATTTCAAGTATACTTTTTTCGTTGCGTGAGTTATATTTGTTGTTGGCGACGAACAGTGTGTGTGGATGTGTGTGTAAATATTTTATGGTCTTTCGCTTTTTTTACATGCAGGTTTATTATAAATATATATATATATTAGAAACTCACTGTTCTTTTACATTATCAATAACACATTTTATTTATTTATCTGAAATAAAATAAGCGTAGTAAGACTCGGTGCTAGATATTTTGATTTTTAAAAGGGGCCAGTTGAGCGTTGCTCTTGAACATACTTGTCCACTTTCAGCTAGTGTTCGAGCTTGAGTGATTGTCAACGGTACTTTTCACAAAAGGGGCTGATCTATTCCTGGAAATACCGATGTGTAGAGGTTAATGCCTGCTTCATCAGCCCCCTGATGAACAACCTCAGCTCTGGGGGTGAGCTAAGGTATTGGATTCACAATTATACTTTTTTCGGTTCTTAGATGTTATATATATATTATGTCAGCGTATATATATATATATATATACTCTAAATAAAAAAAATAAACTTAGCACCCAAATATTTGGTAAATATGGCGCGGACGACGGAGAGTTTTTTATTGTGATTCTAGCTTTGGTATAATTGTGGTGATTTTCTCTTGGGTAGGTTTTCCTTGCGAGCAGTGATTGTGTGTGTGTGTGTGTGTGTGTGTATGTGCCAGATCAGTAGGTAATTACGTTTGAACCCCCGCGGCTTAGCAGGATTTCAAATCTCGCTCGGGGAACTATGCGTGTTTTCCACTCTCCCTCCAAGATATTACAAGTACCAACAAGTATCTACAAGTTCGGAACAAGGGAAAGAGGGGTGAAGAGCGGGAGGGTGCAGGCCGGAGCTCAAATCTCGCTCGGGGGGAACTATGCGTGTTTTCCACTCTCCCTCTATGCAAATGCCGAAAACAAGATATTACAAGTACCAACAACAAGATCCAACAAATTTTCATTTATTTATATAAAATAAATTAATTTAAGTGGATGTGTGTGTGTGTGTGTGTAGGTCACAAAGAATGAATATATTATAAATATTTAAAACAATGTTTATATGTCTTGCATTTTCTCCTACAGACTTTGTAACATTTTAATACGTACCATGCCACATGGACACGAGAAATGAACCCGGGAGCCATTGGTTTACATATATTTACTACACGTGTTCTGGTTTGTTCCCCATTAAGCCGTAAGGTATACTCGTAGATATTTATATATATATTCTAAAACTATAATTTTTAATATATAAATATTTCAAATACACTTTTCGTTGCGTGAGTTATATTTGTAAAACTTTTCTTTGCATCACTACTGATTGATTTTTAGGTAATTACGTTTGATCCCCCCACGGCTGAGATACATTCCCTTAGCTTTACACTTTGGTTTAGCAAATACCCCCGCGACAGTAGAGGTGCTAAGATATTGGGGGCAGATAACTAGATAAGCAAACGGGTGCCTGCTTCATCGAGCTTTCAAACACAACTGGTGCTATAACGGAACTTTCTGAGAATCACCAAAAGACAAAGTTATCTGCACTTGGGGGTCAACAATCGTAGGGTAGTGAACTCATTGTAACGGTTTGAAGCCTTGGAGGGGGGGGCTTTTAGTACTTGGGGGAGGGGTGGAAACTAGGGGCACGCCAGCGTTGCGCTGTGGACACAACTCAGTAGTCAGGACGAACAACATTCCAAAGCGAGAGTGAACGACTGGCAGAGAAGGGAAGTGAGGAAGAGGGAGGGCTTGTGTCACACATCGCTGTCAGTCAGCAGGAGACGGCTGGAGAGTAAGGTTCTCAAATCACGATGCGGAAGCTGCGGGTGGCTGTATGCTTCAACAAATAAACTACAGTGCCCTAATCGATGAATAAAAACTACAACACCTCAATCCTACCAATTAATTAATTAACAATAATTAATTAGAACTATTTAATTAACAATCATTAATAATCAAGAACCAACATGTCCAGAGCTGGTAGGCGAGGGGGCTGTTGGGAAAGGGTAAGAGTAAGAGGGGGAAGAGGGTCAGGAGCGGCTGTAGGGGAAAACCAACAGCCAATCAGAGAAGAGGAGGGGAAAAACAACAGCCAATAAGAGAACAGGAGGAGGGGTCACGTGACCAATTTCATCCAATCAGTCGCAGTGTGTGACGTAGTGGAGCCATCAACCCCGAAAGCTACTTCCCGCCAAGCGTCTACAAGGAGAAAGTGATCGTCTTTACACGGGGTGTGGGACTGAGAAAGCCTGATCGAAGCTACCAAAAACACAATTTCATACACGATAAGAAATAAATAGTCGAGAGTGGGACGGATATTGTAGATTAAATGTATCTACCCACAATCAATATTTATCTCACATTTATTCCTCATGCTCCATCGTTCCTTGGTCCAAAGGAATAAACTACATTGCAAAGTTATCTAGTCACCATGGTCGCTCTATTTAACCAGCTACACATCACACCCAACACCACCGGTCCCACACATCCAAACGTCAACAATCTGAGTGACTGCGCTCCCAAGAATCGCCACCAGGAGATACTAGCATCGAACATCCAGGAGAAAGTAATTCTCCTTACATGGGGTGCGGTGAGGATCACTTCACGTGGTGCGGTGTGAATCACTTCACGGGGTGCGGTGTGGATCAATGTTAAACCTTATGGGAGAAAGTGGTCTGGAACTCTTATTTCACCCACTACTCATATACCATCAAAAACGACCTCCCACGAGGATCAGTCTTCGCCCCACATTTGTTCAATTTGACACTAGTGACATGGCTGCTACCAAGTCGGTGAAATTTACCTAATCCGATGAATTAGCAATAGATTTCCAGAGCAAGACTTTTGAATAAGGATATTAGACACTTACCAACGACCTATAGAAACTAGACGAATATTATAAAAGTGGAAAATGTGGCCAAACATCAAAAAAAAGGAAATCGCCTCATTCCATTTTAGTGACCGCATTGCAAATAAAGCGCTAAACGTTATGTTTCACGGAGAGTTACTAGGACAGTAGCTAGGGCCGTATTTGGGAACCCCACTTCCACCAACGGGTCAAAGCGCTTTTTACAAAGACTTAATTATTATATGTTATGTCGCAACACTCCCCCCCCCCTTGGGTTTCCCTGGTGACAGGTGGCAGTATATTTCCGTCTGACCTGAATTTTCCCTCTGGTTATTTCCATGACGACATGGGGTTAATAACATGTTGTTTTCCTTCAATGTCGCAAGGGTTTATTTCTGATTTTCTATGTGGCAATGGGTTTTACCTGATACGTGGTGCCAGTTTGGTGGCTCGAGAAGACATGAATAGATTATGACTTTAAATGATGTCGCAATCATCCCCGGCATTAGGGTTTCCCTGATGACTGGCACCAGTTTGGCGGCACGACAAGACAAGTCAAGACAGGAATATATTGGGACCGTGAGGTCATTGACCCTGTTCATGCTGGGTGCCAGATTGCCGTCTCGACAATTGAAGACTCGTATCTGGCTAACCTACATGTAAGGGACAGACAGGTTTTGCGTGAATAAAACACGATATAAGAATACATATATTTATTAAACATTAAAAGTTTTACAGACATATATTAAACGTTTCACAGACATCATACTTAATATTTTTAGACACTTTTATAGAAATTCCGCATAAATTCGTTCATAAGTTTCTCTGCAGTGTCTCTTAGATGTGGTAGTAAAATATTTTTAGTTTACAATCCAGCATGTAATAGTCCAAACCGACAACTTGACGTTCATAGTATGTAGAACTGATAAGATCCAGATTTTTGATGTCCGTTTCCACCGTAGGCTGTTCGAGATCGATGGCATCCGCTGATTTGTAGCATGTCGAAGACATCCACGACAAGTATGTCGATCAAATCGTTGCAATAGCGTGCGACGAGTGTCGACCACATATCCCAGCGGTCGACGGCGACCTCGAAAAGGTCCCACACAACACAAAGATGCGCTGAGCTACGTGCTAGAGAGACGACACGTTTGAGTCCAGCGTTTTGTTTCTCATTGATGACAACCATACGGTCACCGCACATGTGTCTCAGAGAGATTTCAAGATTAGTCAGACTAATCTTCTGAGGAGGGTGCTTGATGCAGAAATATTTTGATATTACCGACTTGTAGCTGCCCAGTAATTTACACTCTATAAGGCTAAACACTATACAGTTAACTCAGAATTTTTCTAGCTGGACATAGGACGTAAAAATGTTCTTGACACTCCTGCCAATGATGACTCGCTTGGCGTCGATTTCGTCCGGCGGGAACAAATTGTTGAAAATACTTGTTATGGCGAAGGGCCTCACCGGTTTTGTTTTAGGGGTGCAAACGTCTTGACCTTCCATGATATTTGTTCGCTTCGATCACAGTCACAGATATGGCCTGCACGCCGTTGGGACGCCCCCTTTATAGGCGCACGCTGATTGGACGCAGCCTTTCTAGGGCTGGCAGGACACTACAGTCTTGAAAAATATGTTGTAAAATCTCACCTCCTTAGCGTCGTTGCCTGTATGATTGGTGGACGAAAATAGGATTAGGAAAGTTTTCATCAGAATGTTTTTGGTGCGAGATAGAATATACATGCGACAGTAATAGCCGCAAAAGTCTGAGGCGATGCTTTGAAGTTGTAGCGTGCTATGAGGCGTGCAGGAAGACTTTTTGTGGCGTAAATGCCAGATGTGATTTTATACGGGGTAAAAAACTATAACTGTCAAAATATTCTCCCACGTCATTCTTGTCGATAAAGATGGTGACCCAATGCATCCCAAGTTTGGTGTGAGATCAGTGTTGTTGACGAGACTGGCAGGTTGAGCTATTCTTTTACTTAGTTGATCAGCAGGGAAAATACCCGAAGGTACAGAAAGGAACCACGGGTTTGTTTTCAGCGCACGTCTTGTGGTGTGCGTGTCCATCTTCAATCATCCACTCTCAAAATCCACAAACGATGGAAGCCGAACAGAAATTCCATACAGAACTATATGCATTGCACGTGGTGAAGCCCAATTTAACAGTTTTAAAAGAGGATCAACCCCTGTCGTACAGATCTACGACTGGTTTAGGCATGTATTTGGCTAGAAATATTCCTTTTCTGCCCCCTTGACGTAGACGGTTTATGCACGCGTTGTGGCACGGGAGGTGAGGGATTCGAGAAGGCTGTAATCCACATCACCGTTATCCAAGTGAATACCGTGCAGTTTGTTGACGATATCGTTTTCTTGCTTTTTAGCAGCGGCTGAAAGTTCCTCGATAGCGTATGGGGGTTTTAACACCCAAGGTTAAAGTAATGTACCGCATACAGAAAAATCACTCAGTTCCTTGACGATAAACTGATTGCTGTTGTCGATGAAGCTCTGGAAATCCCCAATGACGTCCATGATTTAAATGACGAGTGTAAGGGGCGTGAAGTCGCTTTTATTATCTCTCATAATTGGTCAGGACGTTTTCTGTCTTTGTCGATGTTGATGATGTTGGCAAACTCCCCGTACATGATACAGTTGGCGGTTTTGGTGAGAGCTCTGGTGAAGATCACTTCGATGTTCAGAGAGTCACGCCTCGTCAAATTCCTATGCGATGTCATGTGGGCGGACCGATCAGGTGTGAATTCTAAAGCCATGTGAATATATCCCCTAGATAAGGCTTCATGTGTGATGTCGCTAACTTCATTCATGAAATGGATACCCGTTCATGGAAACAGTATAAGGTAGGACAATTACATAGTTGCCGTTGAAAAATTGGGCTGTAGTGGTTTTGATGGAATTTGTTCCGCGTCCACGTACAGCGAGAAATGGTTCATGCCGTAGGATCGGAAGTTGAACGAGCTCTTAGTGGCATCCCCGATGAACGCCACGTTTAATACAAATCCCAAGATGCATCGTTTAGGTAACTGTCCTTAAATACTTTGTCCAGTGATTTCCCTTGCACACCCGTAGGAAGTGAGTGTTTTTTACTTACACTCGGGTGATGGGATACTTTGCGGGGTTGACGTTTAATGCCTTGGCATGTGCCAAAAGTATAGAAGGTGCTACTTTGACACGTATCACTAGAAGGCCGGCTTCAGCGATGTGAACCTTAAAGTGAGGGAGTTGAGTGACGGCCATAAGACTAAACCCGTATATGGAACAGACCAACTTTACTTTGAGTTTAGTGCCGTTACAAAGGTATTTTTCTTGGTTAAACACGTCACCGTGTATATACCCCAAAAGATTCACCGTCTTGCTTTTTTCGAGAGATTGCGAGGGGCCTCAAATCCTTAGTTGCCTGCGATAGCTTCCTCAAAGTTTTTTGGGGCTGTCTGCGAACCACAGACCACAAGTTAAATGTGTTATTTTGGCGTCACTGTTGTTATTGATCATCTTCTCAATGTACGATCTATAAGCATACGTGTTGTTGAACGGTGAGACCGTTTTTGTATTAAAAACACTACCACCTGTGTGAATAGCAAATGTAACCAGTTGATGACGGAACGATTTGATCCACCTCTGTGAAAGCGCCACCGTCATAATTCATGATGGCCGCCTTGAGTTAGAGCATATAGTCTGTGAAAGATTAATATAGAACTCGCCTTGTCCGGTAACGGTAAATTCCATAAGCGAATCATCGGTGAGGGAAGAGACAGGTATGTATAGGAGCCATTACCCACATACAAGACTGGTTAGCGTGTGTGGGACGGAAAATAGATCGAGCTAACTACTGACACACGTGAAGGTCTGGGGGTCAAGAAACGACATTTTAACTGAAAATATCTACCGCTTCTTTCGTGACCTTTTTACGTCGGTCAACGACAGAAGACTGAAATAGGTACTTTTTACTATGACCTTTAGAGCCTGATCAGGTCCTCAGTGTGTCGATCTTCTTCTCTGCCTTGCGTTTAAGGTTTGTTCCAGCCGCGTCTACACGGTGCCCTAGAGCCTCTTTGAAAGGACAACGCTGTTTGGCGACTTCGGAGAGCACGTCGATACCTGTATGAAGCGCCTGTTTTCCATTGGCCTTAGCGCCGCTTCTCAGCAACGGTATGACGCTCTTGAAAAGGCCACTGAAAAAAAATCCTATCCCGTGCCCACGTTAATAGGGAACACCATGGTAGATCAAAGATATTCCTGTTCCAGCATGGTTGACACAGTATCTTTGGTAGGGACAATTCATGTTGAGCAGCGTCAAAAATGAAATTCACGCACACTTTTCAAATCGAATGGTACAGGTTCACCAGTGTCTGTTCTTATGTTGATTTTCAGGCTTTCAATTTCCATTATAATTACGAGAACGTAGTAGTATTTATGCCGTAGACATTGTTTGCGTTTTTGATACCGACGATACTTAAAATAGGTGTCACATTGTCACCCCCAGGCTGAGAATCGACGATATCCGTGAAGACGTACATTTTCGAGGGCAAACCTAGTAGAATTTGAGCAGCATACGTTGACTTTTGGACTTTGTTCACATTAGTCTTGGGATCGAAACTGAGCTGTAGACTTATTGAATTTGATATAGTTAGCAGCTGTATATTAGGTAAAGGCGAAAAAACGATCAATTTTTGTCGGGGTTTGTGTAATTGAATACATCTGCTGAATCCCCTTTAAACGTCTGTACTTCATTTAGATCTTTGATCAATTTATGGATAGTACTGTAGTTTCCAGGAGGGATTTGATCCTTGAATATTTTATTCCACCCCATTAGCGGCTACCCAGTTGTACCATACAATATTTGGGCCCTCGTATACGGTGGTGAAAGAACACGGTTATTGGAATTCGGCGAGAGCGATTTCCCACTGGCCTTCGAGTGTAAGACGATAGGGTAGTTTCTTGGTGAAATTCGCAAAGGTATTTTTCGGGAAATATCCCATAGAGCTGTCGCTCAGCAAAGTGTATAACTGATCTTTCATTTTAGGGCGTTGACGTAAGTGGCTGGAATCCAAGAATTTAATTTGGCGGGGTAACATTTCCACTGCATGTACACATTCTTTCTGACGCCTTTACCCTTGACACGTGTATTTTATCAACTTTAAAATTTTGGGAATATGCACGCGTTGACATTCGGATCAATTTCGGTCAGCCTGTAGACAACTGGGTGTCACAACACGACACTGCTGACTTTGACAATTTATTCGCTCCAATTGCTTTCGTAGCCTTTTTCAAACAGAAGTTTAGATTTTCTATTACGCACCTTGTCACCGACTTTAATTTTTGCTTACTATTCGAGTTTGGACGCCGTTTTCCGTACATATTATCTCTGACTTGAAGCACATTGGTTTCTGAAAGGTCGGCAGGCGACATCTCGATACTAGTATGTTTTGCGCCATTGTGACCGTCGATTATATCTTGGAGGACGTCCACATACCGATACGTGTTATTTTTGGTAAAGTAGCGCCACATCCGCCCTTTCAGAGTTCTATTGAATCGTTCCAGGATGCTTGCCTTCACATCCAAATTATAAATGGTAAAGTAATGCACGCCTTCTTGCTTGAGAAATTTCCAGACTAGATATGATGTGAACTCTGTCCCATTGCCCGTCTGTAAACTGAGAAATTTAAGGGCACTTTGTTTCAAAATGTCCCGAAATACGTATCTCACGACGCTCCCCGTTTTGGAAGGAAGCCTCCTCGAACAAGCCAACCTGCTAAATACGCCGATCACGGTAAGCAAGTACACTGCATCATCGTTGTTTTTCCGAGACTTCGCATATCGTTGAGATTGGCTTGCCAGAGATCGCCAATGTCTGACTCCATGCACTTGTTGCGTGGAAACTTTATTCAGCTTTTTGTTTAGTGTATAAGTGTATTGCGCACGAAGACATTCTCGTAATTTGTCGGGATCTTTCTTGGACGCCTTTAGGAACGACGACGCCCCTGCAAACCCTGCAGGGTGAGAAGGATCGTAGTAGATGTCAGCTAAACGGGTCAATAATCTTGGAACGGCAGCCACCTGTTTTTATCCACCCTATTCAGTTTCTTCTTCTTAGGGCATTTCGACGGTTAAAGTGGTTAGGGGCGCGGCGCAATATCTCTGATGAGTGCCAAACATTTCGTATTTAAAATAAATTCTTCAGCAACGTTTATTTTTTGAAGTCTACAGCGAAACTCTCGCCACCCAGTCAGCTCGCTGTGTCTTCTTGCTCTGACAAGATCATTGACTAAATCCACAATATTAGATCCACGTTGAGGCGAATCTTTAATACTCACTTCCCTGTTTTCATCCCAAGAGATAATGCCTAGGGAAATAATATGTTCTAGTAAAATTTCAGCTTTCTTACGTGTATGTACTGGTACAGTATTGAGCACAGCAGGGATTGGAAATACAGACACTTCAGGGGTGGGCCAGGTGGTGGTATTTTCATGCAGTGAAGGGTGTTGACTATAGTGCAGATATGGCTGTATCACTTGTTATAAAGTCCATTTAGACTTGTCAAGTTATGAAGCGAGGAATTTATCATTTCCTTTTCCAGCTCGGAGACTACTAGATTTGTTGCCGATGCTACTTGATGGTGGTGTTGCTCATAACGGTGTAATATTTTCGTGGAAACCAATATCAACTTTTTCGTGTGTTCCATTACCTACTTGTCGAATGAGGAACTGAGGACACCGCTGATTAAAGGGGCTAAAAGTAAGGGCAGGAATACCTGCTTGTGAACACATAACATTGTCTTCTGTGCATTTTTCTTCGGCACCCGCCCTTTTAAAGTGTTGTAGGCACACTCGCAATCAGAGTCAATCAATTTCTTGACAGCCGTTTTCAGCAAGGCAACACGTTGCTGCGGGTTCATGAAATGCATAGCATGTAGCATAGTGGCTTGATTCAGTACTTTAATACGTATGGCTATGAAATGATCTGTAAAGTTGATGTGTCGGTGTTTTTATAGCTTTTTCTTGGTAGGTACACGCAGCACCCGACATTTGTGTGGGTTCTATATCTGAACCATTCGGGTATACCTTGTTTTAAATCTAACAATATAAACCCGTGGAGAATACTTGTAGAATCAGTTTAAGCATATTGTAAAACACGGGGGATTTCAAAACACACTTGACGTGAAAAGTGTTGAATCTGAGCTTTATCACTGGGATTAAAAAAAACACGATATAATGTGCGATTAAGAAAAGGTCTCTTTGGCCCTTATCCTGGTGGAATATATTTTGTGTAAGGTACACGACGCTAATATTTTGATGGTGGCATCCTTTGGTGAAAAGATCGACGACCACTTCATTGGGTTCGCGCATCAGGTCGTCCAGGATAATCAGCTGTGGAGAGTCATTACAGTTGTCATCCATTTCAGGCAAACCTTTACAGAATATGACGCGGGGACTTAACCCATCTTGTTTGAATCCCGGTTGGCATAAAGCATAATACAAGGTGATTTTATCAAATTTAACGTCACGCATTGTGTGCAAGTGACGGATAAAGTCAGTTACAAAATGTGACTTTACACAGCCGGAAGGGCCGCTGATGATGGACGAAAATGGATGTTTCAACTTTTACATAATGTCTGATGCTGAGCTTATAAGCTATATGAACTTGTATTTATAGGATAGGATGGAGGAGGGGAAGACGTTAAAACACAAACATAGCAGTTTTTATAATATTTATTCACACAAAAATAGCTCATACCACCATAACACGAAAAGTACACTTGGAATATTTACTCAAATCAAAGATTTAGAATATATCTCACGCCACGAAAACCATACTTGGAATATTTATTTTAAAAAAATTATAGTTATAAAATAAATCTTACAATTTGAAGTTTATTATTGAAGCATTTATTAATTTCTTGAGGACGTAGCGGGAAAAATGACCTCGGTATTAATTTAAAAAGTCCAGTTTAAAGGATATTTGAATATATGTACACAACCAAATGGTTTCAATTTAAAATATGTACAAGGAGAAAAATAAAATTGGCAATTATTAAAATATATACATAGAACTAATATTATTTGATTAGAAATAATCAAGTAGGTGAAGAATTGTACTGGCGGTAAATAAATATAAAAAAGTATTCTGGGTGCATAAAATAAATCAATAAAAAATATGCGTATTTAAATGAAGAAAAAATTATGAAAACAAAATCTCAAAACTTTTAAAAATGAGATTCCAGTGAATCTGTCTAGAGTTAAAGGGGAAAAAATGTGATTACTCAGGACGTCTAAATGATCACCTTTTAGTCATGGCGAACATGTTTACAAGGACTCTAATACCCAAACGGCAACGTATTATAATCATCGGTTATCCGCCATTTGGTGTACACGGGCCGGTAGACTTTAGTCTGAGAAATGGTACATAGAGTCGCAAGACCTTTTCTTACAATTTTGTGTCATATGTATCTTTCCAAAGCCTGTTCGGTGACCATCGCTTTCAAAACGTCAAAATTAACTTCATTCAGGTTGCCATACTTTATGGTGATCCCCCGAACCTTGCAAACCGTTTTTGTTTTGGCAGGATCGCCACCAACACAAACTCGATATACGTAATTCTTAGGGCCGTCAGATACAAAGGCGCTCATGTAGCTTCCCGGACCGTAATCTTGAAGTTCATCAGTGAGGTCACCTAAAAAGACTCCGGTTGGTGGACTCCAATCGCTGGAGCGTTCCTTGAATAGAACGCTATCTGTATCGTGATACAAAACGTGGTCCCCCAATTGTTCAATGATGCTGTATAAGTGCAACCTAGCCATAGCAGTCGTGTAGCATGCCATTGCCACACTCGTGTTAGGGCGCGGACATACAGAGAGCAACTCGCAACGGCAACGCAACGAAAACGCAAGGAAAACTGCAGTGGCTCGTGTAGAGCACATAGAGTTGAATGTAACCGTTTATACTGCGGGAAACGAGAGGAAGACTGCAACGCAACTGCTTGGAAACTCGCGCACCACCAGTTTCCCGGGCTCGACATGCTGTAAACAGTTTACCAAGTTCCTTAGTTACTCTGTGTGTCTGTGGAGGATCAAATGAGTGAAATGGCTGCTGCTGAAAATAATAACATAATATTCGTTCATGTTGTAGAAACTAGCCGTGTTTATATGATATAATATAATATGAGCCCAATAGTAATAATTTATTTTTAAAACATTACTACCATTATTTATGTTTAAACCCACCTCGGCGGTATAGTGGTCTAAGGTGTCAGTCTCGTGTTGGACTTTTCTTCCGGGGATTGGAAGATCGAGGTTTGAATCTCGTTTGCGTGAACTGAGTTTTTTTTTCCTAAATGGTTTTACACTCTCCCTTCACGCAAATTCGAGTCCTCCCACATCCTTAACCCATTAGCGTAATTGGTTTGGTACTTAAGCGTATAACCCGGATGGTTAGTAAGACGCGGTGCAAAAAATATAGTTTATTAAAAGGACCGTCTATTCAAAACAACACGGTAATTGTCAGTAAAAATGATAGATACATATTTGTATCATCAGTTTTTTTATAGTTAACTTTATAAAACAACAATATAATATTAAAAAATATTTAAGGAGTTTCTGCAACTCCGAGGCTCTTATGGATGAGCCGCCACTGGGAAATATGCCCTTTTTGTCTATGTATTTATGTTTCTGCTTTGTCAAAAAAAATTACTATCACTAATAAGTATTGTGTGTGGAAAAACAACACAAAGATTAATGGGACATATAAAACAATACTTTTATTAATTGCACAGTATAACACAATATAATTATTTTAAGTTTTGTTTATTGTCCATTATTGTTATGTTATATACCTTTTACCTATATCTATTCTGTTGCACAACGATCACCAACCATGTAAGCCCATTGGTAAGGTACAGGTGAAATGTTTACAAAATACGAGTAGTTTGCCAGTTTATCCTTGCAACGAACCGACTGTGATCGAGTGGTCCGATCATCATCAATGCATCTAACACGCGGTTTCTTGTAATCAAAATCGTCAGGTATGGACATGTGTCCATCTCTAATTATTGTGAAATTATGTAACACACAAGCTGCTTGTACTATAACATTCAAGTGATCTTGTGTACACTGAATTCTTTTTTCAAAAATACGCCATTTCATACTCATAAGTCCAAAAGCACACTCAATGCTCTTACGTCCTCTAGATAACCTGTAGTTAAAAACTCACCTGGTATTGTTTAAATTACGTCTAGGAAAGGGTCTCATGATGTATTCCCTTAAAGGGAAGGCTTCATCGGCACAAAAATAGTAGGGGAATGGTCCATGTGTTTCATCACCCTTGTGTCAAGTATGGATGAGCCGAGAAGCGTCTTCGCTTTCGTTTCCGCCGTCGTTGAATGTAAAACAAAATGGTAGCCTCCTCTTCTGACGACGACATCTCGTAAACTGACACTAAATAAGTTTTATCCTATATGAACATTAAATGCAACTAGAAACCAGAAACTATCACGAAGCAACTGGTAGAACTAAAGTTTTCGTTGCGTTTCCGTTGCGCGTTGCTCTCTGTATGTCCGCGACCTTAGGGTAAGGGCGCAACGCGTCACGCGTATCCTTGTAATTGAGGAACATAACCTCATCATTAACATCAATGACGCTGTCAACGGTGATGTACGGATCCGTCAGGTACTTGTGGATGCCCTGATAGTCGTTAACAACGGCTACGTGTGGCAAACCGGGTCTTTGCCCAAACTTTCTCCATAGCGAAATTAAAAAGATTTTAACCAGAGTGCAGAGACCAGGTTTTTACAAACAGAGACTAAATCAACTTTTAACCCTTCCCTTTCATCATAATTTTGAATATAAACTAACTTCTAATCTTGTGATGTACACCATTCTGGCCATCCGCTGGCTTCTTTTTTACTTTTAAAAAGAATATAAATGTACCCATAAAATAACCTGCTTGAAAGTGTCTGATGATCGTAAACAGATACATTGTTCTCCCACACTTCCTGTACTGCTTCAACGGTGTAGCTTTTCTCAACGGCTTTCTGGATCTCGTCAATCACCCAGACGCCTGTCTACCAGTGATCTTTTTTGTCGTTTTGCCGACACGTTCCTTGGTTTTTCTCTTCCCCACATTTCTTGCACAAGATGAACATTAACTTGTTGTGCGCCCATGTAGGTAATACGGGCATGAATATATCCCCGGAGGCGTCAAGGTAGATTTAGCTATGCCATCTACTTGATTTATAGACGGACAATTTGGTTCCAAGGGAATTTTGGAGTGACCGATGGGATATTATTTGTACTTGCAAACTTAAGGATACAATGAACATACATCCAAGTACTTGAGCTTCTCTCCACAAGAAATTTCTGCTTCGTGGGACAGTTTGATACAATTTGTACGCCCGCCAAATAATGCGTCCCTGGGACTGAGGGGCTCCTTTCTGTACACCTCGTGCTGGAGTACAAATTGTTTCAAGTCCTTGTCTGTGCGTTTCATCGCATCAAACATACACTCCCACATCTCTACGACCGTGTAGCCGGCATTTCTAAACTCTTCCACGCTAGCAATGGTCGCTTCGTAGCACGTCTCCATGGTTTAGTGGCGGCTATTTTTGATAGTGGTGGTCCTGTCAGGATAACAGAGAGGGCACCCGTGGCAGTAACAGTCCCAGAACTAGAAAATGGTGGTATCTCAAACTTTAACAACGCCATCTACACGTCGCCGTAACACATATTCCTCACGGCCGTTACCCACATGAAGGATAGAGACACCAGATCTGTAGGACTCCTAGCAGAGCCATTGTTCGGCAACGTGTGACTGTTGGTCTGCACACCGGTAGCCACCATTAGGGATGATAACGATGATATTCTCTTTAAGGTGATTTTGGCGGTAAACCAACATGGCCGCTCCTGTGATCGTACACGCCTCTATGACAGGATCTACCTTTGCTTTTTCAATAAGCATGTCTTTAAATTGCAGGCAGGCCTTCCGTAGGACCTCTACATCTTTCACGCAATACAGTTCCAACTCGCGGTTAAAATCAAATACAAAATTTTCTTTGACCAACGCGTCATACCACTTCTCAAAGTGCTCCTTTCCCTCAACTGACATCTCACCGATACCATAGTCCTCCTTTGGCAGCAAGGGACACCTATACCCCGCGCTTTCTTTTTTTTTTTTTTTAAATGAGGGAAATATACCTTGGCTAAAGACGTGTCCAAACCAAATGTTTTGGGCATCTTGGACAACGACATCGAGAGAAAGTTCAGCGAGTCAATAAAGTGGAGCGGGCATTAACACATGGACATGATTTTCCCATCGCTCATTATGATCTTTGGAGTTCATTTTTTAACCTCCATCATGTATATTAAAATGAAATTCCCATCATAGTTTTTCGCATTATGGCCTAGGAGGGTAATATCCTTAATTTTTTTTGCTTTAATTTCCTCTATAAATCCGAAAAATATGGTCATTGTTGTATAACCCTTGAATATAAGAGTCCTATCGCCCCCAAATTCGGTGCATGATGGTCATTTACATATATATGAAGGTAGGCCTTGAAACACGTCTGTACAACACAGAGGTTAGGTTCGTGCAAGTACGTGTTGACCGCACATCATTGCCACACAAATGGGGAGGGTTGCGACATCATTCAAAGTCATAATCTATTCATGTCTTCTCGATCCACCAAACTGGCGCCACGTATCAGGTAAAACCCATTGCCACATAGAAAACCAGAAATAAACCCTTGCGACATTGAAGGAGGACTACAGGTCGTTAACCCCATGTCATCATGGAAATAACCAGAGGGGAAATTCAGGTCAGATGGAAATATACCGGCACCTGTCACCAGGTAAAACCCGGGGGGGGGGAGGGGAGTTTTGCGACATAACACGCAATGATTATGTCACCGGGAAAAAAGCGTTTTGACCCGTTGGTGGAAGTGGGATTCTTAAACGCCGCCCCAAATACTTAGAACATAACCGAAACCCCAGATATCTCGGAGTGACACTTGACAGATCCCATATTTAGTCCTCCGTAAGGAAAAAAATAAATTATAGGACATAATCCTAAATATTTTATCAAATTGTCTACTATAGATAGGAACAACATTTTAAAGATTGTCATTAGTAAACTACCCTTGAATTAATATTTCCCCAGAAATTAAGTATGCACTCTTATTTATCATGTTATACACTCCCCAGATATACATTTTGAAAAACCAATTGACCTATTTTTTAAATATGGCGAATTTTTAAGAATAAGTCACTATTATTTTATTATTATTATTATTATTATTATTATTATTATTATTATTATTATTAGCACCGCGTCTTACTACCCGTTCGGGTTATACGCACTTACGCTAATGTGTAATGGTAGGGTGAATGTGAGATGAAATGGAGGACCTACAGTTTAACGTGGAATCCGAACCACGGTGGAGACCTGGCATTCCTCACATTCACAAGATGTCTTGTCAGAGGTGAAGGAAGGGTTTGGTAATCAGATAAATCTGTGCCGGGACCGAGGATTGAACCCCGGACGCCAGCATAATTATAAGTCACTATTAAAATATCCTTACTTTTAGATTTAAACTAAAGACACGTTTGCCTAGAAGTGTGGCCTCAAAATATCGAAATTGAATGATATCTATGAAACTGAATCATCTATAGCCAGAGGAATAGACAGACAGACACACAGCCAGACAGAGATAGAAAGAGATGGCCGCATGAACGAACCAAACAATGTAGCTTTATAAAACCCTATTATTAATTTGGGGGCACATAGAACGTCAGGATCCAGAATAGTCTCGAAATTAACTATTTTGCTTACGTTAAATTTATTCTTAACATTCAAAATGATTCCTTTACTAGTTGGGGCTGGGGTGGTAGGGATCAGAGGGGAGGGAAAACGTTCTAGGGCCTAAAAACAGAATGGAGATGACATTCAACTTTCCAAGGCTATTTTTAATAAGATATGATATCTTTGGCTTATTAGCTTTAAATATATATGTTTACTTTAATTTATGAGATATAATATATGTTACTGTAGTAACCTGGTTTAATAAAAGGTCAATATTTATTTAATGATATTTCCCTTTGTTATAATCACACAATAACTAACCTTTTAACAAAATCCTTGAAATAAAATAATAAAAACTTTTCCGATCAATATAATATTTTGCTAAGTTGGTTGGGCTGCGAAGTAATATCTATAGTAATAAAAGGAAGTGTTTGTCTGTGTGTTTGTTTGTGTGCGAAGCCCAGCCAAATCTACGGCATGTAGATATCTGACATTTCTAACATAGGTGGACGGAAGGTGGTCGGATTGCACCTTGAAGAAGGATTTTTAGATTTTCAATAAGCTTTTTAATAAGGCTATTTTTAACACATTTTTGAAGGGGTCACAGGCAATGCCATGCAGGATTGCTAGTTATTGAATAAAAATAGCAAAAAATATGTTTACATTGGTGAGATAAGGACCCTAGATTTTAAAATACCGTATTTTAGCTTGTTTTTTTAAACTAACGTTTGGAGCTTAGTAAAAGATCTTAGATTGTATCATATTAAAATATCTCCACACTAAAGTCAACTAACTATCTTCATTCGAGTAGATATTTCATTGAATAAAATCTATCTAATATTATTTCAAATGTTTTCGTCAAACTTGACTAAATTAACTTATGTTCCAAAATAACTTATGCCATAATTAACGGGTATCTTTCTAATATGATGTCCTTAATAAAAGCAGGAAGGCTTTATGAGTAATTGGTTTCTTTACGTTGTATATAGTGCCAAGCATATCCAGATTTTTTTTTAGCACCGATTCATACTACTCGTTCAGGCTATACGCTTAGGTATAAATACGCTAATGGTTTAAGGGATTAGAAAGGTTATATTAAGAGGAAGTGTACCCGCATTTGCGTGGAGGTAGAGTGAAAAATCGTTTAAAGTAAAAACTACGCTCAGTACACCCGACCGAGATTCGATCCTCGGTCTCCTCGTTATCGACAGTCTGGTTTACTGCAAGACTAGCGTCTAGCGCCCAGCGAAGCGTGTATCCGGAACGTTGATATATTCTCTAATACAATAGTAGACTAAAGGAAGTTCCAAAGCAATGCCAAAGGCGTCTTGTGGAGTGGCTCCATGTGTTCCATTTCTAGTCAGACATCATGAATTGGTTACAAATGAACAATCTTTTAAAAACAAACATTTCAAGCCGACATAATTTTGGTTTTAAAAGTAATAT
Organism: Timema cristinae; assembly: GCA_039000515.1. Taxonomy (NCBI): domain Eukaryota; kingdom Metazoa; phylum Arthropoda; class Insecta; order Phasmatodea; family Timematidae; genus Timema; species Timema cristinae. The sequence continues at coordinate 25,127,080 of JBCFYV010009882.1, forward strand.
GCCACATTAGGGTGGGATCTTATATTATTGAATGTAAAATGTTTAAAATTTACAATTTGGACCCTCAATAGAAATTTTTGAAGCAAATAAATTTATAATCTATGGAAAATATCGATCAAAGAGCTTTGAATAATTTTCTAACAATAGTGAATAGATGTCAGATCACAAGTCAGCAATTAGCACAATAGCATCAGCTATTATATTTGCAGCTAGATTACACACCTCTTTATAGATGCTTACCGTTTTAATGTTGATTAGCTAGTATATAGTATATTATTTGACTTCTGTTAATAGGTAGTTTACTAAACATCTAATTCGTGCCCACAGAAGAAATGGGGGAATGAAGGCCCCCCCCCCTATATACATATAGACATACAGGGGAGCCCTATGTGCCCCTTAACTACTGGTATGGCATTTCCTTAAAATACAAAATAACTTTGCATATCAGGAGTGTAACAATATAAATAAATAATTTCATATTAATTGTGGTTTTTAACACTATCATATCAAAACAGTTCCACGCATTAATTTTATATACAAAATGAGTGTAGAGGTTACCTGACCTGAATCACATTGTTTTTGAGTTTTTGGTATGACCTTATTATATTATAGCTATTTATTGTATTAAGTTCATTCATGGGCAAAAGGCGCCCCATATTATGTGTGCCTGCACCCCCTCCCACAAAACACTATATATTTGCACGCCTATACAACAGTTTTGAAAATAAATTACAGAGTGAGTCTACCCACAAAAAAACTACGACTATTTAAACAACTGCAAAATATAATATTAAATTTGAATTTCCAAGTAATAGGGAACTACTAAAGAAGAGAAAGGCGAAATGTTAGGATGAGTATAACAACCTAATTTTTTTGGAGCTGACTTGGCCAGCCAATCAACATCACGGGATGTTCAGTAACGCTCGAATCACTGGCCAAGGTCACGAAGTCTTAAGAAAAAGGGATAACGAAGAAGGTGTGTACATTGTAAATTAATAGGTGGGAGGTGCTTAAGAGAGTTTGTTCAAATAAGAATAGAAATAAATTATAACAATAAAAGATAAAATAGAAAATAAAGTGCTTACATGAAATAGTATATAAAGTTGCCTCGAAATAATAGTTTCTGTTGTAGTGTCAAACTTATTTAAACGTCAACCTAAATTATTTTTATCTTACAAGTTAAGGTTCAGTAAAAAGTTTGAAAAAGTTGCAAAATGAAAAAGGTTGCAGTAGTTGTAGTTTTTGCCCTCGCAGTAGGGTTAATGGAAGCGGCCAATTTCCCAGGTATGACTACGTTGTTTTCTAGCACCGCATCTTACTACCAGTTTGGGTTGTACGCTTTTGTACTAATTACGCTACTTAGTTATGGGTGTGAGAGGTTGAATTGAGGACGTGTACCCGCATTTGAGTGTAGTGAGAGTGGAGATAATTTTGAAAAAATACTCAGTACAACAGATCAGTATTCGAACCCTGGTCTCACTGTCCTCAGCGATCTATTTTAACACAAGAGTGACACCTTTAACCATGCGACCACTGAAGCGGGCTAGCTATGATGAAATGGTTGGATTGTGATATGTTATTTTAAAATAATTATTTATAAATAAATTAAATACACAATTATACTATTTGATTTGTACTTAGTCTGTAGTAATTTGCAAACATGTTTTCCTTGTATTTAAAATTATGTTTTATAGCCTTTAAGTAAGATATATGAAATTTAATTAGGCCAAATTTAAAATGAACGTTTATCTCAAAGTGATTATTTTTTTCTTAAATACCTAAATGTGCGTCGATTTTAAACTAAAAGATAATTTTCCCACTTTTTTTAAATATTTAGGCTGAAGCATACAAGTTTCATTATTTGTATCTTATTAACGTATTTAACATACTAAAAGCAAGATTGATATTGCGTTTGAGTTCATTGAACAAAGGGGATTATTATTTATATTTTCAAAGCACAAACGTAAATGGATTTAATGTACTGTACGTTTGAACTTAACCCCTGTCATAAGTCTCAAACCCATGTAATCTTAAATTGTCAGGCTTCTTTTAGAACAGTACTACAAAATAAATTACATATCTCACAAACATAATTAAATAAAGCGAAATATAGATGATCATACAATATTTCTCATCTTAGTTGAAGTATGTGTACATAGCTTAAATGAGTTATATAATCAACATAAATTAGTTGAGAATTACTTTGCTGTATTTTATTTTATCACTTTGAATTAATTATTTTGATAATATATTTTTTATAATGCTTGATATATTCATATTTATTTTTAAATTTATATCACTTTTAAGGTATTCTAAACACCTAAAATATTTCTAGAAAAACAAATTACTCACTAGTTTTTGTTGATGCTAAATATAATTTTAAGTATAATATACCAATGGGACCCAAGTTTTTCAATGTTATATCAAAACAAAAGAGTAAAATAAAAATCACTATAGTAATAATCCTTAACAATTAGGACTAGCTTGAGTAACTTATCAATAAATATAAAATACCTAGTGGAAATTGTATTATTATATTTATAATTTTTTAATACTAACATTCTTCCCATAGATGAAAATAAACTAAATTAACACTATTCTATGTGTTTAAAAGATTTTTTCTATTTCAGGTTTTTATATTTAAAATATCAAGTCTTTGGAAAAAAAAGTTTTAAAAACAGTTTGATTTTATATTTTAATTTATTTTACTAGCGTTTAAAATTTTCAAAATAATCTCAAGGTTAGTTAAAATATAATATATACAATATGAAGTATAAATAATGTTTTAAATTTATAAAGTGACTTGTTGAAAAATGAATCGTAGTAAAACTAATATTTGTAATAGTAGTTTATATTAAACAAAATAAATAATATTAATTAATTAATTTAAGACCTTTATATTCCGATAAGGTTGAAAACTAATATATATATATATATATATATATAAATATATATATATATATATATATATATAGAGCAACGTTTAAACAAATTATTTAAATTAAGTTTTAGTTTATTTACTTTTTAACGCAGTGAACTAACTAATCTTAGATATTTTATGAATAGTAAATGGATTCTAAAGTGACCATGAAGTTATGTCACGATTGAGAGGTTTATATTCAGGTATAGTTTTTCAATTAAAATATATTTTCAGAATATATTAGACTTATGATTTATTCACGGCTTTAATCTGCATATTTTTGAAACGAACTCAAACTTTGAAGATGGTTCTACAAGTGAGCAATGCACTTTATAGCTTGTTGTTTTAATAATAACTGAGCAATAATATTTTTATACAATTTAAAAAAAATCCCCTTGTCTTACAGCCCGTTTGGGATATACGCCTATGCACTAATTACATTAATATGTTGGGGAGTAGACAGGCTTACTTTAGAGGAAGTGTAGCTGCATTTGAGTAGAGGGAGAGTAGAAAACCACCCTCATTACAACCGGCTAAGCTCGAGCCCCGATCTTCTCGTCATAGGTAGCCAGTCTATTTCTAGAGTGACACCTTAGACTATATGCAGTCACGAAGCGGATATATATAAAGGCTCCGGTAAAGGGAGGGCAAGGTGGGCTCAAGCTCCCCTGTTTTAATCATGGGGGGGGGGGGTTCTGAGACTATCTTTAGTCCCCCCCCCAATATTTTTCAAGTACATTCAAAACCCATAAATAGCTTCTAGAAGACTCCAAATCTAAAAATACTTCTGGTTGAGAGCGCCTCCAAATAACGTCTAATAGAATCTGCTTTTCGTATATTTTCCAAGTGAGGACACACCATGGAGCTTCTAGGGGCATCCAAATTTCGGAAAATTTCTGAAGGAAGAATTCCAATCCCTCTTTTGGCTTGGGGCCAAGACGTTCAAAACATCTTTTTTTTAATTGCCTTTATTACACAAATAAGGCTTCACCATCACTGGATAGTTTTATTACGTATACAAATAATTATATATATATATATATATATATATATATAAAGGACGTACCAATCATTTTTAATTATTGACAAAAAAAAGTTATTTTCTTCTCCACTAAGTTCCTTACATATTGACAAAGAAAGGCATAAAATAAGTATTTCAGCGTTTAAATTTTTATCTGATCAGGACCTTCGGACTTCCTTTCAGTTGAGCCCCCTCTCCATCACTTTCAAAGAGCTTCCGGGCCCCCTGTGTTTATATATGTTTTATTCCTTAAATATGTTCACAATATACTACTTTTATAAATTATATTTGGTATCACAAATGTTATTTTAACTTTTAATGTTCACATATACATTTGTTAAACATCTCCACATCATTGTAAATATACTCCATTCACGGTAGGAATAACTCTTTGAAAGGTCTTTTTTCCTACCAATATCCTATTATAAAATATATTTCTGGTAAGGGAAAAAGGCCTTTCAGAAAACAATTCCTTTCATGAACAGACTTTACCTCATTTGACTCTTACGTCGTATTTTAAATGACTGCTTGTTAATCACTATATAATTAACTATTTTAAAACAAGCTTTTATAATAAAATTGATTTATAGTATACATAATTTTGGTGTTGTTAATGTGAGATATAAAAAATATTTTTCTTCTGACAATTAGAAATTAAATTTTGAAAATATTTTATTGACTGAACGATTTAGGTTCCTATCAAAATTAAAAGTATTCTTGCTTCTCGCAAGTCTATTTTTACTTAATAATTGAAAGAAACATTCAAGCACCGACATTTGCAACAATGCTCATTATTATTCTCGCACATTTTCTGAGGAGAATTATTCTGAGTCGCAGTAACGCAGTCTAAGGCGTCCATCTAACAATATATTATATTTGTAATATAATGGGGAGGTCAAGGCTGCAATCTCTTCTTAGGGCAGCAGGGATGACTTAACACTGTACTTTTACTAGCCTCACACGCTAATGCGGGTGCCTTTTATATCAAATAGCTACCTCATTTTAACCCTTAAATTAAGGGGCTAGTAACCTATAAAACATAATAATTAACTAAAAATGTGCAATTATTCCAAGCAATTTCCCTTTCATAGTTTGTGCGGTAACATGCTTATTTTTCAGAAAAATGTATTTTAAAACCATTAAAGAAAATATAGTTATTTTATTTGATACTAGTTTGTGGATAAAATCAAACAAAACCAATTTAAAGCTATTGCGTTTGAAAACATTATTCCTAAATTTAAATAGATAAATAAAATTCCAAGGTTCGAGCTCAAAAGTTCAATATCCAAATAAATTTCTACTCGTGGCTCATTGCATGGGTTTATATATTATTATTATTATCGAAAAAAAAATTAATTTTAAAACAATTTTTAGAAACAAATAATAGATTTTGATCCTATACATTGGCATAGCCAGGTGTGTGCTGGATTAGCTATCAGCAAACCCTGGTGGAAGCTGTTCATACGGGGGAGTGGAATTGTATCCATTCCAATAGTTTTGTAAAAAACTGCTTTTGTGAAAAATTGGAATTGTATCCACTGGAATTATATCCACAAAAATTGGAATTGTATCCACTCAGAATGGTATCCATTCCAATAGTTTTGTAAAAAAACTGCTTTTGTGAAAAATTGGAATTGTATCCACTGGAATTATATCCACAAACACTGGAATTGTATCCACAAATGGCCGACTTGAGGTTTAACAGAAGGAACGTTTAACGTAAAAACTTTGTCACACTTCTGGTAGAGAGCAGCAGGATGGAATCTTCTTAACTTACTAATTGTATACTAGAGTGTAGCCTTTTCTAAAAATATTTTCTTAAACATGAAGTATTAATTCTCTTTCTATCTTTAATTTATTCAAATCTAGTGAGAAACGAGACACTGTTTATGATTTCTGGCAAGAATTTTATTAATGTGAATTGGCAGCACTGCTTTGCTCATGTCCTATGCTCAGTGAACTCTAGTGATGGGAAGAATCGAGTAAAAGTAGTCGACTACACCTTTTGTGTATCGTAATCGTCTGTACTCGATATATTATTTTGACATTTGGAATTTTATTATTTTTAGTTTGATTAATAAGATTGTTTAGTGGGTTTTTATTTACTCTTAAAACCTATTGTATTCTAAACCTGATTTCACTGTAATGGAATGTACCAACGTTCATTCTAAATATTTTAAGTTTTCGATTCTTCATATTCTTGTGTATTAATTTTATTTAGACCTATTTTTTTAACAATAACTATCATAAATTAATTAGTCTTGAACTTTCAAATTTATTTTATTTTTAAAGAATGCTTTTTACCAACAAATTGATATATCTACAATGCAACCTTATCAGGAGTCAAAATCTGGAAATGTTTAGAATATATAAGAATAAAATATGTCTAAAAAGTGAAATATGCTTGCTAAATGTTTTCTGTCAACAATCTCACAAAATAGAATAAAAATAATAATTTAACTTGCCTGAAATTTCGCAAAGCCGAACAAGTAGGCATATTTGACATTACATTTTCCTCTTCAAACTCCTCAAAATGTTAGTGATGGATGTTATCATTTATCAATATATTTTATGGTTAGGAGATTTTAAAATGTGACTTGATCAGCGTTGTAGATGTTAATTCTTGACAATTAGCTATGGTTAAACTCTATAATTTAGGCTAAGAATGGAAATAATAGGCTCAATAAGATTAACCTAACTCAGATCAAAACAGCCAATGATCATTTGATTTCGACGTCTGTGTAAGAAATTTTCTATCTGTCGTCATTTATATAATGCGTGAGAGAGAAATAAATTTTCGAGTATTTTTTCTCTTAACACTTGATAAGACACACGAATTTTTAATAAATTTCAGGCTATATTATTATTATTCGTGTGATGAATTGTTACTAAAATATCTAAATATCATAACTATGTACAAAACCTTTATAAATTTATGGAGCAAATAATGAATACCGATAGGTCGTTTCGCTCTTAGATTGTTGTTGATGCGCTTATAGACACTTACAGATCTTTCTACCTTATTGGTTTCCCTGTTAACGCTATCCTTTTTCTAATCAGCGGAGTTGCAATTATGTAGCTCGAAAATAAACACAATTATTTATACAAAATAAGCACCCAATATTTATTATACAACATTCACTGATGCATCTAGTGAACGCAATATATACTAAAAAAACTGATTCTTAAACCACTTTTTTTCAACCAAATTATGAAAATTAACATTGTCTCTCAGCTTCAAAAGTCTATATAATAATATCACGCCATAAGTATATTTCCACAAGTGTGGGAAATACAGTAATGTTATGGTGGTTGTAATAATAGGGTGAACATCGCTTGCAAATACTGTCACCGTTAGTAATGAGGTTGGGGCTCTAATCTTTAACGAAACACCTAGCATATATTCAACACTACCACAGTTGGTAGTGGGTGTGCCAACCCAGCTAGGCATCTTGAGTTCCATTCCCGATATGGTCATAGATTTATTATTGATAAAATGTCAAATGGGGATTGAATATTGTTCTAAATCGTGAGCTGATAAGAGTATGACTGAACAATGAACTGTATGGGAAAAAAGATTTTCTATTAAAAGAACACGTTAAACATGCCAACCAATATTTTTTATTATATATTAAGATAAAAAAAAGGGCGCAACTATTTTTACTTGAATATTTCTGGAATAATCGAGTACAGCCGATTACGATACACAAAAGGTGTAGTCGACTACTTTTACTCGATTTTTCCCATCCCTAGAGCTCACTGAGCATAGGACATGAGCAAAGCAGTGCTGCAAATTCACACTAATAAAATCCTTGCCAGAATTCATAAACAGTGTCTCGTTTCTCACTAGATTTGAATAAATTAAAGATAGATTTTCAATAATCATTTTTTTAACATAGTGGCTAAAGTCTGTTGCCAAATAAAATAATTGATTTATCTCTTTAAAATTATATAAGTCTATACATACTTTAAAATGTATTGACCTGAAAAAAAGAATCTTACCAGTTAAATAAGATTGCAAATTAATTTTCTAGTATACAGTGCAATCTTTAAAGAGAATGAATACTTCATGTTTAAGAAAATATTTTTAGACAAGGCTACACTCTAGTATACAATTAGTAAGTTAAGAAGATTCCATCCTGCTGCCCTCTACCAGAAGCGTGAAGTAACGTAAAGTTAAACGTTCCTTCTGTTAAACCTCAAGTCGGCCATTTGTGGATACAATTCCAATTTTTGTGGATATAATTCCAGTGGATACAATTCCAATTTTTCACAAAAGCAGTTTTTTACAAAACTATTGGAATGGATACCATTCCGAGTGGATACAATTCCAGTTTTTGTGGATATAATTCCAGTGAATACAATTCCAATTTTTCCCAAAAGCAGTTTTTTACAAAACTATTGGCATGGATACCATTCCAAGTGGATACAATTCCAGTTTTTGTGGATATAATTCCAGTGGATACAATTCCAATTTTTCACAAAAGCAGTTTTTTACAAAACTATTGGAATGTATACCATTCCGAGTGGATACAATTCAGTCCCCTCGTTCATATCCCAGTTAGATCTAATATGGGTGTTTCTCCAACACGGTGATATACAATCCTGATCACAGGAGAAAGCTCATTTGTGTTTTCACTCGAAATTCACGCTACTTAGTATGTCACAGTTTATCGGCTGCACGCACTGGAGGCAGAGTTCTCTTGGGCTTATATTAATTTAATACAATACTGGAGTAATGGTTATTCTGAGGTTGAAATGGGAATCTTTGCCAGAGCACACTGAGAGAGGTTTTTCACATGTGATTTATCACTTTGGTTTTCCTACCTCCTCTCCACGTTAATGTGGACCCGATTCCAGTAAAACTTTCCCCACCCACACACCTTATTGTTAGAACTGATTAAATTGTTAGTTACCAACATGTTCTAATAAATAATTGTGTTATTTAAAGTTGTTGTTGTTGTTGTTAGCCAGTATTGGTTCTGTAGCATTGAGTATCCTCCTGGTAGCGAGTTCTGTATCTTTCTTGTTTATAACAGAGGAAATTATGACAATATTATAATAATACACAATCAAATTAAATATATTACTATATTCGCGTATGTACTAGACAGTGAGTCTTAGGCTTTTACTACTGATTAAAATTATTGGATTCTTACCGTGTTTGGGGAACAAAGTGAGTTTAAATATGATATGGAACCTAAAATAAAATCTTAGCTTATGAATGACAAGTGTATTCAAAAGTTATACGTATGCTCATTAATAAGTTGTTTAAAAAAGCTCAGTAATGGTCAAGTTTAAATTTATCTGAACCAAAATTGCATTACAGTTATTTGATTAAAACTTATAGGGGTGTGACATAGACAATTTTTTGCTTGTTTAATTTTTCTAAGCAAAATAATATTTTCACACATAACTATTTATTACAGATGGTCATATCTTTGAAAAAAGAAACGATTTTCAGCAACACTGCTACATGTTGTGAGAGAATGCATGTATAAAATAGTGTTATATGCTATTATTGAACTAAGTTGATACTATCTTAGTTTTGTCTCCAGTTATCTAGTAAGTGTTTAGCGGGCCTATCATCACAAGGTTGCTTTTATTTTATTGTACCTTGTACCTTAAGCTGCAAGTTGGCTCATTAAATGAATAAGATAATGCTTATATTGTTTAACGTGAAGAGTTATGCATTAAGAAGGCGTTAAGGATATTTATTTTTAATACATTATAGAATGAACATTTAAATGAAAAGTTAAACAAGGAGGTATTTTAAAACTTAAAACCAAATGGGGATACCTAGACGTAGATTGGAGGATAACATTAGAATGGACCTGAAAGAGATATAGTATAATGAGGTGGACTGGATAGAACTAGATCAATATATGGGTAAGTGGCGTACGTTTGTAAGTGCGGCAATGAACTTTCGATTTCCTATTGCACTGGAGTAAGTAAGTAATAAAAGTTTTATAATATATAGAAAATTAAAGACAAACAAAATTATGTCCCTGGAGGAGTATTTGTTGGCATTACAGAAAAATAAAACATTTTATTTAAGTTCTTAAACTACTTACATCGTTTTTAGTGTTTGTTTGGCATATAATAATAGTATAAATAAATCATAAAGGTTAATAGTGTTAGTAAAATGTATGTTTGTTCACAGATTTGATGGCTAGACAAGATGGATCTGATCAGTCTTTTCACACGTATCTGATCGGGAGGGCTCATGATGGACTACGCCGTAAAAGACACGAGCCCCATCATGGGTTAAGCAGCAACTCACAATCCGGAAGCAGTGCAGGAAGCAATGCAGGTGGTTTTGGTGGTCATGGAGGCAGTGGAAGCCAATCAGAGTCAGCCAGTAAATCTGGTGGTTCCTTCAGCGATGGTGGATTTGGAAGACCAAGTGCTGCCATTAATAATGGTGGTTTTGGGGGTGGAGGTCATGGAAATGGAGGTGGTGGTTCGGGTTTCAACGCTCATCCCGGTGGTAATGCAGCAAACTTTGAAGGGGGTCGGCATGGTCATAATGGTCATCATCGAGGTGGGAGTATTGGCGTTGGAGGTGATAACTATGGAGGACGACCAGGCGGTCACGTGGGACTCGGAGGGGGATCATCCAGTAATTCAAATTCTCAAAGTGAAAGTTTAGCTAAAGGAGGTTTAGGAGGCTCAGGAGGTTCTGGTAGTGCCTCCAATTCTAATTCACAAAGCTCTAGTTTTGGGGGGGGAAGGGTCATAATAGTGGTAGTTCCAGTCAAGCAAGCTCTTCCAGTCAAGCGGGAGGGAATGCTGGAGGTTTCCCTGGACAAAATGGATCATTCAGTAAATCTAGCTCGTCTAGTAATTCATATGGATATGGAAAATAATCTAATTTTCTTATCACTTTAATTGGAATTCAATTTTTTTTAAATATTGTATTAAAAGTATTTCCAAAATTATAATTAAATATTATTATTCCTGTTTAAAGTATGGTTTTATGTAAAATAATTAAGAAGATCCTTAAAGGCCATTTCATTGTAATCAATGTGAGAAAATAAAATTATTTAAAAATGATTTTGTAAATTATTTCAAAATTGTTATCGTTAAATATTAAAACAAACTAAATAAATCTGGACTAAATGGCTAACCAAGTAATTAGTAGTAAGTAGTAATGATAAAAACATAGGTAGCCACTACATAACTTACAACTTCAATTTTACTATCATTACATCTTTTTAAAAAGGAGCAGAAGTAACCTTACATCTTCTTTTTTATGTATATAGAAATCGATTTCATTGTCTCATTTAAATATAAGTCATTACATTCTTTTCATTTATTTGAGGTATTTAACGTACACATTCTGAACCGACTGATTTAATTTGCACACGACTTGTAGATTAAATTAAATCTAAAACAAACATAACATCCAGCCCACGGCTGTTAGTTCATCACTGAGAGAGGGTAGACCCACTTTTCATCAATGATACATTTTTTGTCCATGACAGGATTTGAAACCGGGACCCTTAGCTCAGTATATAGACTGGATACCAACTGAATATAATTAATATTTATAATTTTTGACAGATAATATTACAGATTTTTGTTTTAACTATTTTTATTTGATAGTATTTAAAATAAATAATTTGACAAATATAATGTAAGTTAAAGGTACTTTTTTAGGATAAAGTATTTTATCAATTTGTGTTAAATGTTCTAGAACTAGTTAATACTCTTACAACAGCCTTTACAGTCTATAAGTAGATGATAAAATATTACAATTACATTTTACCTTAAAAATAACTTTAAACAATAAAATAAGAGAAACAAAATTAATTTCGCATTCAGTTTCATTGTTGATTTTTAGTTAACTGTATTTAATACTTTTTAGCACATTGCTTAGACCCATTTTAATTTTAATTAATTTCAATTTTATAGTTAGTTTTGTTGAAAGGGATGTGAAGTAAACGATAGACTAAACTGATGAAAGCAGCAAGTTTATGGGAGATAGGATGGTTAGAATTGTGAGGTATTATTGCATCAGTGTGAGTAGGTTTTCTGAAAATTTTGTACACAAGTTTGTTGTGACAACTTTTAGTGATGTTGAGGTCTAATAATTGAACTTCACATCATCAAACAAATCGCAACAAACAATGGATATTCCCATTCTACCATCTATAAGATTTTACAAAACCAAAAAAAGAATCTTCATTCGGATAATTTCTCAACTACCCTCAACAATGATAATAAAAAACACCACTGAACGGAGAAACTGGCTCAAATTCAACTACATTTGTCCTGAAACATATCGCATAACCAACATCATTAAAAACACAATCCCAATATTGCTTTCATAACCAATAATAATATTAAGAAGAACCTCCCCAACAGCAACTTAAACACATGTGATATTTATAAGAAGAATGGCATTTATCAACTTACTTGTGAATGCAACAGCATTTACATTGGTAAAGCTAGTGAAACTTTAGAATACGTTACAAAGAACACATTTCGGATTTCAAATATAATAGAAACAAATCAAAATTTGCCGAACACCTCAAATATTCAAACCACCAACCAAGACCTATCGAACAATGTCTCAAACCCCTATATTTAGCTTACAAAGGAACCAAGTTAAGCACCGAAGAAATTTTTTTTATTCATGAAGCTATTCTTCAGAACAACTTCAATCGTCCAATCAAATTTTAATTAACACTATTAAACGTTTACCTACACACACTAAAATTCTTTAATCCATTTTTTTCCAGCTCTAACCTCCATCGTAGTTAAATGGCCCGTCCGAGCCGGTGCCGAGAAGATTTGAACCAATTTCTCCTCCTTAATCCCATCCATTGTTTCTCCATTATCTGTTTATACATGTACGGACTTTTCTCTCTCTGTCTTCAACCAACATTTTTACACTCATTTATTCAACTGCATCTCCAATTAGGTTGGCTACAATGCTTCTACTTTATATATCTCTGCCTCACTCCACACCTGTCAGTCTACATCCTAGTTCGTTACACATCGTGTCTCAACACCTACCAAAGTAAGTCTGTTTGTTTCAAATTATGTCATTTTACTTGTTATGGTTTTTTGGGTTTTTCCTTTCTCAGTCTTGGAGTTCTATTTTTTCACTACTTTATAGCAAGTCCTTTAATTTTAATTACAGCTCCATGATCATGGTGCGCTGATATTAGCACCAAAACATGTCGGAAAATTAGAGTTTCTGTAACCAACATCAACACAGGAACACTGCTAAAGGAGTAAGGGACGTAAAATCCTTCTAGACAAGACTTAGAAACCTGTTTATACGAATTTCTTTATAAGCTCTTGTAAATTAAAAGGTTTCTAATCAATTTATCCTCCATTATATTAGTTTATTTTATTTCTTCCACCACTTTAGTTTTTAACTGGTTTAAAATATTTTACCCCCCCCCCCCCTTTAACTTATTTTTAATGTTTTATGTAATCAGTCACCTTAATTTAAATAATTGTCAATTCTCAGTATATCATCACACCCAATTTAACCTTTTTCAACTACTTAATCTCACTCTATGTTAATGATTTAAAATTTAACCTTTTAATTTATTATTCTGCTACTTTGTTCTACTTATACCAATTAATATTATATGACCATCTCTTAACTACGTTTTCAATCACGTTATTATTTTACTTATGCTCTTATCTGCTTTATATTTCACTCTTTTTTTAAAACTGTATCTATTGTTTATATTTAGTTTATTTATTTTTAATTAATCCAACTTCCATTCTAATTGTTATTACCATGTTACACCCATTGTTTTGTTATATTTTGGACTTGCAGGTTTACTTTTAAATATTGCCAACCATATATATGTAATGTACTCTATTAGTTTACCCTCTTTGACTCATATTATTGTATATGTTTTTATTTAATGCTATGATTCTCATTGTAAAATGTTTTAACACATTAATTATCACTTTGCTTTAATTTAACTTTTTAGCCTATTCTTTCTCATTCATCTTTATTATCAATCACTATCTAAGTCTTTAGTTTTAATATATTATACACCTCCTTATGGAAGATTCTTATGGAATGTTTTCTAAAATGTTCGAATTATTTGACACAGTTACTGAGTTTCTCGACACGTCTGATCCTGTTTTAAGTGAGAATTTGAAGCAACGCAAGTTGGAACTTGCGTACCTCACAGATATTTTTGAAAAAATGAACGAAGTCAATATAAGGCTTCAAGGAAACAAATGAACCTTATAAAGGCCAAAGGAATTATTTAATCATTCATCGCCAAGTTTGATATTCACAAGGTAAATATTGGCTGTAAAGAGCTGATTCTGTTTCCGACCCTTATAAAGTGTTCAGTGTCAGATAACGAGTCTCCTGAACTCCCAAAAGACAAAATCCTAATTTATACTGATCACCTTGACCAGTTAAAAACTGACATGGAATTAAGATTTAAAGATTTGACCAAGTTATAAATTCCTGATTGGATTCTAGATCCATTATCGTTTGAAGCTGTGGATAAGCTTGATAACTCTTTGCAGACAGAGTTTCTAGATCTGAAGTATGACTGTGAGGCTAACATCATTTTCAAGCAGAGCGGTTACGAGTTAGTCTGGGTGAAGCTTATGGACACTTATCAACAACTGTGGGGAAAAACTGAACCACTTCTCATCTCGTTCCCGTCAGCATATTTAGTTAAAAAAGGATTTAGTTCTGTTGTCCAGCTCCTCACAAAACAAAGAAATAAGTTGGACATTTGCCTCAAAGGAGACTTGCGCCTGAACTTGAAGAACATAAAGCCGGATATTCAAGCTTTAACTGAAATTCACCAAGCACAAGGCAGCCATTGAAAAGGTAAAATAAAACAATAACAAAGTTTTCAAACGTTCATTTATTTTTTCAAATTTTAACTGTCAACTATTTAATTTTTCCAGATTCCAATTTAAGAATGAAAACATGTACTCCTGTTTTTTAAATGTACGTCAATGATCCTAGTTAATTATTTCACTTCTTTGTTCTTAAAAAAATCTGTAAAAAATGTACATTTTAATTTATTTTTCTATTTTATTTAAGAGTGACTGGATAAAACTTATTTGGTTGTTTTTATATACGGTAATAAAATTGTTTAAAATAATAAAACGGCTTTATTATTTACAATATACTTCAAATTAAAATTGGGCATACAATGAAAAGGGGGCGATAGGTGTTAGTCAACCTCCTGAAAGGGGAGATGGTCCACAAAAGGTTGGGAACCACTGGTCTAAGCTATTGTATAGCCACTATATCTAGTCCAATCCTACTTACTTCATCGATAGTTGATTGTAGCGCCCTTGCCCTATATAAAATCCTAACATGCCACGTCCCAATCCTTTTCTCTTTCCTAGATTTATTATCCCATGAACTATCCCGGAGTTCTGATTGGGAGACTATTTTACCTCAAGAACAGCCATGCCAAACCTTTGGGTGTTTCTTGATGGAATTTGTTACAATGACAGCTCACCACGCTCTAGTCCAACCCCCAACCTGGAGGACCACCCGTATTGGTTGTCCACGACTGCTTATTCAATACATTCGCAGATAATCTTTATATGACGTACTCTATACCGCAACCTAAAGACACGCTGTGACGTGGATGATAAGGACCCACAAAACAGTTTCATTTGATTACGAGAATAATTATTGTGGTGGTAAAATATAAGTGATTTCTATATTTTTATTTTTGATCCTTGCCTACTACCAGTAAAGGCTATACACATTTGATTAAGAATGATAAAGGCAGAGTTAAGAGTAAATGTACACGCATTAAAGTAGAAAGAAAGTGATAAACTATTTAGATATGATTTACGATATGACCAACTCTATGCAGGAAGTTCCAGAGTTGATATTTAGAAATAAATAGTAAGGAACTCATTTTATGGTACTTATATCCTATATATTATTTCTGTTGTCAACATACCTTTTTCTCAACTAATACAAAGCTATAGTGATGAATAAGGTATCAGAGGATAGGATTTTTTTTACCGTCTTCTAACACAGTTTACGTTAAAACACATTATTTGTTTAAAATGTAAGTTAAAAGAAAAATCTATTATGTTCATGCATTCGTTAATTTGTTAGTACGGAACATCAGCCTGTCGAAGACAGGCTTAAAAACTGGTATACAATTATTGTGAGTACGTGTATATAATATGAATAAAAATGAGTTAGTTCTTGAATAGAAAATAAACAGTGCTTTAATTTAACGAGTGAGTCCCTAAATAATTTAAATTAAGGAATATCTTCTGGCGTTGTCAATTTGAGGGAATATTTAGAGATTCACACTCACATCAATATAACTATTGTGTTGTTCTATGTACAGTACATTGTATTGTTACAACCTATTTATATTAATCTTTGTGTTTGAATAAATTATGTAATCATATTTATAACTATTATTACTCAAACACACACAGACATGTAATTTAATAATAATATTTAAAGCCCAAATAGAAGGAAAATAAAAAAAATTATAAAACAAATCTCTTTTTATATTCATGATCTATATACCTCAAAACAGTTTTTGGTACCCAAAGCCAATTATTAAAATAATTATTTGAATTCTAGCATAATCGATAGTACCTTTACACTTCTATATTTTTATACTCATTAGAAATTAGAAAATACAAGTATACCTAGCTTACAGGAAAATAAATAATATCATACATTTTTCCACCAAATATCTTACCTGCAGTGTTAAAACAATAATAAATCTCATCATATTGTAATCAGTAATTTTATCTTTAACTGTGCATGGTTTGGAACCAGTTTTTTTTTTATAAATGCATGGCATTAATTAATTTTTATAAAAACAACTAAACCAATTAACATAATTTTCTTAACTCGTTAGTGAGACATGCGCTAGTCATTAAAAAACCTCGTCTGACAATATATAACATGACCTTGTTCTATGAACCACAAATAAAATAATAATAATAATAATAATAATAATAATAATAATAATAATAATAATAATAATAATAATAATAATAATAATACGAGTACATGTATAGATTTAAAGGTAAGAAAATTTACTTTTTTACTAAGTACTTTAGTTAAAATACACCTTAAGCATTGATATCGACCATAATATCTAGCAATTAGTGGTTTACGAGTCTTCGAAAACTTGCACCTCGCTTCGAATAATCTTTAGCTTTGAACTAGGATATATTTTTTTCCGGCTTGAGCAACAACAAAGCCTTGTCAATAGAAGTAGAATCAGCTAAAATTCACCTTTATGTTCAATTTGTCATTCTGTGCTGTTATACACAGTATATTGATAAATAATTTTCATATGATAAAAATTGGTGGAAATTGAACTGCATGCTGCTTTAATAACTTAATTTATCCATTTAGAACGAAATATGTTACATTATCTGTAATATATATTTTAAAAATAACACTTGATGTCTACTAAAGCTTCTTCTTCTTAAGTCAAAAACAAGAAGGTTGGTTTAGTGGGATTTCTATGTATCCAGAGCTGGGAATGCTCTCAGCTCTTCGGTAGGCTAGAGCCACCTGCACATCTGGTAGAAATCCCATACACTCGTATTAGGGGAGTTCAGGACGCGAGGTAGTTCCCCATTACCTTTCACGCTGAATTAATGTGAGCAAGCACTAAAAGGCTTACCAATTTTGCCAACATACGTATTTTCACATACCGTCCAGGGCTATTTTACACGTCACAATCAACATGGGACCAACGGCTTTACTTCCCCTCCAAAGAAAGTTGTGGTACGGATTCTTATCGCTCAAGAAAAATCCGTTGACCTTGGCTGGATTTGAACCAATTAACATCGGGTCTTGAGGCAAGCACTTTACCCCAAGACCACCAAGGTCAACCTAAAAAAGATATACGCACAGTATACAATTTCTTACAATATGAACCAATTATAAAAAACGTGAAAAAATATTTGAAATACTTTATATTTTCATTATTTCTTTTGAGTCAAAAATATAGATTTCGTACACGCCTACCAGCACTCACAACTCTGTTCCAAATAATATGAACTTTATAAAATATAGTTTTCAAAATAAAATAAAGTACACTTATTGAATCATTCATGTTTAATGAAAATGCAACAAAATGTACTAAAGAATATTACTCCTAAATAAATTCACTTTATTAAAACTTTACGAACTTTAGAATAAAACAATCATATATGCGATACTTATTACCTAATTACAGTACAACAATTATTATAATCAGTAACCAAACACAATCGCATCACTTCCTGCAGAAGATTGACTTTGGGATTGGGAACCATTTGCCCCAGAAGATGCCGAAGAAGACGATCCACTATTTGCTGCACTTCCATAACCTCCACCACCATTAGATCCTGATGATGCTGATGAATCACTCTTGGAGATACTTGCTGAGCCACCAGGATTACCAGAACCAAAAGAAGTAGAAGATGTGTCACTTATTGACCCACTCGATGCTTGCCCACTACCAGAATTTCCAAAAACTTCTTTAATGGCAAGATCATCTCTATTATTATAATTTTCACCATTTCCATGACCACTATTAAAGTTGTTCCCGCCATTATTTGAAAAACTTCCTTGGCCATTGTTAAGCCCTCCAGAGAGAGCTCCAGCACTACTAGATGCACTTGATTGTGCTCCACTCTGATCCCCAGTGTACCCACCACCAACACCACCTCCAGAACTAATACTTCCTGATTGACTTGCTGAATTACTATTCAAGTTACTTCCTGTTGTAATTAAACCTCCTGCGCCAGCGTTAGATTGACTTTGTGCATTACTAACAGACCCTGACTGACTTCCAGTTGCACCACCAAAGCCACCACCCTGGTTAAATTGCCCCCCTCCATGGATTAAAGTAGAACTTTCCAAATTAGCTGCTACCCCAGTACTACCTCCATAGATACTACCTTGACTATTGCCTGCATTGCCATAGTTGGAGTTTCCAGTGCTTTCATGATTATAGTTCCCTAGTGGTAAACCCTGATTATATCCATCACCCTCATGAATAGGGTATTTGTTGTGATGACTGTGGCCATGTCCATGTCCATGAGCATGTCCATGGGAATGTCGATTGTCATGGCCGTATCCATAGCTACCTTCTACATTGTTGCCACCATACGAATAAGGAGGAGGGGGTCTATCAAATACTGGCCGATGAGGGGTGGGGGTGGGGTGGTGGATTAGAATATATTTTGCCCCCATAGTATTCCCCTCCATATCTTTCTGCTGAGTTTCCTGCATTACTTTGTGTTCTATCCCCACCAAAACCTCCACCTTGGATGTAGTCAGAACTTTCCGCTTGTGACTGAGCTGATGATGCACTGTTACTATTGGCTGTTGCTCCTCCTCCTCCTCCACTTCCATAAGCGGAAGAGCCTGACTGAGCATTGGATGATGCCGAACTACCTCCAAATCCACCTGGACCAAAACCTTGGGATCCAGCACTGGAAGACGCCTTACTTCCACTAGAACTTCCGCCAAGGCCTCCATTGCTAGAACTTCCGGAGTTAGCGTTTGAAGAAGAATGAGAAAGACCCCCTGAAATACCTAAGAAGCCAAGATTACCACCTAAGCTGTAGCTTTCACTTTGTGAATTTGCACCGGAGCTAGACCCTGAATGTGGGTTTAAAATTCCTAAGGGATCAATCAGTCTTCCGGCATCTCCTTTAAGTAAACTGCCAAGTAGCCCTCTTCGGAAACGTTCTGTAAATATAAAAATGTATTAATTTTTTTTTTTTTCAAATACATAATTTTATATTAAATTATTATGATACATACATTTAATATTTACTACAAATGTATAGTATACATAGATTATAGCCATATAAATCTAAAAAGATAATTAATAATCTTTTGATTAACTCATTAGAGCAAGAAGCAACTTACACAGATAAACACCAAGACATTTAAAGTAAATAGGCTTAGAAAAATAGTCTAAAAATGCGTGCCCTTACATCTATGAAATTAATTTATGTGTTAATTATGATATAAATATTTTTTAAATTTTATAAATAACATACAACCATTTATATACCATCATAAACGAATTTAATAGAAAACTCTTATATTACTTTTATAAAATAGGTGCTATATTAAATGGAAAACTATGTAGGGATAACACTTTAAAACACCTGAGTATTACAACAGTTTTCTAGACTGCCGATGATGGGGAGATCGAGGTTCGAATCTCGGTCGGGTGTACTGAAGTTTTTTTTACAAAATGGTTTTACATTCTCCCTCCACGAAAATTCGGGTACACTTCCTATTAATATAACCTTCTTAATCCCTAAAACCATTAACGTTATTAGTACATAAGCGTATAACCCGAACGGGTAGTAAGACACAGTGCTAAAAAAACTGTTTTAGTGTAGATTAATAAAGTAAATGAACAAAATTTTCCTATTTCTTATTTAAAATATCAATGAGATAGCCATGCCTTTATATTTTTGTTGTAATTGTTTGTGAGTGATTGTTATACCCCGTATATAATTTGAATGTATACACTTGTTTAAATAAAACGTTATGTAATACCTTTCCGGTCATAATTAAAACAAATTATTTTGTATATTTTTAAAACGGATTTGATTTAAGTAACAAGGTTATTTAAAAGTGATAAATTTAGTATGTGTGCACAAACTTTATTCATTTAGGTGAAGATACGTTAAGGTGTACCTCTAGAATCAGTTATACATGGATTTTAGTAGGGACGGACATCGGTCGGGCCTTTTCCCTTATCTTACTTACATCCAACACTGTTTCCAGCCTATGGTCTGGGTTAGTTTTTTATTCAAACCAAAATATTTTCTCACTACAGGCCGGCTAGGCCTGTCGTAGCTTAACATTTCATTTAATCTAACGTAAGTTTAAGACAGGCTCAAAATCCAGTCCCCGTTCGTTAATTTATCAATATGAAAGGGTAAACCCATATTTTATCAATGATAAATTTTTCGGCCATATAGGGAATTGAACCCGGAACCTCTAAGCTCAGTAAGCAGACACGCAGACTGAGCTAAGTGTCAGATTTTCTCATTCTAAAATCCAATTATATATTATACACTATAAAGTAATATTCTGGTAAGAAAATAATCTTTACATGTGTTCATTCGTACAGTAATCAGTGTGTAGTTGGAATAAAGTGTCTATGTTATTCACATTTTCATTTGATTCTTACTTTATCTAAAATGTTTATAATATGAGTATTTTATACAAAGTTTGACCTTTTAACTGGCATTCAATTTTTACTACAACAATATGTTTATCGTTAAATATGGCAAATAGCCCATATATTCATACATACATACATACATACATACATACATACATACATACATACATACATACATACATACATACATATATACATACATACATACATACATACACACACACATACATACATACATACATACATACATACATACATACATACATACATACATACATACATACATACATACATACATACATACATACATACATATATACATACATACATACATACATACATACATACATACACACACACATACATACATACATACATACATACATACATACATACATACATACATACATACATACATACACACACACATACATACATACATACATACATACATACATACATACATACATACATACATACATACATACATAAATATATACATACATACATACATACATACATACACACACACATACATACATACATACATACATACATACATACATACATACATACATACATACATACATACATACATACATACATACAATCATAAATATATGTTTCTTTTAAACACATCTCGTTCAGGTTATACGCCTAGGTAGGTACTAATTACGCTACTGAATAAGGTTGTATTTATAGAACGTGTACCCGCATTTTTGTGGAGGGAGAGTGGAAAAACATTGTGGAAAAAAGCTTTCAGAACATACGAATGGGATTATAACCCCATAATTGTCAGGGAGTGGGTATATATTTATATTAAAATTGATCTAGTTTTTCATTCGTTACAAGGTTATCTTTAAATAAAGCTAGCACGCAGACAAATGCAAGAGTCTTGTCTGGTCTTATTTTATGGTGATGAAAAGCTGAGATGTTTTTTCCTAAATAGTTTCCATACCTTGTCAAATGTGTTGAAGTGTATTTTTATAAAGAGTTTCCCCACCTCTCGCTTCACAAATACAATCAAATTTCTTATAAATGTAAGTTTCCTTCTCACTAGTCAATTAATGTAGCTAAGCGAATGTCCCGACGGGTTGTAATATAAGTTTTACTTGAAAAAAAATTAAATTACAATAATAAGTTATTTGCTATATTTTAGTGTTAATTTTACTGTCTCCTAAACCTACATTTAAAAACCGGTTGATCCTAAAATGCAGGATCTCTACCGTATGTATTGTATTTTGTCCAATTACGACAACCTTAGCCTTTCTAGACAGTTAAGCACATACGGAAACCATTCTATATACTATAAAATACGTCTCTGGTCACTTTGACAGTTTATGTAAGTAGCTCTGTGCCAGATGATATAAAAACTATTTGCTAGATGGATGGACATGGAACTGTGTTTAATAACTTTTCAACGGTTGCAACAATCCAAATTGGCCATCATCCACCGAGCTTACCGACTGTTGATCACAATCGTTAGTGCCTAATATGGTAATTGGGTAGCTAATTGATTAGTCTATTCATCCCACTAATGAACAAATATTGACTTACCATTGTGTGTTTTGGAGTAAATCTCTGAGACCATTATCATTAATAACACTAACAAGATTTTAACTGATCTCTTCATAATGTGAATAGTAACTACAAATATGTCTTCGCTTAGTTTGTTCACGATAACGCTCGTCTTTCCTTACTGATCACTCCACTAGATTCTCCTAACCACAACCACATTGACTATACTCAAGGAGAACTTCATACATATGTATTTATAGATATTTTCACAAACATGTATTAAGTGTATAATTATTTCTTGGACAACCTATGAGACTCTCAGAAAAAGAAACAAAAATGTGCAAAGTGAAAAAAGGGGATACTAAAAAACCACACTGGAGGGATTTTATAAATGATAATGAGTGTGAAGACGTCATTTTCAAGGACTGGATGGCTACTCGCCAAGTAGGCGTGATGATTGGAGGATGTGGGAATTCTTCAGAGCGGGAATGTTGAAGTGATTATTATCTTCTCTTTCCTTACCTACATCTTGATTTCCCCACATATTAAGACGTCATGCACGCAAGATGATGACTTTTAAACTTTATCACAATTATTATATCTCTCCGTACTGTATATGTTTCCACTTGATTAAACATTTTTTCTTATTTTTACTAAATAGTTAAACTTTACCTGCATCGATGGACACACAGACTAGGTGCGAGACTCATGTGGTGTGATTCGCTGATGACGGGGAGATCGGGGTTTGAATCCCTCGAGTGTGCCGATACATTTCCACTAAATTCCTCATTCCTATTAGATTTGTGTAATTAATATGCGTACAGGACTAGACCAAATGTCTGGTAAAACGTGATGAAAAAAATATTTATTTTTATCAATGATAAATAAATATTTAGTTTTATATTCTTACTAAAAGTTTTGATCCATGTTGTGGTTTAAGTAATAAAAATTATTATTTTTACGGGTATATCAAGAAAACCAGTGACGTATATATGTTTATACATTTTATGATTCAGAATTATTTTCCTTATAATTCCTCGCATTTATAAATGAAAAATACATTAGAAATAATAAACGATAAATACATTCTAAAATTCTAAAATTAATACAAATATACCATACTATGGTCTAAGGTAGATGCTACAATAATAATATTGAATATTTTCCACCATTTAACACATAATTTCCAATTTAACCAAAATTTTCCAACATTTAACACAAAATAACTATTCATATTGAAAACGAATGTGTCAAAAAAATATAACAATACCATTACCTTTAGATTGTGGGCAGAATTTATGGTTATTTAATCACTACTTTACCCGTTTCGATGGCCGCATGGTCTAAGGCGTTACTCTTGGAATAGACTAGATGGCCTATGGTGGGGAGATCATGGTTCGATCCCGGTTAGGTGTACTGAGGGTAGTTTTTCCTAAATGGTTTCCCCACTATCTCTCCACGTAAATGTGGGTACACATCTTCTACATTCAACCTTACTAATCCTTAACCCACTAGCGTAATTAGCACACAAGCATATAATATAATCCGAATGCGTAGTAAGACGTGGCGCTAAAAGGAATACTACGTCCAACAAGATGGTTATTGGTGGCATAATCTAAAGATTAGATTAGGCCTGCGCGGGATTGAACGTGGTCATACTGAGGTGAAATGATTCGTGGTAGTTCGAGGAAGGATACAAGTATATGTACGGATCAAAGAATAAATAAATCAACGGTAGAATGTAGAAACCACGGATGACCTCGGGAGCTCGGGGGCTGTCTACCCCTTATATAAGGTGATACTATCACAATAGACTGGACTTCTAATGACGGGGAGATTGAAGTAGTTTTCCTGGTCGGGTGTGGGTGTATGAGGCTGTTGGCAAGGGGGAAGGGGGTATTGGTTTTAATGAGGGTCCTTCAAGTGGCGTGATGATACAGCACCACTGTTTGCGACTAACTGCCAAAACGACTAGCAGGACGCGGGATTAATTCGCCCCGGTGGTGCAGTCCTGTATCCTGCAATGAAATTATCATTTCACGAGACGTTCACTCTCGATACCGTGTCTCGTGTTGATATTTTCGAGGAAATATTATAGGGAACCATGGTGAAAAAGCACGTGTTGGAAACCACCTCCTGTACAGCGTACTGAGATTTTTAAACTCGACCTCTCGTTAACTACAATACACTTGGTTTTTTACTATCACGTCTTACTACCCATTTGAGTTGTATGCCTATAGTTAATAACCTATCTTGGGTGACCTGGTGGTCTAGGGGTAAGGTGTTGGACTTCTGTGCTGGGGGTCCGGGGTTCAATTCTCAGTCCTTGCACAGATATATCTGATTGCCAAACCCTTCCTTCACCTCTACCAAGACATGTATTAATCACAACTTGTGAATGTGGGGAGTGCCTGTCCTCCACCGTGGTTCGGATTCCACGTTAAACTGTAGGTCCTCCATTTCCTCTCACAATCACCCTACCATTACACATTAGCGTAAGTGCGTATAACCCGAACGGGTAGTAAGACGCGGTGCTAATAATAATAATAATAATATTAATAATAATAATAATAATAATAATAATAACCTATCTTGATAGAGTATATAAACGACAAATGTAGTTAAAAAATGGCACCTCCCGTAAGTGAATCATGGGAGTTTTTTTAGAAGTTGGATAGCGAAAAAACATCTTTAAAAATTGTTTTTAAACTATTAAAAACCATTATAATTTTCAGTGTTTGGATAAAAATGATGCAGTTATGATGCAAAAGTTGATTTTTTTAGCCTCGCGTCATACTACTTGTTCAGGTTATACGCCTATGTAGAGAAAGTACGCCAAATATGGAATACCATTTTCATTTTGCTTGGTAAAAAACATATTTTAGTTAATATAACAACGAAATATTCAATAATGGCATTCTTATTTAATTTCTTAACAATAACTAAATTTTTTTATAAATTCAATAAAAAATAGTTTTATAAAAGTTAAAAAAGTTAAAATAAGCATTTTTGGTAGGCAAAAAAAGTGTTCCAAATATGGAATATATCTAATTTTTTTTATAAACATAAGATATTCATTATTTTATGGATTATGTTAACAGTCAATGTTATCGATTAATTGAGCAGTATTAGAATATATATAACATATAAAAGGGTTTGATAAATAAAATTTTTTAAAAAAACTTATTTTAAATAGATAACCAAAATGTTATTTGCAAAAATCCCATACAAAATAGCTTGCTTCAGCTCCTGAGCATTCAATATGTGCCCATTCCTCACACACAACACATTTGATCCCCTCTTCACCTTTTTGTCTTCGGAAAATTTTCCGTCACAAAACAAACAAGCCGCATCTTCATCACTTGGATTGGTCAGTCCACGGAGGCTCGTTGGTACACTTTCATCAGAAGATGAATCTGAGATCTTTACTTGTCTTACTATTTGTATTTTCATCTTTACCTGTTTCATAAGTTTACTGTCCTTACTGAAGTCATTTTGTTTTTTATTGTTACGTTTTTTCCCTTGTTTCTTTTGTTCCAAGTTCTTGCTGCAATGTGGTTTTTCATCAGAAGATGGTACCTTGGATTTGGACTGCTGTAGTAGAGTCCATTTTGCTGCTATGGAACCTTTAGGAACTTTCCTTAAAATAGATTCCTCAAGCTTTGTTTTAAATGGAGATGATGTGACTATTGCAGCTTTTCCTTCTGGCCTACCTCTCTGAGGCTCTTCCCTACCTGAAATCTTAGGGATAGGTGATATCTGTTCAGGACCAAGCAAATAATCGTCAGCCTCTTTACTTAGTAGACCTAATGGATGGTTGATAGAGGGCTGGTTCACAGGGGGCTCTTTAACAGGGGGCTGAGATTTCTGAGGAAATTAAATCAAATTGCTGAAATGCATTTCTGTTTGGTGGGTAGATTCCAGCGACTTGAAAACCCTTTACTGCTATCGACCCCATTTGAACTTTCAAATAGGCTTTACAGAAGAGCTCGGCAAGGTCAAAAGGGGATACTAGCCTTCCATTATTCCTCAAAAACTTTCTTACCTCTTCACTGTAATGCGTCTTCAGAGGTCCCATAAATGTTTTATCAAGCGGCTGCATTTTGTGGGTGGATTGTGGGGGCAGAGAAATAATCTGCACATGGTTTTCCCTATCCAGGTCAATAACTTCAATATTTAGAGTATGTGTTGTGTGTCCATCTAACACAAGCAACACGGGATTATCAGCCGATGATTTTACCTTTCCTAAAACGCGCTGGAACCACTGGGTAAATAGATTTGTTTGTATCCAAACACTGGGATGACAAAATGCAAGGGATCCAGGTGGGGCTCCTTTCATCAAGAGGTGACTCATGTTTTTTCTTGGAAATATAAGAACGGGAGGGATGAAAGTCCCCCCAGAACTCATGCAAGTGATTACAGTAACTAGTGGGCCCCTTTCTGCTGATGTCATTGCACCAACTTGTTTGCGCCCTTTGAGTGCCAACACTGAAGGAAATTTGGACTGGACGATTAAAAGACCAGTCTCGTCTACATTGAACACTCTATCAGCGGGATACTTGTGTTTTTCAAACAAGGATTCCAACCAATCAAAAAAAAAGAATCTACACTTGCCTTATTGAACCCCTTTGCCCTTGCAAAGGAAGTTCCAGTTGATTTTCTGAGAGATGTATTTTGGTGGCGTTTAAGAAACAAACTAAGCCACTCCCATTCAACACGCTCTTTATGTTCAGAAAATGGATTTGGCAGATTGTTTGACCTTGCTAACTGATAGGCAAGTAGTTTTATGTCTCCTCTAGTCAATCCAAACCATTTCGCTTCTATGGTCTTAACATACTCAACTAGTTTACATTCTAACTCACTTGTCAACACAGGTGGACGTCCTAATTTAGTGTAAACAGTTGCCTCAGAGATTGTATCTTTTTTTAAAGGCGAAATAGGGTCGTCCTTGGAACACCGTAGGTGTCTGCTGCCACCTTGAACCCCATGGATCCACTTTTGACAACTTCAATGGCATTCTTCATGTCTTCAGGGCTCCATTTCTTTCAAGGCTTTTCAACCCTCTTCTTTTTTGGAGTAGGCATTATCCTGAAGTAAAAAATAATATAAAAATACCTTTAACACACATTTTTACTTATAGTTACAGTAAATATATTTAAAAAACAATGATTTAATCGCTTTAAAATATGCTTACTGCGCTAAAAAAGTAGTCTAATTATGAAATACTATTCCATTTTTGGAACAGCCTTCTATTCCATTTTAGGGCACTCGCACTATTTAAATAGGACCTAGCCTAGCACACGGTGTGTCTATTTTAAAAATATTCATGATATACTGTTATATAGCCCATTTAGTATATATTCAAACAACTGACTTAGTAACAAGCTATATTTATTTGACTATTCAAAATAATTAATATCGTACTAACCTTCAAAAAAGTAATAATAAGCGTTTACAATACAAACAAATGTAGAGCATTGGAATATCTGCTGACATCACTGACCTTCACATGCCAGACTACAGGACCTCCACCCTTTAAATTCCAACTATCTCCTTCATACTACCAACCTTAGTTTTATAGATACCATCCTATTCCATATTAAGGCACTATTCCATATATGGCGTACTTCCTCTACTAATTACACTAATGGGTTAAGAACTAGGAAGGCTTAATTTAGAGTAAATGCACCCACATTTGCGTGGAAGGAGGGTGGAAATACATTTAGGAAAAACCACCCTCAGTGCACCCAACAAGGATCGAATTATGATCTCCCCGTCATCGGCAGTCTAGTTTATTCCTAGAGTAGCGCCTTAGACTATGCAGCCACCAAAGTGTGTTGAAAACCAGTAAATTGAGAGCTTGATGCCTTATACTGCGTGACTACTGATGTTGGTGCATTGTTGGTAGATATGATAAACTGAGAACTATTTAGATATGTCTCAATTAATTAGACAATTAGCTTACAGTCCTTTATACTAATGACGAAATTATTATTATTATTATTATTATTATTATTACTATTATTATTAGCACCGCGTCTTACTACCCGTTCGGGTTATACGCACTTACGCTAATGTGTAATGGTAGGGTGATTGTGAGATGAAATGGTGGACCTACAGTTTAACGTGGGATCCAAACCACGGTGGATTCCACACATTCACAAGTCGTGATTAATATACGTCTTGCCAGAGGTGAAGGAAGGGTTTGGCAATCAGATAACTCTTTGCCGGGACCGAGGATTGAAACTCTGACCCCCAGCATAGAAGTCTAACACCTTACCCCTAGACCACCAGGTCACCGACACTAATGACTAAAGAGAATATACATACACCGGTTATACTTCTACCTTAACATGTGATACACATTTTAGGAGTAGATTTGGGACAAACAAACAATAAAAAAATTCATATAAACATACGCCCTAATAGACCTCTTTCAGATTTAAATTCCTTTTTTTTTCTTTTATCTAACAGGAAGATCTAAAAATGATTACCCGTAACTTTCATATCATGAGGTTTATTGTCCGTTTAAAAATTCCATAGGTTTCTAGAAATTTTTCGTTTTACATTGAAGACGTATTTAAACTTTCAATGAGTCTTGTGTAAACAATACTTTCTGATAGGCCCAGAAATAAAATTCCATTGGAAATAAGTCTGGATTGATTCCTTCAGCATAGGTGCATCCACAAGTACCCATGGGCAGAGATCATAGGTCTAATTTCTATAATTGGACACGTAATGACAAGATAGATCCCAGAGCTATGGTACAAGACGTTAGAGCTTGCAGGGGAACAACGTGTGTTAGCAATCATCACTTTGTGTGGATTAGAGTATTAATGCCATACAAAAGTATAAAATCGTTGGAGTCAACAAACAGTAACACAGTAGACAATTTAGAAAAATTAGAACAGCAGTGATACAATATCAATAGTTTTGATCATGAAATTGTTAAAATTCTATCCAAATACAAATTATATAATAAATTTATTGAATATCATCTGATTTTATATAGAAGGGTTTTAGTTCAAAGATATTGCGAGTTGCTTTATTGCGATGTACTGTACAACTGGCTCTATTGGCTAACTATACCTTAGGTCCAATTTGAACTTAAATTTATTATCAAACAATTCGGTTTGCACTATGGCGATTTTTTCAATTCATGGTGCTACTCGTCAATCTCTAATATAAAAGGAAAATCGTGTCCTTCCTTCCGACCTTCTTCCCATGAATTGATCTAACACTTCTAAACGTCCTAGAAATCTGAAGATTAGAAGGCCCCTTCTGTACAACCAAAAATTTCACAAAACTGGAAATTTCATTCTGGGGCACAAGGAATTGGGGCGTTTTTTTGGGGGGGGGGGGGGGTGTATAAAGTATAGAAATTCTATTGGGGAAGTTAGATAGTTGAAATTTGGTAGGAAGGTTGATGTACTACTCCAAATAGACAAACAAGTCTTAAAATTTGATATTTTAAAGTTTATGTTGATGAAATGGGGGAAGGAGGGTCCAAAACTTTCAAAACTACTTAAAGGTTGGTATAAAACTTAAACTTGGCAGGAAGGTTAAGAGACCACTTCAAATAACCAATAAGTTTAACAATCCAACTTTTTTTAATGGGAATCTGAGTAAATGGAAAAGTGGTGTATAATAACAGATATAACAAATATAATATGTTCGCTTCGAAATAGCGGATTGTATTAGGCCAGAAACGTTGAAAATTAACATTCCCTTTTCTAAAAAAATGTAAAATGTTGCTGTGTAACTTTAATTTAAAGTACAACCCAAATGGGTAGTAAGACTAAATTTTTTTTCTTATTCTTTAAAAACCAATTGATTTTGCCGCGTCACTCCACTTTTTTCTGGCGCCTTAACATGACATCGTTTATACAATAAATATTTCTGGACCGGTTTTTGTAAGATTTGACCGTCCATATCCTAAAGAAGGCAAATAATCAGCCCAACAGGGTGCCATATAATTTCATTTAGGTCTAAGTATTTGTTCTATGTATTGTTAGTCTTCGAGAGCCCTTCGAGGCTGGTGTCTACTGCCATTCTATCTCCTTACTGTTTTTCATGTACCAAAATTTGATGTGCAAACAAAATAAATACCATACAAACAGAACAATAAATATTTCCAAAGCCATCTCTATAAAAAAAGTTTTAATTTCATTACCAATGTTTGTTTTTAATTATACGCTTATGTCTTAAAAATAAAAATTTATTTATTATCTGTGCGTGTGTTACAATCGTTTGTTGTGTTCTGTTAATGAAGCCATTCTTGTTTTTTTTTGTAATAGTTATTGGATTTTGAATAAGCCAATTGACTTGATTTTGGATAAGACGATTGACTTGGTTTTGGATATTACATTGAACTTGATTTGGATTACAATATCGGAGTTGATTTTGGATACGACATTGGACTTGATTTGGATTCTACATTGGACTTGGTATTGTTCTGGAATATATCGTATTGTTTTAAATAGTTTATTGTGGTTCATTGTGACCTATTTAATTACTATTGTTTGGATTTGGGATATATTGGACTGGTTATATTGGTTATTGCGGTTCATCACGACCTATTTAATTTATATTTATTTGGATAGAATAGATACTAACATGTCTGTGGTTCTGAGGTGTAATAGTATTTCGACACTCCACCATATTGCTACTACACCGGGGATGGCTCATGTCTGTTTCACTCCCTTTCCTACTTGATCCATGGTAACATTATAATGTCTGTGGATACCAGGAGCGCTTCAAGCCCCTCACTTACTCAGATAACGGGAGAAATTTCCCATCGGAAGAGAGGTATCGCGATGTCAAGTTGAGCCCAGCGATGGATGGCCCCACCTGTGAGCTGGTTGCAGCAGAGTAACTCTCCACCCCTTTCAGTTTCAGGTTTACTTACTGGGGGAACTGCTTCAGTCCTTTGGAGAGCAAGGAATACCGATAAAAAAAAACTTCGTTTCACCATAAATTTGAACAATGGTTACTTTGACGTAGATATAGTCGATACTTTACTAATTTCTGAATCCCTTTCTATTAGTCCGGTGGTTCAATTCCGTGTTTCATAAACAGGAAAAACGATTAAGGTTAAGCGAGGCAGACGTCCTAATATTAAGTCAATAGAGGAAGTGGGGGGAAATGTAGTAATATAGAAGAAAGAGAAAATGTCGGAGAGTGAAAGGAAGAGGAAGAAGGAAGCCAGAGAGAGTGATAACGCAGATGAGAGATATATAAAGTTAAAGAATGATAGAAAAGAAGAGGCTAAGGAGAATGATACAGCTGAGGGAGAGAAATAGAAAATTAAAGAATTATAAAAATAGAGTTAATGAGGCTATGGAGAATGAGAATACAGAGGAGAGATAGAAAATTATGGAATGAGATACATAGATAGAAGAGGGCTAAAAAGAATGAGGCGGCAAAGTAGAGAATAAAAAAATTAAAGAAAGATAGAAATATAAAAATGTAGGTAAAGGAGAATGAGACTGCAGAGGAGAGAGATAGGAAATTATTGAAGAATAGGAAGAGAAGGAAGGAGGCTAAGGGGAATGAAACTATAGAGGAAAAGGATAGATAATTAATGAATGATAAAAAGAGAAAGAAGGAGACTAAAGGGAATGAGACTGCAGAAGAGAGAGACAAGAATTTAATAAATGATAGAAAGAGAAAAGGGAGACTAAGGGGAATGAAACTGCAAAGGAGAGAGATATAAAATTATTGAATGATAGAAAGAGAAAGAAGTGAACCATCCTAAAGGGAAGGAGGTTCAAACAACAGCAAAATCTAACATAAAAAAGGGGAAACAATAGGAGCGAGTGCTTGGAGTTCAATGCTTTGAATGTTTTAGGCCTAAACATTCGAAAACCGAAGCTCGCAACTCTCACCTGTTGCTGAGTTTACCATAAGGACAGTCTACCTCGAGAATCAGTTAAAGAATATATACTTCTTGTTAATGTGAACCCTAAAAATAATACATAAATTTTAAGTTTAAATACCTAGGGTATGGTGGGACAATCATAAAAATATAGCGGAAATCGTGTTATGTTGGTATTTATTAAATATCTCACAGAAAGATAATTATCAGATTCATTAAATATTAACATTAGATATTACGAAAATATATAAACAGATAACATATATGAACTCCATATTTTCAACGCTCATGTCAAGGAAAAATATCAATCATTTATCATTAGCGTTTATATTACTGGCAAGTCATAAAGTTCAAAGCGGCTTCAGCCGTTTAAAGGCTATTACAAATTTAATCGAGATTACCATAGAAAATTTACAATCACATAGTTAATTATCAAGTCTATTAACAGGGCGTCCTTCTCATTAGCTCCCAGGACATAAGCCCACAACCTGCTCGAATCCAACCTATGAAGTTATCCCTAATTCGTGCCCATACACTAACATCACACATTTCCCAAACCTTTAAAATACTCGTCCATCAGTAATGGCACGTTGCAAATAAACAACACCTTTGTTTACCTTTAACCTTTAAATACTCGTCCATCAGTAATGGCACGTTGCGAATAAACAACAAGTTTGTCTACCTTCAACTTTTAAATACTCGTCCATCAGTAATGGCACGTTGCAAATAAACAACAATTTTGTCTACCTTTAACTTTTAAATACTCGTCCATCAGTGATGGCACGTTGCAAATAAACAACAATTTAGTTTACCTTCCAATTTTAAATACTCGCCCATCAGTAATAGCATGTTGCAAATAAACAACAATTTTGTTTCCTTCAAATTGTAAATACTCGACCATCAGTAATGGCACGTTGCAAATAAACAACAAGTTTGTTTACCTTTAAATTTTAAATACTCGGCCATCAGTAATAGCATGTTGCAAATAAACAACAAGTTTGTTTACCTTCAACCTTTAAACAGTCGTCCATCAGTAATGGCACGTTGCAAATAAACAACAAGTTTGATTACCCTCAAATTTCTTACAGTTCACGTGAACATGATTTAAATATTTCCCCAAGTAAGAATAGAAACGACATTCGAGATCCATTAAATAAACTATCGATAATGTTCACAAGCTCACAATCGATTATTACAACTCGACAAGCGATAAAACGCCATTACCTAGCAACGAATTGATATTTAGAAAAAAAGTAAGGTACATTTCCTAACTATCCTATTTATGCTCAAAGTTTTTTTGAATTATTGAAACGAGGCCTAAAAAGATATTAGAAACATTTAATTTAACCAAAAGGAAGTTAAAGTTTATCGAAATAGAATTTTAGTCTTACATTATTAAACTATGATGAAAAGCCGGGGCTTCTCCTATTCCTGAAATGATTCAGGCCCAATTGTGTCGTCTGTTGGTTCAAGCACCAGTATATATATCATACAACTCAGAAGAGGGAAAGACAAGAAGAGAAGGGGGGGGGTCACAATCTAGATCAATAGGGAACACATATTTGCGCATGCCAACATAGCTTCGGGAAAGTCCGATGACGTTCGGGAACATTCTCAATAGGGTTATTTTCCCTGCGCATGTTTTTTCCACTCAAGGTATTCGGCGCACTCGCGTCACATTCTTGACGGTCAGTGTTCTATTTTCCTGCTTCAGAGAAGGTGTGTCCTGTAGATCTGGTGTCGTTTTTCCACGCGGTCCCAGCCAGCATACAAACGAGGTAAGTTTAGTCCAGTTTTGTGTTTTACGTATGTCGTCCAATGCTACAGAAGAAAGCTAGGGAAAATGAGACAGAGAAGGAAAGGAAAAGGAGGTTACATGATAGAAACCAAAGAGATGCTTCTATGAGAGATCTTCCATGTAAAAACAAGAAAGGATCGGCTTTCAAGTACGGTCGTAACATTCTGATGCAGACAAATTATTCAACTTAGGAACTATGAACATTGTTTGCCCCCATTACAATGCCCTGAAATGGAAAGAGAGCTGACTTTCCTGTGCTGCCTTAAGGGAAAGATCAAACATAAACATATTGGTGGTACCCTTGAGCCCCTGTACAGTTTAAAATCATCCCTTGTCACATCACTTCTTAAGTCTTACTGGGAAATTTAGCTCGGCCTTTCAGATGACTGCCTTTAGTTG
Organism: Timema cristinae; assembly: GCA_039000515.1. Taxonomy (NCBI): domain Eukaryota; kingdom Metazoa; phylum Arthropoda; class Insecta; order Phasmatodea; family Timematidae; genus Timema; species Timema cristinae. The sequence continues at coordinate 25,161,781 of JBCFYV010009882.1, forward strand.
TAATAAAGTAATCAAAGAAAGTAACTTTATGCCAACTTTCAAGGTGAAGATACAGCTGTACAATTTATTAGGATATCTTTTACCTACAACCAAAGAAGATTCAAAACTACTACAAATTTATTTCTTATGGGATGAAAAAGTTGATGTCAGATGTAAGAGAGACCCCGTTATAAATCTTAATATAGTTAAACATCTACAAACCATGCTTCACCAAAATAACATTAACATTAAACCTTTCCAGATCGAAATGGAAAGTGAATAAACAGACAACTTTAAATTCGTGATACACGCTGAAAGAAAATCTTCCAATGCTCACAGAGGTAGATTTAACTCTCCCAATGTCAATTAAGTTGCCATTTTAATCGATGAGCATGATTTTCAGAAAAGGGACATAGTTTTGAAAACTAGGACCAATAGGCTGGAAAGGATTGCTGAAACCCATAGATCTTACGACTCGCTTAAATACCCGATGCTTTTTCCACGAAGCGAAGATGGTTATAATTTACTTTTAAGGCATAGTGATAGGAAGAAAAAAAGTATATGCCATAAAGTACTATGCACACAGTGTTTTTATGAGAAAAAATTAATTCAACCATTTAAATCATTTCCGACAACTTTTAAATCTGTTCTTCTAAGATACGTATGCCACGATCGAGTTTGAATGACTTAACTTCATACGACACAATCAATCAAAGCCTAGAATAGAGGACTACATTCATCTCAGAGATGCAGCGATTAGCAGCGATGGAACCACTCATGATGTTGGACAACAATTCATTCTTCCTTTTCATTCACAGGATGACCACAATACATGCATGAGAAAATCCAAGAGGCCCTAACGTATGTCCGAAAATACGTAAAGCCTCATTTGTTCATAACCTTCACATTTAACTCCAAATGGGAATATATAGCCAACGAACTTTTTGCTGAACAGAAACCCCACGACAGACACGATATTGTTTCACGAGTTTTCAATTTGAAAGTTAAGGTGATGATGAAACTGGAGACTAAATCTGAGATTTTTGGTCCCATAACATGACACATGTACTCTATCGAATGGTAGAAGAGAGGCCTTATTCATGTCCATTTGCTCATTTGGTTAGAAAATAATATTGAACCAAAACTCATCGAGTCCATAACCTAAACTAAACTGCCAGACCCCCAGATAGACCTTATCTTCTTTGACAATATATCCTTCAAACATAATTCAATGACCCTGTGGAATACTGAAATCTCCTTGAATGAAAGATGGCAAGTGCTTTAATAGTTATCCCTAACCCTTTGTCGAAGATACTCAGACAGGAATTGACGGATACCCTACATATTGAAGAAGTAGCCCTGAGCTAGATGGAGTTTCTTGTCAATCAATGTTGATTTTTGGAATTCAGTCAAATCCATCAAATGTGTATGCAAGTATGTAAACAAGGGTAGTGATCAAGCCACAATCACAATTGAAAATGAGAAAGATGATATTTTGAATAACCAGACTGGCTGATACGTCAGCACATCTGCGGCAGTCTAGAGAATATCATCATTCCCAATATATGACAAGAACCCTATTGTTGAACACTTGGCAGTTCATTTGGAAAATGGTCAAAGGGTTTATTTCAACCCCGATGATGTTCACCTTGACGGACCCCCACTACCACACTAACATCTTTCTACGAGCTATTTCATGAGGATGACTTTGCTAAGACTATTTTTTTAAATTATGTTCCACATTACAACACATGGAATAACAAAAAGTTCCCACGGCGTAAACAAGGAGCTTTCATTGGTGTTTTTCCAGGGATCAGAAACAGCAATGCTATTGGAAGCGTGTACACAGTTCATCCAAGCAATGCCAGGTGTTACTTTCTTCGCATGATACTTCACCACTTGAAAGTTCCCACCTCCTTCAAATCACTTAGAACAGTGAATGGTCATGTTCACCCTGATTAACGATCAGCCTGCAAAACTTATGATTTTTTGGAGGATGAATTACTTCTCTCAGTGATTCTCCACAAAGATTAAGGGATCTGTTTGTTGTCATGTTGGTCTTTTGTGAAGTGTCAGACCCACAGTAGTTGTGGCTTGACCACAAAGATAAACTATCTGAAGACATCCTTCACAAAGCACAACTTTCATGCATTACAGTCACTTTCAATAATGAAATATACAACATATGTTTAATTATTTTGGAAGATAAGTTATTGGCAATGTCAGTGTGATGCAGGCATAGCAGAATCTATTTATCTACTGGAAAAGAATTTTACTTCAGTCAGTTTGGTTAACTTACTCAGCAAAAATAAAGGTTTACTGGTAGGGGAACGAAAATCAGTTTATCATAGCATACTTGAGAGTGTCACTAAATATTTAGTTAAGTTGTTCTTTCTCAACGCTCCCGGAAGTACTGGTAAGACTTTTCTGCTAAATATTCTTCTCGCCAAAATACGGTAAACAAACAAATTAGTTTTGTTAGTAGCTTCCTTAGGAATTAAGCAGTTAGAACTGCACATTCCACTTTCAAGTTACCCGTAAACTTAACTTACACAGAAAACCCTGTATGCAACCTCAAGAAGGGCACTCTTCATGGTAGGGTACTAAGGGAATGAGTTTTGATCGTGTGTGATGAATGTACAATGTCACATAAGGCAGCCTTCGAAGCATTAGACGGAACACTAAGGGATATCTGGGGAAATGATATACTCATGAGAGGGGTTACAAAAATGATGTCCGGTGAAATTCGACAAACACTTCCAGTTATTCCTAGAGGCACCAGGGTGGATGAGGTCAATACATTAGTAAGAAGCTCTTTTATTTGGACGTAAGCTTATAAGCTCAAATTATTTGTGAACATTCGGGTCCATTGGAAGAGTGACCATTCGGCCAATAAATTTACTGACAAGCTTCTTCAAATTGGTAATAGGAATCTAAAGGAGATAGACAACGAGGTAGACATTCCCTCACACCTAGGAAATACTGTTAATACTTTGGATGAACTTATTATTAAAATACACCCAGACATGGCAAATTTGAAGAAAAATAGTACACAATGGTCTTGTGAACGAACCATCCTAGCGCATAAAAACGAAACTATTGATAACATTAATGCAAATATGATGGTCCTGTCTGAAGCAGAAGAGAAAACTTACCTTTTTATCGATCGGGTAGTGGAAGAAAATGATTGTGTTAACTACCCTTTTGAATTTTTGAATGAATTTAATCTCACAGCAATGCCCTCACATTATACTTACAAATTGGTACTCCCATAATGTGCCTTCAAATTTGATTCCACCTAAACTCTGCAATGGCATGAGAAATATTATAGAAGCCGTCCCCTCACAGGCATTGGCAAATGAGAATGTGTTTACATCCCCCGAATACCTCTCAAACCAAGTGATTATCCCTTCCAGTTCAAGAGGTTACAGTTCCCGGTCAAAGTTTATTTTTTAATGAGCATTAAAAAAGCTCAGGCCAGTCCATCAAGCACATAAGAATTGATTTAAGAACACCTTGCTTTTCACATGGAAATTTTACGTTGAATGTTTTAGGGTTAGTTCACCAATTAATATTTTTTTACTAGCACCAAAAGGAAAGACTTGAATTATTGTGTATAAAGAAGTTATATCTTGACCTTCAAAACCTTTCAACACATTTCTGAATTATATCTCTACTTTGACATTATGTTTAATTCAACCTACTTTTCTAGTTTGATCACACAATTTACACTAATAAATAATTGATTTTTAAAAAGAATATAAGTTTTGTTTACTTTTACTCTTCGTTAATTTTGTATTATAACAAAAAGTAACAAAATTAATGTATACATTCCCCATGCGAAGAACGGGTACACTGGCTTGTCTCCTATAATTTAAAATTTCCCTGATATTTTTATTATTATAATTACCTGACTTTCCGTAGTTTCATTATTTTTTTAGTAGTGCTCTGCAAATTCTTAAAATTTTATACATTATATTATGATCTTCCTGCTGAAATCTATTTGGGTCCTCTAACTTTACTGGCACAATTTTGTCCAATTTGGTACTGCCCTTGTTTTATCACGTAGTTACGGTCTTGGCCTATTATTATATCATCGAAGCTCTCTTTAACTTTCGCTAACCTATATTTAAGGTCTAGCCTACCTTTATTACGTAGTTAAGGCCTTATTCTTTTTTATGTATTGAAGTCTAAACATATGCTAAGTCTCACTATCCTTGATATCAAATTGACAATCGAAAATGTATAATCTCCTAAATTATCCAGAACATCCCTATAGAAACGTAAAATCTTAGATTTTCGATAATGTTAATTAGAGCTATCTAATTCTTATTTTTATAACTCTCTTAAATATTTTTTATCACCTATCCTCTTACTCTAACACTTGAATTAAAATAAATATATTATTACCTTTCTACCAAATCTATTAAAATCACTTGTCTGTTTTATTTTTAATATAAATCTTTTATAATTAATTTTATGAAATTTAATAAAATTGGTTATTGGTTTTTAATTAAAAATAAATGTGCCCCCGTATTTTAATGTAGTGTTGTAACTCCTTTTAATTTAATCGCATCTTCAGATTATAAATAAGATAAACTTTGTTTGTACTAAATGTCTTGTTTCTTAGGCTTAAAGATTTTGTAATTGTGATACCTGGTTTTATTATAACTTTAACCTTTTAAAGCTTATCCAGCCCTAGAGTTCTCCGACGATGTTATATGCAACTAAATAAAATCCAAATGGTGATGAAATGTATAGCCAATTCTGGTTATATGACTGTCAGCCCCATGGTAACGATATCCCTCGTCCAAAAGACGGTTGAAAGGTCATCATGGACAGAGAGAAGAAACATGTGGATTACAGACGAGTTAAAAAAATCAACATTTAACCTCCCAGCCAGGCGCAAGAAATGAAATTGAAACAAGGGGAAGAAATGATGTATTGTTGATTCTAGGTAAGTTGTTTATCCATCATTTAAAAAAATTGTAGTCAAATTTTGAGTTTGGTTGAAACTACTAAAAAAAATCATTATTTTAACTTTTTATATATCTTCCTCTGAAATATTTGTTATTTTTTTTCAATATTAATCTTTGGATTTTATAGATTTAAATTGGACAGTTTTAAAACTATTTTTGTTGTACCTTTACCAAATATAATTAAACATTTTTAATATTTTAGAAATGTGTACTCACATGAGCCGCGAAGTTGTGCGAAAAATACAAGGCATTATAGATCCAACTTTGACCAAAAGTCATTATGTTCAGTACCAGCCGTGTGCACAGGCAGCTAATTTTAAAATAAGATGTCAGTGTATGGCTTTGTAATTTGTAAGGGTAATTAAATATAATGTACGATATAATGTTGTATGATATAGGCCTATTTGTCTTTTACATTTATGTTTTTTTTAACTGTTAAAACTTAAACTTGCACTGGAAACAAATAATAAGCACGGTAAAAGTTCAAATGTGAAACTCGCTGTAAAGATAACTGCACCGGATTATTACGAACATTTTCCTACACAAAATGTTTCAAGTGACAATTAAGTGAATTCGGACATCTTATAAAGCTCTTACTAATTAATTTTTGATTTTTTATTAGTATTTTAACTATAAGTATAATATTTTGAATTAAATATTTCTAAAGATACAAAATACAATCTGGCATACTTGGAACCCGTCCCTGCCATGGCAGAATCCTTAGATGAGGTTCATTGACACTCCACTACATCATACGAAGTTTTGGATAAAATGTGAGTAGAAACACCAAGTTTATTGTTGGGCAAGAGAAGATTATTTACACAATACTTTTGTATAAGAGGAGAAGGAGTCACGCCACAAATGAGTGGAAACTACTCTGAGAAGGGGCTAAAACATACACAACATGCTGTGATTGTTCAGCTTGTACCCAAAAAGGAAAAATAACCTTCTAGGTAACAATAATTGTATTTTAACAGAAAAAATTGATACATCGAAATTTATAAAATAAGTTTATATAACCACAGATAGCTCTTTGAGCGAATGAAAGAAAATATTTGAAACAAATCTGTACTTGGAGCAAAGTCATGGCTTCACTGAGCCGAGTCCCCATGCAGCGTTAAGCGCGGCTTGCCGAAATTTAGAATTTATGACAATAAAACATGAGCAACATAGCCCCCTTAAATTAATATAACAAGCTATAACAAAACATGTCGTGTAGAACATGGCAAGGGAAAGCGCAAGTGGAAGTAAGAAAAATGTTGACAATTATAGCTGACTGCTGTCTCCTTAATGTATATTCGTGACGTGCAAGAAATATACATGTGGTCAATCATAATTAAATCCAAGCAGTCTCCTAAATGTACAAGCGTGAAGCGCATGAAATATATATATACAACTATAACCTAATGCAAACTGAGCCCTTAAAACAACGGTATTATCTAGCCTCTATGTTCTCGCCTTCTAAAATCGTGGAGCATGAAGCGCAAACAAGGCTTTCATAGCCGTCTAGAACCAAGTGTAATTTAAATTAAAACTATTATAACAAGCCAATTTAAACGATCAGCTATACCCACGCTACTCTAAAACGTGACCATTAAAGATAATATATTCTTGTTCGTGAGGTTAGCGACCAATGGGAACAAGGCAGGACAGAGGAGAGAGAGGGAAGTAAATGACACGTGATGTTGAACCGAGCTTAGGTCAGACAAGAACTCCACGAAATCCCATTAGTCTATGTATATCTTCTGCTGCGTCGGTAAGTTTTTGTTGTTGCACTAACATCTAGTTGTTTCGAGTGGCAGACTCGGTTGGATTGTCCGAGGTTTGTGATCCAGGAACACAGCAAAGTCCTCCAAATGGTAAGTCTTTCCGTAACGTTTATTCCAAAACGTTACAATCTGTTGAAAAAAATTAGAACAATTGATTTAACACAAAACTTGCGCTTTATTAGTATTTTATCATTGACTGATAGTATTTATTTTTAGATATGTCTAGAGCAGGTTAGCTTTAGCAGGCGGGCTTTCGTTTGAAGTGCCGGTAAACGGCCATATGAACAGCCTTTTTATACACACCGTGTCTTACTACCCATCGGATCTATCCACATACTTACACTAATTAAGATTAATAGAGTAGTAATATTTAGTTATAAGACATATTTGTTTGAGGTCCCGATTTAACATAAAATATATGGTACGCTGCATCGCAGATACTTTCTCGCGATTTTAACTTAAAAGAGACATTTTGCGCTAAAAACTCATGAGATTTTGAAACGAAATCATGGGTCTATACATTGTTGTAGCCAGACTACACCAATGATCATAACTGAAATAATATACACTGTTACTTACTTACTCTATGGCATAAGAAACTAGGAACACTGTTTCAGAAAATATTAGAAAAATAAATATCTTTGTCCTCCAAAAATTATAAGAATCAAATTCATTTGCAAATACTTGAATTAGAAAGTGTATATATATTGGTTTATAGCTCAAAAACTATTGGTTTTATAAAACATGTTTAAAATAAAAGATTTTTTCTTCAACAGAACTACGACTTTATAAGTTATTTCGTATCTCAAATAGTTGCCAGAAAAATTATGAACATTTCCAATACAAAAACAACTTTTTTAGTTTCAGCTGATTATTAAATGTCGACAAATATTATCAAAATCTCGAGTTCAATGTTTTTTTACGATCACAATATTTTCAACCCGAGGTGGTGAATGAGAGTATTTAAGCTTGAATGGATCCTACCTCCTATCCTCATGAACAAATAATGTGTGGCATAGGTGAACTCAATAAAATTAGTATATAGTGAATTTATTTGCAATCAGGACAAAATAAATCCATAAACAAATTTATAATAACTATATTTCCTTTTTAAAAATTATTTTACTCAATAATCTCAGGTCATGTGGCTTGGAATTTGTGAAATCAATGGATTATAAAGTAGGGAATCGTTAAGAGGTTTAAACATTTCACCATCTAAATATTGACCAAAGTATATATCGTCGGTTTAGAGGTAAAACTCATTAAGTGCATTTTTGCTTGAAATGAGTTTATATGTGTGTATATGTTAAAATTTCAAGATCTATAAGAAGATTAAGTCATTAAGTGTGTAAACTTATATATCTCTATATTTTTTTAAATAAGAAATCATCAAATTCAACATTGAAAGCTTCTTTGCCAGGTAAAAGTCATCATTCACTTAGCATATTTCCAAACAATGAAAATGCTACTTAGTGAGTTTTACCTCCAAACCGACGATATGTGCTGCTATAGGTAATATAAATAAAATAAAAATCCTCAAATATACTTAGTTAAAATAATTTTTTGAAATAATCAACCAAGCTATTTCGATAAATTAGAAAGTAAAATACTATTTGTACATAAAATTTATGAGACTGTCTTCTCAAAATAAATAATACTGGTGATGGCGAGCGGCTTCACCGGTTTTGCTTTATGGGCGAAAACATCTTGACCTTCCATGATATTTGTTCGCTTCAATGAATGTCACGGTTATGGACAGCATGACTCTGGGACACCCCTTTTAAAGGCACACGCTGATTGGACGCAGCCTCTTGAGGGGTACAAGGACCCTACAGTCTTGAACAATGTGTTTTATTGTATCAACACCTTAGCGTCATTGCCTGTATGATTGGTGTGCGAGAATAGGGTAAGGAAAGTTTTAATCGGAATGTTCTGGGTGCGATAGGAAAGGTACATGAGACAGTAATGGCCGCAAACGTCTGAGGCGATGCTTTGAAGTTGTAGCGTGCTATGGGACGTGCGGGTAATGTTTTTGCGTATAAATGCCAGATGTGACTTTATACGGGGTGTAGAACCATAACTGTCCAAATATTCTTCCACGCCGTTCTTGTCTATAAAGATGGCAATCCAATACGTTCAAGACTTTGTGTGTGGATCAGTATTGATAAAGAGAGCGGCAGGTCGAGCATTTCTTGCGGGTAGTTGATCAGCAGGGAAAACACCCGACTGTACAGAACGTAACCACGGATTTGTTTTCAGCGCACGTCATGGTGTTCGTGTCCATCTTTAATCATCCAATCTCGAAGTCCCCAAATGATGGAGACTGAACAGAAATTCTATACAGAACTATGTGTCATGCACAAAGACGAACAACCTCTTTTTTAGAGATCTACCACAGGTGTAGACGTGTATTTGACTAGCAACTTTTTCTTTTCTGCCCCCTTGACGTAGACGGTTTATGCACGCGTTGTGGCACGGGAGATGAGAGATTCGAGCAGGCTGTAATCCATCTCACCACTATCCCAGGGAATATCGTGCAGTTTTTTGACGATATAGTTAGCTTGCATTTTAGCGGTGGGTGAAATTTCCTCGTTAGCGTATGGGGGTTTTAACACCCAATGTTGAAGTAATGATCGGATACAGATAAAACACTCAGTTCCTTGACGATAAACTGTTTGCTGTCGTCGATGAAGCTCTGTAAATCCCCAATGCCATCTATGATTTAAATGAAGAGTGTAAGGGGCGGAAAGTTGCTTATATTAACTCCCATAAACGTTTATGACGTTTCTGTCTTTTTCGATAATGACGATGTTGGCAAACTTCCCGTACACGGTACAGTTTACGGTTTCAATGAGAACTCAGTTGAAGTTCACTTCGATGCTCAGAGAGCCATGCCGCGTCAAATTCCAATGCGATGTCATGTGGGTGGAAAGATTAGGTATGAGATTGAAAGCCATTAGAGGATATCCATTAGGGGAGGCTTCCCGTGTGATGTCGCTACCTTCTTTCATGAAATGAATACGTGTTTCAGAAAAGAGTGTATGGAAGGACATGATATAGTTGCCTTTAGAATAATCGGGCTGTAGTTGTTTCGACGGCACTTGATCCCCGTCCACGTACAGCGAGAGATTGTTCATGCCGTGGATTTGGAAGTTGAACGGGTTCTTGGTGGCGTCTGCGTTTAACAACGCTTTTGATATAAATCCCACAATGCATCGTTTGGGTAACTTCCCGGTGAATACGTTGTCCAGTGATTTCCCTTGCACACCTGTAGGAATAGTGAGTGTTTTTACTTCCATGCGGATGATGGGATACTTTGCGGGACTGACGATTAATGCCTTGGAATATGTCAAGACTATAGAAGGTGCTAATTTGACATGTCGCACTAGAAGGCCGGCTTCAGCGATGTGAACCTTAAAGTGAAGGAGTCGAGGGACAGCCAAAGGACTAAATCCGTCTCTGAAACGGACCAACTTGACTCTGAATTCGGTGCCATTCAAAAGGTATTTCTCTTGCTTAAACACGTCACCGTGTAGATACCCAAAATAACCACCGTCTTACTTTTTGTGGTGAGACTGCGACGGACCTCAAATCCCTTGTTGCCCGTGTTTACCTCCTCAAAGGTTCCGGGGCTATCTGCGAACCACAGAGCACAAGCCAAATGTGTTATTTGGGCGTTATTGTTGTAATTGAGCAACGTCTCAATGTAAGATCTATAAGCATACGTGTTGCTGGGCGGTGAGACTAGTTTTTGTATTAAGAACACATCCACATCTGTGAATAGCAAATGCAACCAATTGTTGACGGAAGCGATTTGATCCACCTCTGTGAAAGCGCCACCATCGGGTTCATGATGGCCGCCTTGAGATAGAGCAAATAGTCTGTGAAAGATCAATATAGAACTCGCCTTGTCCGGTAGCGGTAACTTCGATAAGCGAATCATTGGTGAGTGAAGAGACAACTATGTATTGGAGCCATTGCTCACATTCAAGACTGGTTTGTGTGGGTAGGACGGAAAATAGATCAAGTAAACTGCTGGCACAAACGCAGGACTGGGGTTGTCAAACGACATTTCAAATGAAAATATCTACCGCCTCTTTCTTGACCTTTTTACGTTGGGCAACGACAGAAGATTGACGTCGGTGCTTCTTACGACGCCCTTTATAGCCTTAGCTGGTCATAAGTGTGTAGATCTTCTGCTCCGCCTTGCGTTTCAGGTTTGTTCCAGCCTCGCCAACACGGTGCCGTAGAGCCTCTTTGAAAGGACGACGCTGATTGGCGACTTCGGAGAGCACGTCGATACCTGTATGAAGCGCCTATTTTCCAATGGCCTTAGCGCCGCTTCTCATCAACGCTAAGACGCTCTTGAAAAGGCCGCTGAAAAACTTCCTATCCCGTGCCCACTTTTTACGGAACACCGTAGTAAATCGAAGACATTCCTGATACGGCCTGGTTGACGTAGTATCTTTAGTAGGGACAGTTAATGTTGAGCAGCGTCGAAAATTAAATTTCACACACACTTTTTCAAACTCGAATGGTACAGCTTCACCAGTGTCTGTTCTTATGTTGATTTCCAGGCTTTCAATTTCCGTTCTAAGTACTGGAATGAAGTTCAACAGATCATAGCTAACTTTTTTATGTGTGCCGTAAAGATAGTTTATGTTTTTGATACCGACGATACGTAAAGGTGTTGCCACAATGTCACCGATGGGCTGAAGTTTGACGATATCCGTGTAGATGTACATTTTCTAGGGCAAGCCTAGTAGAATTTTGGCGGCGTACGGTTTCTTTGGGACTTTGATCAGATTAGTATGAGGATAAAAACCGAGTTGAAGACTTATTTGTCTTGATAGAGTTAGCAGCTGTAGTATATTTGGTGAAGAAGAAACAACGTCCACTTTTTTGTTGGTGTTTGTCTACTGAAATATGATTCCGAAATCCCCTTTAAACGCCTCGACTTCTTTTAGGGCTTTGATGAATTCATGGATGGTGCTGTAGTTTCCAGGAGGGATATGATCTTTGAATATTTGTTCCACGCCGTTAGCGTCCACCCAGTTGTACAATACACTACTTTAGCCCTCAGGTACGGTGGTGAAAGAACACGGATATTGAAATTCAGCCATAGTGACTTCCCACTGACCTTCGAGTGTAAGACGGTAGGGTAGTTGCGTGGTGAAATTTGCGAGGGTATTTTTCAGGAAATATCCCATAGAGCTGTCGCTCGGCAAAGTGTTGTAAAACTGGTCCTTCATGGTAGAGCGCTGACGTAACTGGCAGGAATCCAAGAAATAAAATTAGGGGTAACATTTCCACTGCACGTTCACTTTATTATTGGTGCCTTAACCCTTGACATGTAGTATTTTATCAACTTTAGATTTTCGGGAAGACGTACGCGTTTCAATTCTGGCTCGGAAAATGTTCTCTACACCATCTCGCCATCTAGATCAGTCAGCTTGTATACGACAGATTGTCACAACACGACACTACTGTGCCCGGCACCTCAGTACAGCCCCCGGGCTATATTTGTGACGTGTTGTTATTATGAGCGATGTGTGAGTATTTCGTAAACATCCTAACAAGTGAGCATATAGTCCGTTTTTCCTTAGTAAGGTTAATATAAGAGTATGAAAAAAAAAACTATAGACCATTTTCTGATAATTATAGTACGTGTCCCCCGTCCCCCCGTCCCCCCCACCCCCCGAACCGATTCTCGAGAATTGATATTTGGTGATGAATTGTCGATGATCGAGAGGGTTTAAAACACGGATATTACAAAAATATATATTTATTCGATGTAACTAAAAAAAAACAAAAAACCGGTCTATAGACCTCCAGACGCCTTGGATATGTTTATTTGACCACCTATTCCAATATGACCTTGAACAAGTTTGTACTCGCTCCCCGGCTTTGTAAACATCGTGAACATATAGACCATTTTCTGTAGGAAGGTTTCTTTCCCCGCGGGGGTAACCCCCGGTTCAAGCTCTGTTCCCTGGTGGTAGCGTCTAATAAAACACGGATATTATAAAATATACATTTATTAGACGTAACTAAAAAAAATCCGTTCATATCGAAAACGGTCTATATTTTCAAAAAGTTCCTTCATATGAAAACCGGTCTATAGCCCTCCAGTCGCCTTGGATATGTTGATTGCCTCCCAATAGCCTTGACGAGGACTTCGTGAGGGTTTGTAAACATCCCTGTTTTTTCGTGGTTGTGTAACAAAGCAAACGACTATAAATAGACCTCGAGATCTTTACAATCGTTCAATATAATTTGTGATTTCATCGCATAAACATCAAGATGAGTTTTAATTCAGGTATGTTTATCGGGTAGCTATTTTACTTATCACGTCTTTGGTGTACAGAGGCGTTTACTTTTTTTTTTTTTTTTTAGAAGACACGCCATCGACATTTGCAACCCTGGGGCCTGCCGATAATCCAGATCTGTTGGGGCTTTTCACAGAGGAAGGGATTTGCACAGCGGAGGGTAATTAATTTCCGGCTTTAAATTTGAGCATGATTGGTGTGTAGTTTTTTCCCTGTGATAGTAATTAATATGTATTTATTTAATTTAAGATTCTTGGGACATTGCACCACCGTCGCTGCCAGCCCAAAAGATGTTGGTTTGATAAATTAAACCACTATTAACAAATCCAAATTCCCAACAAAGTTAATCTATAAAATAATTTAAATTACATTAAACACTCACAAAAAAAAATCCGCTCTCTCATTAATTTGTAGGAGCACATTAAAAAAAAACAACAGAATGCCCTGTGTTCAGTACTAGTGTCTGTATGTATGTATAGCAAGTGGTATATGAAGATCACATGACTTGGCGTATTAATACATGAGATTTAATCTAGGAAGTTCTTCTAGCTGTCAGATATGTCCATTCCTTAGAAAATCAGTGCATGTATAATACACACATGATGAGATTAATTAAAACGGTTTACGTAAAAAAAAAACCTAATCTGATGTGTGTTATAATTTAACTTCAGGGATTTCCTTGAACTCGATGTGCTAGCTACTCATATTCAATACACATTTAGATTTAAACACACACAAACACACTAATTAACGTTTAAAAGAACTGTGTGTTACATCCACCCTTGTAGAGTTATCATTCGCGTGGAAGGAGATTCAAACCCCAATCTCCTCAACAACGGCAGTCTGGTCTACTGTGCGATGTACATAGAATTATACACACTATTTGCCTGCGAGTAACATCCAAATGGTACAATAAATAAACATATATAATAAATAGTGTAGGGTAACATATGCGTTGCTATTTATTCTGTGCCATCTACTCAGGAAAATTGGTACTTGTGTTAACCCCTACATATAACATATATAAAAAAAAATTGTGACTATCACTACACTATAGGGGTAGAATAATGAAAGGTAAGTTTACCCACATTTGGGTAAAGAGAAAATAGGGTTGTGATCGAAAACGTTCTATACACATTTCACAAAAGCGAGATAATTTTCTTCAACACTCGTTGAATACCTGTCAAGGGTGTCCTGGAATTTAATGCTCCAAACTATATTTTGTTGACATACTAAATTATCCACTTAAACCTCAAGTCAAAACTATAGGAAGTGTACATACATTTGCATGGATGGAGAATGGAAAAAACTCCCAGCGGTGATGAAGTATCTATAATACTCAACACATTTTTAGCACTGCGCTATAAGATTATGAATTGGGAAGGTCGAACCCTCAGGGAGACTGTAATTATAGTAGAGTTTACAAATAGTTTATTGCAAGACTTTCTTTAAGAACTTCATATACAGCCAGTCACATATTCTTACAAATAATAAATAGTAATGTTTAACCACTTCATATACAGCTAATATTATAAACAGCCAGGCACATATTCTTACAAATAATAAATTATTGTAAGTCCTAGGGTGTATTTAATACACACACAATTTGCGAGGGGGTCCTGGGTTTCAACTGTATTTGTGAAGGATCCCGGGTTCGATTCCTATTCATGTGTGTTTAACCTTTGTATTTATTACACACGTGTGTTATAGTTGAAATGGATGGGAAAAATGGCGGCCCACCGACAACCATCGCTGCCACAACGCCTCAGCACGGTGTTCGAGCCCCGAGGGAGACGGAGTCCCCGCAACCCATCGCTGGCCCGTCTTCGGCACCAAGTAGTGGCACGGTTAATCAGGTAGGAGGAGCGTTGCCTCAAGGCGTCCCTCTCCGAATCGTCGAAGAGAGAATTAAGCAATTGAGGCGGTTTTTTTATGTCGGTCGTGAATTGATCATACAATTAGGGACGCCGGGGAGCGATCGTGACGCTAAAACCTGGCTCGAGGAGCAAATCAATGCTTTGCTTGGACGTCTCCAGGATCATGGAGTTAGCGCTGAGGATCACGTAGGTCTACTATTGGTCAACACAGACTCCTCGTCAAGACCCGTGTTCGTTTCCTTTAGACGAGCAGAGCAGCTTGACGCGCAGGCTGTGCTCTCTAATGTAGAACGAGTGTTACAAAGCAATGATTCATTCCTCACTTCATCCCCTCTGTATATCAAGTTACACCACTTTAAAGAGCCGCGCGGGAGGGGTAGAAGTTATTGTGATAAACTCGCTCCCGCTAGCACGTATAGCCGTAATAATAAAGGAATAATTACTATTCAAAATGGCGACACACTCTGCCTTGCCCGCGTGTTGGTTGTCGCCAAGGCTATATGTGACGTTAAAAGAGAACCGGGATGCATGGACGTGAACACCTTTAAGCAGATCAAAATTGGCCGTCCTATTCAAAAACTCAAAGCAGAGGAACTATGCCGTGATGCCTGTGTGAATCTTTTGAAAGGTGGTGGACTCACCGAACAGAAACAATTTCAAACATACCTCACCGAATACAAAATCACCGTGTTCAGGGAACGTCGGGGGAGACAGGTCCTATTTGAGGGGCCTACTCCCTCCAAACATTCCTTTAAGGGCTACCTTGATTTGTATTTTCACGACGACAAGCAAAACCATTTTGATGTCATAACATCTTTGACAGCCGCGTTTAAGTGCTCGTACTTTTGCCGCGAGTGCCGTGTGCCGTTTGATCATAAGAATGAGCACAAATGCGAATCCGCGTGCAAAAGATGCTACGCTAAACCGGCTTGTAGTGGAGGCCGATCTGTGACCTGTAAAGATTGCGGGCGCCGGTTCTCAAATCAGCAGTGTTTTGATAACCATAAACGTCCCGGTTTTTGCAGAGGTCACATGTCGGTCTGTGACGTCAAAAAGGTTTGCGAGGTATGCGGGCAATTTTTCAGTTTGGAAAGAGCAGGATTTTCACACAGGTGTTATGAGACTTTTTGTAGAGTATGCGAGACCCATCGCCCTTTTGGGCATTTCTGTTATATGAAGCGGGCCTCAGCCAAGCCGTCACTGGAAAAGAGCAATTTCATGTTTGTATTTTATAATTTTGAATGCAGACAAGAAACGCCTCTTCAAGGTGCGGTCAACACGTACTTGCACGAACCTAACTTTTGTGTCGTGCAGACGTGTTGCAAGGCCTGTCTTCATATAGATGCAAATGACAATCATTGCACCGATTGCGGGGGCGATAGGACTCGCATATTCAAGGGTGATGCAACAATGGCCCAATTTTTCGGTTTTATAGAGCAAATTAAAGCATCAAAATTTAAAGGCATCACCCTCCTAGACCATAATGCCAAGGGCTATGACGGAAATTTCATTTTAAAATACATGATGGAGGTGAAAAAATGGACTCCAGAGCTAATCATGAACGGTGGGAAAATCATGTCCATGCGTTACGGCCCGCTCCATTTTATTGACTCGCTGAACTTTCTCCCCATGTCGTTGTCCAAGATGCCCAAAACGTTCGGCTTGGACGAGTCTTTGGCCAAGGGACATTTCCCCCATTTTTTCAACAAAAAAGAAAACGCGGGGTATAGGGGTCCCTTGCCACCAAAGGAGGACTACGGCGTCGGCGATATGTCGGTCGAGGGAAAGGAGCGCTTTGAAAAGTGGTATGACGCGTTGGTCAAAGAAAATTACGTCTTTGATTTTAACCGCGAGCTGGAACTGTATTGCGTGAAAGACGTAGAGATCCTGCGGAAGGCCTGCCTAAAGTTTAGAGACATGCTCGTGGAGAAAGCAAAGGTGGATCCTTTCAGAGAGGCGTGTACTATCGCTGGAGCGGCCATGTTGGTTTACCGCCGAAGCCATCTTAAGGAGAATACCATTGGTATTGTCCCTAACGGTGGCTACCGGTGCGCGGACCAACAGTCGCACGTCGCCGTACAATGGCTCTGCTGGGAGGCCCATCAACGCGGTGTCTCTATCCTTCATGCGGGTAACGGCCGCGAGGAATACGTGTTAGGACGACGTGTAGACGGCGTTGTTAAAGCTGGAGATACCACCACCGTCTTCCAGTTCTGGGGCTGTTATTGGCACGGGTGTCCGCTCTGTTATCCGGACAGGACCACCCCCGTCAAAAACAGCCGCCACGAAACCATGGAGACGCGCTATGAAGCGACCATGGCCTGCGTGGAAAAGTTTAAAACGCCGGCTACGCGGTCGTAGAGATGTGGGAGTGTACGTTTAACGCGATGAAACGCACAGACAAGGACTTGCAACGATTTGTACTCCGGCACGTGGTGTATACCAAGGAGCCCTCAGCTCCAGGGATGCATTCTTTGGCGGGCGTACAAATTGTATCAAACTCTTCCACGAAGCTGACCTTTCTTGTGGAGAGAAGATCAGGTACTTGGATGTGTGTTCGTTGTATCCGTACGTTTGCAAGTACAAAAAATACCCCGTCGGCCACCCCAAAATTCACTTGGAGCCAAATTGTCCCGCTATAGATCGAGTAGAAGGCATAGCCAAAGTTACAGTGACGCCTCCGCGGGATTTATTCCTGCCCGTATTGCCTACACGGATGCACGACAAGTTGATGTTCATCTTGTGCAGGAAATGCGGGGAGGAGAAAAACCAAGACGCGTGTCGGCACAACGACAAAAAAGATCGATGGTTGACAGGCGTCTGGGTGATTGACGAGATCCGGAAAGCCGTTGAGAAAGGCTACACCGTTGAAGCAGTGCACGAAGTGTGGGAGTACGATGTATCTGTTTACGACCGTCAGACACGTTCTGGCGGCCTGTTTCACGGCTACATCGATACTTTTTTGAAAATTAAACAAGAATCCAGCGGATGGCCAGAGTGGTGCACCTCACGAGAGGAAAAGTTAGCTTACATTCAAAATTATGAGGAAAGGGAAGGGGTAAATCTCGATTTCGATTCTGTGTGTAAAAACCCCGGTCTCCGCACACTGGCTAAACTCTTTTTAAATTCGTTATGGGGAAAGTTTGGGCAAAGACCCGATTTACCACACGTAGCCGTTGTCAACGACTATCAGGACGTCCACAAGTACCTGACGGATCCGTACATCACCGTGGACAGCGTCATAGATGTTAATGACGAGGTTATGTTCCTCAATTACAAGGATGCGCGTGACGCGTTGCGCCCTAACCCTAACACGAGTGTGGCGGTGGCGTGCTACACGACTGCTATGGCTAGGTTGCACTTATACGGCATCCTTGAACAATTGGGGGACCGCGTTTTGTATCACGACACGGATAGCGTTCTGTTCACGGAACGCCCCGGTGATCAGAGTCCACCGACCGGAGACTTTTTAGGTGACCTCACTGACGAACTTCAGGATTACGGGCCGGGAAGCTACATCGACACCATTGTATCTGGTGGTCCCAAGAATTACGCGTACCGGATTTGTGTCGGTGGCGATCCCGCCAAAACAAAAACGGTGTTCAAGGTTCGCGGGATCACCATAAACTACGGCAACCGGAACGACGTTAATTTTGACGTTCTGAAAGCGATGGTCACCGAACAGGCAGCGGAACGGTACATACAGATACCGCACAAAATTATAAGAAAAGGTATTGCGACTGTATGTATCGTTTCGCAGAGTAAGGTTTACCGGCCGCTGTACACCAAACGCCGGATAATCGATGATTATAATACGTTGCCGTTTGGGTATCAAAGTCCTTGCAAACGCGCTCGCCACGAATAAAAGGTGATTATTTAGACGGGCCGAATAATCACCTTTTACTTTCTTTCACTCTAGACAGTTCCACCGACATACCATTTTTCAAAGATTTTTTTTTCATATTTTTTTCTGCATGAAAACAAGCATATTTTTATTTTTATTTTTTATGCACCCGGGTTACTTTTTTTTATATTTTTTTATTTGCCAGTGCAATCCTCCGCCTACCTGATTTTTTTCTAGTCAATTATTTATTTGTATATATTTTAATTATAATAAATTGTTTGTATAAATTTTTATTTAGTACCGAGGCCACTATTCCCTCATATTGTAAATATTCACTGTGTGTAAACAAAACCAGTTATGTTTATACTAATAATTATATATTGTAAATATTCATGACCAAATAAATATTGTAAAAATTGTTATGTTTGTGTTTTAACGTCTATACCCCACACCTCTCTCCTCTCCTATAAATACAAGTTCATCTGGCTAATAAGTTCACTCTCAAACATTAAGGACAAGTTTAAACATCCATTTTCGGCCATCATCAACGGCCCTTCAGGCTGCGGGAAGTAACCGGGTACACATCCCGCCGTAAGGATGTAGGGCAATAACACTAATTACTTCACAACTTTGATTGAAAGCAAGTACTAAAATTTCGCACTCTAGAAATATGTCTTATTATATTTATTAATTATAAAGTTAATATTAAAAGTAGGTCCAGATTTAAGAGAGGGCGACAGGGGCTAAAGCCTCAGAGACTTCACAAATCCACAAACTTGTTTATGAATACAATAAAAATATTTTTATTTTCAAAGTTTTGACATTATCTTCTGTCGTCAACAAGATCAACTAAAAACTATGGTTAATATAAACTTTGGTTTTGTTTCAAACAAATATAATTTAGCATAATGACAGTAGCTACTTCTTTGAATAATATGTTTAACATCGAGGTTTTAACAGTAAGTTTCGTAAATAAAAATTATAATATTAAAACTTTGAAAAGGAAATTATTTGTTAAATGTTGGGCCTTTCAACTTATAACCCGGGCGCCTCCACCGTTCTAAATCAGGCCCTTATAAAAAGTTATCAAAAATCTTGCTATTATAATTATTGATTAGTGTATAACTACTACTAAATTACTAATTAAATTAATTAAAAAGTTAAATACAATTGTAATAATTTGTTGCGACCATTGTGGCAACATGAGTTTCCTGTTTTAAAATAACAGGCTTCCTATGATAATCAGACTGTAGTATTTAGTGTCAATAAAAGGTGTTAAAGGAATCTCCTATCAAACTCCTTTTGTCAAACGGCCACTAGCTCCAGGACACTTGATGTGAATTATCTCCGACTCACAAACTGCACTTGTGTCTGTTTTGAGCGCGCGTACGTACGAGCACAGAATACACAGCGAGTATATGTAGGTCCCGTTATCAGCGTGACTTGTAAACATTTTATATTTTGGTTCTTTCAAAATGATATTTTTATAATGCTCTAAACAGGTATAACCATAGTTTCCCTTTTTTCCCTCTTTAATTGGAAAAGGGTTAAAAATTAGAGATTTTAATTATTCAGCTCAAGAACTTTATCCATTTTTAAGATGGTAAACGAGGAAAGGGGGTTGAAGAATGTGAAGGGAGCTATATTTTTCGCGTTCTACCCGGGTATATTTGGAATATAAAAGAGCCCAATTGAGATGAAATACTTGTCTAGATGAGCACTCGAGATACATTTGTTCTGTGCTGACAGATTCTGTCACAACGTAGCACTAGGGTGCTGGAGATCTTAACACACACACACCCTTTTATTTATTAAGGGATCGTTATAATAAGGGAAGGTACCTGACCACTCTTCCATGATGGGTTGATAATTATATCTTTTGTTGCAAATCCTTATAACATCCTACAAGTATTTTAAAGATCGTTGCGCAATTATTTATAAGTGCTTTACTAACATTCAAGCCAAATAAATTCTATCTACAACTCAATAAAATGTCTTTAAAAAGCTAATAGTCATCTTTAACAGTCATTATTATTTAAAATATTAGTTTTTCTGAATTGGATTTTTATCATACAAGAAAGACTAAATTTATGACTTTCTTGGAATATATCTACAGTTCATTACTTTTATTCATTTATTATTTAGAAAAAAAAGAGTTTACTTTAGATTGTTTAGAAATATATTTTAAATGTTTTTTTTTTTGTTAAGAGATTTCACTATTAATATTTTACACAGTAGCTATATGATTCATTCCTTTATTGTTCAATGGTATTGCATTTATCTTAGCATTGATTTGTATATTTATAGTGCTTGCATCTGTTGCCAAGCGCTAAAGAAAATAAAAGGAAATAGTAGTAGTATCTCATTGTGATAACACTGGTTACCAGTGACTATACTACCGAATTGAACAGGAAGATGTAGGTGAATTTTAAGAAAATGCCTCTAAACTTGTACGCACAGCAGAAACACCAGTAAACCCCAACAAGGATTAAATACTCACTCCGCTTTTAAAGTGTGGTACACTATCAGTACTGCCAACCCCGCTAAAAGTTCTTCAAATATAATTAATCTCGTTCCTCCTTCCCATACTAAATTAAAATAAACACATCAGTGCATACGTGGACTATTATTTAAACAATTCTTTGCAAGTTGAAAATTAAATACATTCGTTATCGTATTTTAGTGTGGTGAACAAATACTCAATCAAATAACCTATAATTTAGGTCTGTATTAAATTGTATGTAGATCCTTCACTTCTACTGTGTCTATTGGTTCTAATCTTTAGAGTGTGTATTATAGAACTCAATAGTGGTACGACAGTAGGTGTAGGTATTTAATAACTGTTGCTTTCAAGATAGACAGATATTATAATTATTAATTTGTCGGCATTGATAATCTAAAACAAGAGTCGGCAACTTGTTGATCGCGATCGACCGGTCGATTTAACGTCAAATTTCAGTCGCTGACCTAATAAGAGTCTATCACCCGCATCGGTGGCGTAGTTGGCTAACGCGCTTGTCGTGTTGAGCTCGATTGCTGAGGATGAGGAGATCGAGGTTCGAATCTCGATCAGGTGAACTGGGAGGTTTGCTAAATGGTTTTCCAGTTTTCAAGATCGTCAAAACTCATTTTTTTAATGGTAATCGGCTGCAATCAGTTACTATAATGATCGACTGTATTGATTTTGAGGCCTATTTATACTCTCTCATTTTTGTTTTTCCACTAATATCAAGGTTATTTTCTAACTCAATAACAAATTATGCCTCCATGGTTATTAGGCTTCAACGCTGGTCATGCATTTCATCTCACACGTCAAGATAAGTGCGTATAACCCGATAGGTTAGTAATACGAGCTGTTAATATTACTTATTTGAATGGAATGTCAAACCATGTCCACTGATCTAGAGTCTATGGTCCCCCACCAAAGATGTTGCAGGCGCTGTAGGTGGGAGGGCTTCCTAATAATTAATCATAATATCCGTGTTTTATTCACTCCCCCGTGCGCCGATCGATCATCGATCACCAATTACCAATCATAGGGGGGAAGGAACTTATTTTTAAATATAGACAGTTTTTTTATATGAAGGGATGTAGTTAGTTCTCGCCAGGGATGTTGCTTGTCCATCCCCAAGAACAACAACATCGAGATACAATAGGTCGTTTTTGGTATGAAGGGATAACTATAAGACGTTTTTTTAAAAAATAAGTGATGACGGTTGTAGGGGAGGGGGATAAAGTGTTTTGAGCTGAGGGACGGGCCGTTTTCGATATCAAGGGATTTTTTTAGTTACGTCGAATAAATATATATTTCATAATATCTGTGTTTTAAACCCTCTCGATCATCGACAATTCATCAGCAATTATCAATCTACATGTCTTGAGAATCGGTTCGGGGGGGAACACGTACTATAATTATCCCTTCCTACAGAAAATGCTCTATAGTTTTTTTTCATACTCTAATATTAACCTTACTATACAATAGGCCGTTTTTGGTATGAAGGGATAACTATAGAACTTTTTTTTAAATAAGGAATGACGGTTGTAGGGGAAGGGGATAAAGTGTTTTGAGCCGAGGAACGGGCCGTTTTCAATATCAAGGGATTTTTTTAGTTACGTCGAATAAATATATATTTCATAATATCTGTGTTTTATTCACTCTCGATCATCGATAATTCATCAGCAATTATCAAATCTCGAAAATCGATTCGATCACTTCCTACAGAAAATGGTCTATAGTTTTTTTTTTCATACTCTAATATTAACCTTACTAAGGAAAAACGGACTATATGTTCACTTGTACCACAAGGATGTTTACGAAATACTCACAATAACAACACGTCACAAATATAGCCCGAGGGCTGTGATGAGGGGGCAAGAACTGGGCAGCTACAAGTCGGTCATATCAAAGTTTTTCAACAACACGCAACCTCCTCAGAAGATTGGTCTGACTAATCACGAAATCTCTCTGAGACGCATGTGCGGAGACCGTATGGTCGTCATCAGCGAGAAACAAGACGCCGGACTTAAACGGGTCGCCTATCTAGCACCTAGCTGGGCACGTCTTTGTGACGTGTGGGACCTTATCGACGTCGCCGTCGACCGAAGGGACATGTGGTCGACACCCGTCGCACGCTATTGCAACAATCTGATCGACACACTCGTCGTAGATGTGTGCGACGAATCGGCGGATGTCGTCGACCTAGAACAACCTACGGTGGAAACGCACATCAGAAACCTGGATCTCCTCAGTGCTACCTACTATACGCGCCAAGTCGTCGGTTTGGACTATTACATGCTGGATTGTGAACTGAAAACAATTTTACTAACGCATCTAAGAGACACTGTAGAAAAACGTATAAACGAATAAATGCGTCATTCCTGTAAAAATGTATAATAAATAAATGTATACTTTATAATATCCGTGTTTTATTAGACGCTACCACCAGGGAACAGAGCTTGAACCGGGGGTTACCCCCGCGGGGAAAGAAACCTTCCTACAGAAAATGGTCTATATGTTCACGATGTTTACAAAGCCGGGGAGCGAGTACAAACTTGTTCAAGGTCATATTGGAATAGGTGGTCAAATAAACATATCCAAGGCGTCTGGAGGTCTATAGACCGGTTTTTTTGTTTTGTTTTTAGTTACATCGAATAAATATATATTTTTGTAATATCCGTGTTTTAAACCCTCTCGATCATCGACAATTCATCACCAAATATCAATTCTCGAGAATCGGTTCGGGGGGTGGGGGGGGGACGGGGGGGACGGGGGGGACGGGGGACACGTACTATAATTATCAGAAAATGGTCTATAGTTTTTTTTTCATACTCTTATATTAACCTTACTAAGGAAAAACGGACTATATGCTCACTTGTACCACAAGGATGTTTACGAAATACTCACACATCGCTCATAATAACAACACGTCACAAATATAGACCGAGGGCTGTACTGAGGTGCCGGGCACAGTAGTCACGACACTACTGACTTTGAAAATTTCTTCGCTCCAAATGATTTCGTAGGCCTTTTCAAACAGAATTTTGGATATGCTAATACGCACCGTGTCAACGACATTCATTTTTGGCTTACTATTCGAGTTTGGACGCCATTTGACGTACAGATTATCTCTGACTTGAAGCACATTGGTTTCTGAAACGTCGGCAGACGCCATTTTGATACTGAAATGTTTTGCGCCGTTGTAAGCGTCGACGAGATCTTGGAGGACATCCACATACCAATACCTGATAGTTTTCTAAAGTAGCGCCACACGCTCTATGAAAATTATACTTAGTATATTTATTTATTACACAAATCAAAGTTTCAAAAATATAGCTCACGCCATTAAAAGTATACTTAGATTATTTATTTACAAACAAATAAAAGTTTATACAAATATATCTCACACCATGAAAAGTATAATTGGAATATTTATTTACACAAATCAAAGTTTCAAAAATATGGCTCGCGCCATTAAATGTATACTTGGATTATTTATTTACACACAAATAAAAGTTTATACAAATATATCTCACACAATGAAAAGTATAATTGGAATATTTATTTACACAAATCAAAGTTTATACAAATATATCTCACGCCATGAAAAGTATACCTGGAACATTTATATAAACAAATCAAAGTTTATACTAATATATATCACACCATCTAAAATATACTTGGAATATTTATTCACACAAACATAAAATTTTATACAAATATATCTCACACCATCAAAAGTATAATAGGAATATTTATTTACACACAAATAAAAGTTTTAAAAATTTGGATCATGCCATGAAAAGTGTATTTGGAATATTTATTCACAAAAAATGATAGTAATAGAATATATCATATACCTTGAAGTAAATTATACACGTTTAGGTGTAGAGGAAACAATAATATATTTCTTCAGCTCGGTATTAATTTACAAAGTCCAGTTTAAAGAGTATTTGAATATATGTACACAACCAGATGGTTTCAATTTAAAATAAGTACAAGGAAAAAAAAAATGACTGGAATAAAAATATATACAAACAACTAATTATATTTGACTAGAAATAATCAAGTATGTGAAGGATTGTAAGGGAGGTAACAAAATATAAAAAGTATCACGTCTGAATAAAATAAATCAATAAAAAAAGATGCGTGTTTTCATGCAGAAAATAAATGAAAAAGATCTCAAATCTTTTAAAAATGGTATGTCAGTGGAACTGTATAATGAGAAAGAAAAAAAATCTGACTATTCAACCCGTCTAAATGATAATCTTATAGTCATGGGGAGCGCGTTTACAAGGGCTCTGAAACACAAACGGCAACGTATTATAATCATCGGTTATCCGCGGTTTGGTGTATACGAGCTGGTAGACTTTATTTGCAAAACGGTACATACAGTCACAAGACACTTACTTAAAATTGTGTGTGGTATCTGTATGTATCTTTCCGCGGCCTTTTCGGTTACCATCGCTTTCAAAACGTCAAAATTAACGTCTTTGCGGTTGCCGTAACTTATGGTGATCCCGCGAACCTTGCAAACATCTATTTTTTTGGCAGGATCGTCACCAAAAAAAATTTGGTAGGCGTAATTCTTTGGACCACACGATACAAAGGCGCTAATGTAGCTACCCGGAAAATAATCTTGAAGTTCGTCAGTGAGGTCACCTAAAAAGTCACCGGTCAATTGAACCTAATTGCAGGGGCGTTCCGTGAATGGAACGCTATCTGTATCGTGATACAAAACGCTGTTTATCAATTTTTCAAGGGTGCTGTATAAGTGCAATCTAACTATAGAAGTAGTGTGGCATTACACCGCCACACTCGTGTTAGGGTTAGGGCAACACGTCACGCGCATCCTTGTAATTGAGGAACATAACCTCATCATTTACATTAATGACGCTGTCCATGGTTATGTACTGATCCGTCAAGTACTTGTAGATACCCTGTTAGTCGTTGACAACGGCTACGTGTGGTAAATCGTGTCTTTTCCCAAACTTTCCCCATAGCCAATTTAAAAATAATTTAGCCAGAGTGCGGAGACCAGGGTTTTTACAAACAGAGCTGAAATCGAGTTTTACCCATTCCATTTCCTCATAATTTTGAATGTAAGCTAACTTTTCATATTTTGAAGTACACCACTCTGGCCATCTACTGGCTTATTTTTTAATTTTCAAAAAAGTATCAATGAACCTGTGAAACAATCTACCCGAACGTGTCTGACGATCGTAAACAGATACATTGTACTCCCACACTTCGTGTACTGTTCAACCGTGTAGCCTTTCTAAACGGCTTTCCGGATCTCATCAATCATACAGACTCTTGTCAACCAGAGATCTTATTTGTCTTTGTGCAGACACGTGCCTTGGTTAATCTCCTCCCCGCATTTCCTGCAATAGATGAACATTAACTTGTCGTTCATGCCTGTAGGCAATACGGGTATAAATAAATCATGCGGAGGCATCACGGTAGCTTTGGCTATGCTTCACTTGATAAATTGGGGTGGACGATGGGATATTTTTTTACTTGTGAACTTAAAGATACAAAGAACATACATCCAAGTACTTCGTGAAACAGTTTGATACAATTTGTATGCAGCCAAAGAATGCATCCTTCAGACTGAGGGGCTGTTTACTGTATACCTCGTGCTGGAGTTCAAAATGATTTAAATCTTTGTCTGTGCGTTTCGTCACATTAAACTTACACTCCCACATCTCTACGACCGTGTAGCTGGCATTCCTAACCGTTTACACGCAAGCCATGGTCGATTCATAGCATGTCTCCATGGTTTCCTGAGGACTGATTTTGATAGGAGTTTTCCTGTCGGGATAACAAAGAGGACACCCGTGCCAATAAAAGCCCCAGAACTAGAAGAGGATGGTAGTATCTCAATTTTTAACAATGCCATCTATACGTCACCTCAAAACATATTCCTCATGGCCATTACCTGCATGAAGGATAGAGACACAGCGTATGTGGTCCTCCCAGAAGAGCCATTGTACAGCGACCTGCGACTGTTGGTCTGCACACCGGTAGCCACTGTTAGGAATGATACCGATGGTATTCTCCTTAAGATGACTTGGACGGTAAACCAACATAGCCGCTCCTGCGAACGTACATACCTCTCTGACGGGATCCACCTGTGCTTTTTTCCATACGCATGTCTTTAAATTGCAGGCAGGCCTTCCGTAGGATCTCTACAACTTTCACGCAACACAGTTCCAACTCAAGGTTAAAATCAAAGAATTAATTTTCTTTTACCAACGCGTCGTACCACTTATCAAAGTGCTCCTTTTGCTCAACCAACATCTCACCGATACCGTAGTCCTCCTTTGGCGGCAAAGGACCCCTATACCCCACGTTTTCTTTTTTATTGAAAAAATGGGGGAAATGTCCCTTGGCCAAAGACTCGTCCAAGATGAATGTCTTAGGCATCTTGGACAACGACATCGGGAAAAAGTTCAGTCAGTCAATAAATTGGAGCGGGCCGTAACGCATGGACATGATTTTCCCACCATTCATTCTAAGCTCTGGAGTCCATTTTTTAAACTTCATCATATATTTTAAAATAAAATTACCATTATAAACTTTCGCATTATGGCCTAAGAGGGTGATATCCTTTAATTTTCTTGCTTTAATTTGGTCTATAAACCCAAAAATTTGGGCCATTGTTGTATCACCTTTAAATATGTGAGTCCTATCTCCCTCCATTCAGTGCAATTATGGTCATTTACATCTATATGAAGGCAGGCCTTCCAATACGTAGAGTGAGGGAGAGTAGGAAACCACACCAGTTCACTCGAGCGAAATTCTAACTCACTACCTCCCCCGCCATAACTATATGAGTGACACGTATACTTTCTGGCAAAACGTGCGGTAAATATGGTTAAGAAAATGTTCTGGAGGAATAAATACCTACAGTTAACACGGCGGGGATTCGATTTCCACCCCCGTCAGAAATGGATGAGCCAAATTTAGATGGTGTGCACACCGGGATTCGAACTTCAATATCTTTATAATGGTCGTAAATCCATCACCCTCACCATTTTCGAAGGGGTTTTGCTGGTCGATCAGATTTATATATACCAGGTAGAAAGTGTACCCGCATTTGCTTCAAACGTCAATCACTCTGTCATCGGCCATCTAGTGACGCTTTAGACCATGCGAACATCGATGCAAGTATAAACTGCATTAAAACGGTAGATTGCTACCAAAGGACCTAGTCTTTTTTTACCAGTGATGGGGTTCAAAAATGGTCGGATGAATTGATGGTTTCATTATCTAACATCACGGAAATGAGGGCACACTTACCTTTTAAATTATTAATAACTAGCAATCACACACGGCGTTTCCCGTGACCCACTGTGTTATTGTGTTAAGAAATAGCCTAATTAAACATTTAAAAATCCTGCTTCGAGGTGCATTCAGACCCCCTCACGAACACCTATGTTAAACATTTCAGATCTCTACGTTCCGTAGATTTGGCTGGGCATCGCACGCACACACACACACACACACACACACACACACACACACGCACACACACACAGACACTTCCCTTTATTATTATAGATCCCTGTTCCATTAATATATATATATATATATATATATATATATGGAAAACGGCCGTCTGGGTTATCCATTGCACCCCAACGAGATTCGAAATGAATCCTAGAGATGAACATGACAGCTGAGCACTGTCTCACCGAAATACAGTCCCGTTTTCATAGGAACAACTAGAAAAGCCATTATATCTTAATTCACGTATTCTTACTTCAAGAAAAGTGATCTGCCGCTACCTATTTTGATATACTAATAATATCTATAAAATATCACCGATATTGTTGTATTATTTTTTAAATGTTGGCTGAAAAAGGTTTGTATTTTCAAAAAGTTTATTTGTATAAAAATTAGAATCTACGTATAAAGAGTGTTTTTTCCACAGTGTTTTTTTTAATTAAATTTCCTGCGTTACTAAAATTATTCTCCCATCATATTAATCTAGTGCGAGCCTGAAGACTTGTAGCCCCGCCACCAACGATGAATAAAATATTAGTGTTTCTGTAATTATTTAAGTATGAGAGTGTGAAATCATAAACAAATCCTTCCAAGTGCAGGTATTGGCTCAAATTACCTCCCTCAGTACACCTGGCCGAGATTCAAACCTCAATCTCCCCGTCCTTGATTGTCTGCCACTACATGAAACAAACGTGTCAGTCAACTACGCCATCGAGGTAAATTATTTTAGAAACAACCGTTTTATTAAATACAATTTTAAATATTATTTAATGTCCGCAACTATATTTTGACGAAATAATATATAACTAGATAATTTAATAAGTAATAACAAGGCCGAGGAAAATATAAAATTTACCTGCACTCGTGTGAAGGCCAAGCGGGTAGCCAGAAGTGATACGGTTGACCTGAAAGTCCAACTGGATTAAGAATTGGAAAGGTTGAATCCACATTTGCGTAGAGGGAGAGCAGAAAAAACACCTAGTTTACCTTGCAGAAATTCGAACCTCAATCTCCCCGACCTCGACCGTCTACCACTACATGAAACAAACGTGTCGGTCAACTACGCCCCCGAGGAATGTTATTTTAGAAACAACAGTTTTATTGAATACAATTTTAAATATTATTTAATGTCCGCAACTATATTTTGATGAAATAATATATAAAACTTTTACAAAAATTCATAAGTAATATTAAATAAAATTTTAAAAAACATTTAATGCTCGAAAATATATTTGGTTCACATAATAAATAACATTCACACAAAACAAACAGGCCACTTAAACAACAATGAAATTAATGTTCACTATAATATTTTGATGAAATAATATTTATAACTTTTACAAAAACTCATAAGTAATATTAAATACAATTTTATATATAATTTAGTGTTCGAAACTATATTTTGTTTACATAATAAATACATTCAAACAAATAATTTAGCCACTTAAATCTCAAGCCAAAATTAGAGGAAGTGTGCCCACATTTGCACGGAGGGAGAATGTAAAGTTTATTAGGAAAACTTCCCTAAATACGCTCAACGCTGATGAAAGAATCTATAATATTGAAAACTATGGCGTGAATTTGTTTAGTTTACCTTGGATATTTATTAAAACTTATAATGTCCGTTTATACACACACACAGATGGCCATCGTTCTACATGTCTAATATTTAACACAAGTAAAACACAAGTGCAGGTACATTTTATATTTTCCTCAGCCCTGTTATTACTTATTAAATTTAGAGTTATATATTATTTTGCCAAAATATATTTGAGGACATTATTTAACATTTAAAATTGTATTTAATAAAAGTGTTATGTATAAAATAATTTACCTCAATGGCGTAGTTGACTGACACGCTTGTTTCATGTAGTGGCAGACAATCAAGGACGGGGAGATTGAGGTTCGAATATCTGCCGGGTGTACTTAGGGAGGTAATTTGATCCAAGACCTGCACTTGGAAGGGTTTGTTTATTATTTCACCCTCTCATAGTTAAATAATTACAGCAACACTATTATTTTATAAATCTGTGGTCTTGGGGGCACAAGTCATCAGGCTTACACTAGATTAACTTGACGGGGGGATTAAGTGTAGTAAAGACCGAACCGATAGTAATAAAATGCTGTGGAAAAACAACTGTTTATGTGATGATTTCAATTTTTTACAGACAAACTTTTTGAAAATACAAACCTTTTTCAGCCAACATTTATAAAATAATACAACAATACCGGTGATATTTTATAGGTGTTAACAGTATATCAAAATAGGTTGCAGAAGATCACTTCTCTTGTATGAATACGTGAAATTAGATATAATGGCTTTTCTAGTTGTTCTTATGAAAACAGGACTTTAGTTCGATGAGACAGTGATCAGCTGTCATGTTCATCTCTAGGAATAGTTTCGAATCTCGTTGTGGTGCATTGGGAATAAATCTCGATACTTAAATTTTTTATCTTGTTTACTATCTTGCTTGCCGAACCAGCCGTCTGAGCTATCCATAAATATATATATATATATATATATATATATATATATATATATATATATAAATGGAACAGGAATCAATAATAATAAAAGGAAGTGTCTGTACGTATGTGTGTGTGTATGTGTGTGTGTGTGTGTGTGTGTGTGTGTGTGTGTGTGTAAAGCCCAGCAAAATCTACGGCACTTAGAGATCTGAAATTTCTAATATAGGTGTTTTTAGGGGGTCCGAAAGCACCTTGAAGCAGTATTTTTAAATTTTTAATTAGGATATTTTTTAACACAATATCACAGTGGGTCACGGGCAACGCCGTGTGGGATTGATAGTTATTAATAATTTAAAAGGTAAGTGTGCCCTCATTTCCGTGATGTTAGATAATGAAACCATCAATTCATCCGACCATTTTTGAGCCCCATCACTGGTAAAAAAAGACTAGGTCCTTTGATAGCAATCTACCGTTTCAATGCAGTTTATACTTGCATCGATGGTCGCATGGTCTAAAGCGTCACTAGATTGTCGATGACAGAATGATCGCCGTTTGAAGCAAATGCGGGTACACTTTCTACTTGGTATATATATTAATCTGATCGACCAGCTAAATCCCTTTGAAAATGGTGGGGGGCTGGAAGTACGACCATTATAAAGATATCGAAGTTCGAATCCCGGTGCGCAGGCCATTTAAATGTCAGGATCATCCAATTCTGACGGGGCCGGAAATCGAATCCCCACCGTGTTAACTGTAGGTATTTCTCTCTCCAGAACATTTTTTTTAATCATCCTTAACGTAAGTTTTTCCAAAATGGGTACGTGTCATTCATATAGT
This sequence comes from Timema cristinae, assembly GCA_039000515.1. Classification (NCBI taxonomy): domain Eukaryota; kingdom Metazoa; phylum Arthropoda; class Insecta; order Phasmatodea; family Timematidae; genus Timema; species Timema cristinae. The sequence continues at coordinate 25,193,873 of JBCFYV010009882.1, forward strand.
TATGGCGGGGGAGGTAGTGAGTTAGAATTTTGTTCGAGTGAACTGGGGTGGTTTTCTACTCTCCCTCATTCTATGCATACTCTGGAACATTACTACCTTTCTCCTCCGGTCCATGACGGATACCTACATCCACGCATGTCGACACACAATACCAAACAACCAATTTAATAGAATTTTGTAGTGGGGGATAGCGGCCCCTAACTGAGGATTCTGAGGCCTGTGATTGTTAATAATTAAAGCTGTGTCAATGCTCTCTTGTTGCGACATCGCCGGGAAAACCCTATTACTACTTAGGGATTTGCGACATTGCGATGACTAGTTGCGACATCACCGGGAAAACCCCATTGTCGAGGGGAAGGTTGCCAGATTCAATAACCTAGCTCACAGTTTCAAGGTCATAATCAATTTAGGTCTTGTCGAGCCGCCAAACTGACGCCAGTTATCAGAGAAAAGTCATTGCGACATCATTCAAAATCACGATCTATTCTTGTATTGACATGTCCTGTCGACCCGCCAAACTGTCGTCTGTCATCAGGGAAAACTCATTACCAGATAGGGGGTTGCGACAATGCAACGACAACACCTGGAAAACCTATTACCACATAAGGGGTTGTGACACATAACTCTAAGTAGTGGAAGGGTGGGGATGTGAAAGGGGTCTCAAGGCATGGGAACCATTTATCACGCTCTGCCTCAATCGGTAATCAGGAGAGCTTCGAGCTGTTTGTTCCGGGAAGGGAAAGGCAGTCCAACAGATTGAGGGAGCAGTCACTGTAACTTGGCTCGTTTAGTGCTGTGGCGATGTAAGGAGTGTGGGGAGTGAATTAAAAGTGAAAGGGGTCTTACGGCCATGAAACGTTGTCAACTGCACGGTGGTCACACTCTTAGCTAAGCGGCCGGCTAGAGAATATTTCCCCAGCATTCATTAGCGATGCCGAACGAGGAACGCCCGGCGACGTGGTCTGCACGCCAATAAATAAATACAAAATTCCAACGTCCCATCTTAATCCTACCCAGACATAAATAACCAATAAGTAAAAATAAAAAAGCAATGTGCATACATAGATAACCATTGAGCACAAATAAAAAAGCAATAAGCTAACATAAAAAACAAATAAAACAAGAAAATCAAGTACCAACATGTTTGCAACAAGCACCAACATGTCTAGAAAGAGGGTCAGAGGAAGGGGATAGGGATAACCAACAGCCAACCATAGAGCGAAGGGATTGGTCACGTGACCAGTTATAACCCAATAGGAAAAGTGTACTGGTGCGCCGGGCTAGTTACTATGCTCTTTGACAAATTGTGTGCTTTTTTTAAAGTCGTCACCACTCCAGTCTTCTGTCTTTACTTCACCAAACTTTACTTGACAGTGTATATTATTATGTCACAGCCTGATCATGTTATGAACTAATAACACTAATATGCTAAGGGTAGGTATGTTTTATTTGGAGGAAGTGTACCAGTATTTATGTAGAGAAGAATGGAGAAACCACTTCACCAGGATTTGAACTTATCAGCAGCCTAGTCTACTATGAGAGTGACACCTTGAACCATTCGACCATTGGATTGGAAGCCAGTGCACCATAATATTAAGTATATAAATGGCCATGGACTAAACCAGGGAGTCTCACCAATATACTTGATTTATGGTTCTCCACACAATTTTTCTAAGAATCCGATTTAATAAATATAGGTTTCTGTTCTTTTCTTGATTAGGGTATGCGTATTAAAAATTATATTTACTAGTTTTAGTACCATTATAATATTTGTAAATGGAACATAATTTACCACAAAATTTGTAATTTATAAAAAAAATAAAAATAATGTAAAGGCTAGATAACTGCAGAATTCATGTATGATTAAGGAAGCCATTTGAACAGATCATATTAATTTAGGTTTGTTTACCAGAAGAATAAAATTAGGTATAATATTTTTTATTAATTTATTTTCTTAATGATTTATAAAAAAGAATTACTCTACGCATGTTTTCAATTATTGAAAAATGGTAAATAAATATAATTTATCTAATTCCCGTTTTAAGCAGCCAAGTCGGCTATAAATACATCTCGGGAACTAAAGAAAATGGTTTAGAACCATTCGATTTTAGTTTGTCTAAAAAATTTACATAAGCTTTTATGATGTGTATGTCAATTACTAACAAATTAACTCAAATGCAATATACACCGATTCTTACAAGGATATATATTCACAAATTAGGAAAAAATAAGGATTTAGAAGACTGATTAGGTATGTTTTCAACACAGAAATAAAAGATAAGTCAAAAATTCTGTTGCATAGTAAGATTTTATTAAGACAAAATATATTTAGGATATTTGCAAAATATAGCCTTAATATCTACTGCAGTATAAATAAGATGTGGGTTATTTCATCACAGTGTGAAAACAAATTTTTTTTTGTAACGCCTCACAAGGCCAGTGAAGATAAAACACTTGTGATGTGGGTTCATCCAGTGAAGACAAGACCTTGTTGGAGTAGGTCCGGCCAGTTAAAACAAGAGCTTGGTGATGAAGGTCCAGCCAGTGAAGACAAGACCCTGGGGATGTAGATCCGGTCAGTGAAGACAAGACCTTGTTAGAGTAGGTCCGGCCAGTGAAGACAAGACCTTGGCGACGAAGGTCCAGCCATTGAAGACAAGACCCTGGTGGAGTAGGTCCAGGCAGTGAAGACAAGCCCTTGGTCGAGTAGGTCCGGCCAGTAAAGACGATGTGGATCCATCCAGTGATGAAGGTCCAGCCTTTATTTTCACAACATTTACACAAATGAATAAACAAGTCCCAACATAAACATACTGGACCTACATGTTGTTTGCCCATAATCCCTTATGTAATGTCATCTTAAACTACTAAAGTCAAATAGTTTATTATGTGAGTATTAACTGAGATACTAATTTATAATCAAGCATGATTTGACTAAGTTGGCCAAATAGTTACCTCAATGAAGGTTAGCTTAAGCTAGGCTAGAAATAACTTTATAATATGATATTTTGACATTATTAAGCCTCAAAATATTATTTATATAGATTTTTTAATATCTTACTTCCAGTGTGTGTGTCAGTTAGGATCTTAGCTACCTTTTCAGTTAAGTTCTAATGTAGCCTTGTGTGAGCTAGCTGGATTTTAAAGAGTTAGTGAATGTGAAGAGGAGTTTTCGTTTGAATAGGCCTAAGAAAAGTAATTCAACCATTAACAAGAAATTCGTGTGATGCAAAAGAGACAGAAGTACTGTCGATGCAGAAGATTTTTGCACATTAATTGGCCCTATAATATACATAAATCTTTGCTAGTGCAATTTTATAGATTTGTCAACGATATTTACTCCTGCGTAACTTCAAAGTGAGTTTGGTATGTAATTGTTCATAATACATTTTTTAATGATATTTAATATATTATTCTTGAATTCTCCCATTTTTGTGAGTGTAATACTACCATACATTTTGTGATTGTCAAGTTTATTTTAAATATAAAAAGGCCTACAAATGTATGGTTCTTAGGTTTCATCTACTCCAGGATTTTGATTTTGTTTTGTATGTTCACTTCTGTGTAGTTGACGTTGTGTAATTAAAAATAAAAATTATATTTAGTACTACATTTCGAAAGTAGCCAGAGTAATTTTAGTTTGCTGTTCACTAACAAAGCTTACATTAAACCTAATTATGTCTACAATATGATGACAAATTTGGGCCTAGTTAGTAAGCCTAGTAGATACTTACTAATGAAATTGAAGTTTTGCCTAACTAGATGTATACAAATAAAAGTACTCAGTAACTATATAAATCCCATGGGTCTATGTAAAATAGCTGTATGTTCCACTATTGTTTAAATTTTGTTTGGGAAGAAAATTATCAAAAAAATATGTCATTCTTATATTTATTTTAGCATATCATAAGGGTTACCTGTAAATGTGTAAATTTGGTCCACCAGGGTTCTGAACTGCAATGTGGGTGCAGTCTATACAACCTAACACACCAGGGAAGTTGGCTTTGTTATAGAACTACAGGTTCACAGCTGCCAGTTCAGCCACTCCAGTAGAAAACTTTAGCACATGCTGAACATTATCTGCTAACAGAATGGAGATTTTCTTAGCAACCCGAAATACAGTTGACTGGTCTATATTGAACAAGTCCCCAAAAACAATCTTTAAAAAAAGCATATAAAAGGTTAGGCCTACTATATTTTTACAACATGGTTGGCATTACCATTATTTTTTCATTAAATATTATTACATAAGACATTTGAAGGGCTATACCTATCTACAAACCCTTTTATAAAGTACAAAGCTGTTTTGAAAATATGCGTTTGTTCTTATAGTAGGCCTAATAGTTGTTATAAGTTAACTGTCAAAAGTACATGATTGTATCAAAAGGTTGGGTTATGCAGGATTAACAATCAGGCTATCTTTCTGTATATATATATATATATATATATATATATATATATATATATATATATTACTTCAACCAAAATCCTAACTTCCATCAAATTCTATATAAATTACAAAATAATAAACCAATTAGGCTACTTGCTTCAATAAGATAGGCATATCATTAAAGTAGACTAACTACTTAAATATTTGCACTGTATCAGCAAACACACTGCTATAAAAAAATCGCCTAGAAAATTAACATATATAAAAACCAACATAATATAAGTTAAGAATTATACAACAAATTAAATTAGTGGTTCCCTCTCAAAAACAACACGTAATAAATAAAGTTCATTTTTAGTTTGGTAATATTAAAAATAACAGTTTTAAACAAAAGTATTTGTATTGAAGTATTAGGCCTACCTGTAAACTTCCCGTGGAATAAAATCGTAGGCCAATTAGATGTTGCTGTGTTGGAAAAAGTGGAAATCTTCGTCGTGTGTTAGTAATATACAGTCCCAACATAGGCAAGAAATCCTGGCGAACAACTTCCTTCGAAAACCGAAATATTCGACGAAATTCATCCTCAAAATAAGCCTGCAAAGGATTCTCTAACTCCCTTACATACATCCGAGGAATTCTCACCACTTCATGATCTTCTTCCTCTACAAAATCATCGAAAAAAAAAAAAAGAAAAAAAAGACATCTATATCATTTAGTCCCGCTAGTATTGTCGTGAAAACAGATGTCTCGATCGTCTATGTGCGCAGTGCTATATTGTGGAAATATCCTCAAAGTACGGGCAAAGTATAGCCAAAGCAAACACGGGACCAGACTTTAACGAGATTTAAGGTATTGCATCATCGGTCATCCTAGTACGAAGCTTATACTTTGCATAGACTTTGGTCATGCTTAGCATCATATCATACTTGCCTACGGGCCTATGTCTGCTTAAATTGACCAGTCCATTCAATCTGACATTTCCCATTGAATTTTAGAGGTAAGTTTTGATGCACCATGACGTCAAAAATGACCTCTCCGGCGTACTTGTTGAGACTGGAACGGTGCAGAAAATCTTCAAATAATTGAATACATTTGTGTACAAGTTTTGTGGTATCTAATTAGGGAATCAATTGCATTGATAAGAGGAGATCTTTCGTTTAGTCTACAGGCTTCATACCATAGGCGAAGTTCTGCAGCTAGCACTGGAACACTTTGAGTCAATGTGAAATTCACCCAATTTTTCAAACTGCGCAGCCTCTCCTTCAAAATCGGTTTGTTCTGATGGAAATAAACATCAAACATTTTTCAATGTGGCTTCATATTTCTAAAATTTGTCTGAAATTATATTTTTGAGGGTATCAATCCATGGTATGTAAACAGCTCGACGGTAATATTCTTCCTCATTATAAGTTGAAACATTGCACTTTTGAGATTGTCTTTCTTACTATTCTTGGCATGCTTACACAGGCCCCTAAATTTTCTGCCATATTTCTTGCAGTGTCAAAGTGCTTATTGAAGTTTTCTTCAGCAATCTTCCATTCACTTACCAAGATATTTTTACACTATCGGCATAGAAAACAGAATATATAAGTTCAACATCGCTGGTTTGTAGTTTCTTGCTAAGGGTAAGAGTGTAGCTGAGCAGTTCTTATGACGACAACAATAATACTATGAATTCTGTTTGCTGAATGGCAATTTTTTGTATGGTAGCAGATGATGATGACGTGTCTGTATCACCCCAAGTTTTGATTTCTCCCAAAGCTCCGCAACAGGGAGCATCTATGTCAGTGGTTCCCAACCTGGGGGCGATCGCCCCCAAGTGGGCGATTTGGGTTATCAGGGGGGCAATAAATAAGTGGGGGGCGATTTGGTGGCGATGAGTATTCAAAGGGGGAAAAATTAAAATAGTACTGTACAGTAGAAGTTGCCGGGTAGCACGAGTCACTGGCTATTCTCAGCCGGCGAGTTCACTGCACTCACCCCTCTTCACAGTCCCCCTCCTGTTGTTGTTCAGCGCGGCCGACTGGTGACTCAACCCCCTCCCCCTCCTGCCAACACAACACACTTGCCATTGACCTACATTCGTCTTCAGTCTTCACTAGCCTTTGTGTGCCTCACCATAGATTTTTGTGCGTGTCTTTTCTGTTTTTGTGCGTTTGTTTTGAAGTGTAGAAGTTCAAGCACAATGGATTCAAAAAATAAAAAGTGTCGTCAATACTCAGCTGAGTATTTAAAATTCGGTTTTATCACGTCACCGCAAAATGTGCAGTTTCCACATTGTCTTTTGTGCGATAAAACATTTACTAGTAATGAAGCCATGAAGCCTTCGTGAATGAAAGATCATTTATCAAGAGTACACAGTGATAAAGTGAGTAAAGAACTTAGTTATTTTCAACATCTCAAAGCTAAAGCTATTAAACGGCCTAATGTGAATGAATTATTTAAAAAACGAGCAACTGATCTTGACAAAGGTCTTCTTGCTTCTTACGAGGTGTCTTTATTGATCGCTAAATGTGGTAAACCTCATACAATTGGCGTAACTCTTGTTTTACCTGCTACCAAAAAAATGGTTGAAATCATGCTAGGCGAGGGCCTTAGTAATAAGATAAGTCAATTGGTTCCTTTGAGCAACAATACTGTTTCCAGGCGAATTGACGAACTGGCCACAGACGTTGAATCCAAACTCACCAATTTGTTGAAAAAAAGTTAGTTTGCATTGCAGATTGATGAATCAACTGTGATTGATAACAAAGCAATTTTATTAGCTTATGTGAGGTTTATCAATGAACAAAAGGAAATTACCGAGGAAATGCTGTTTGCTAGAACTTTGATCACTGATACGAAGGGATCGTCGATTTTTAAAGTCGTACAAGATTATTTTGAGGAAAAAGAGATTCCCCTAACAAACGTGAGCGCTTGCGCTTGTCAGGTCGTCATGCTGGGTTTCTAGCCCACCTTAAGAAAGAAGTGCCAGAGGTCATCACTATTCACTGTGTCATTCATCGTCAACACTTAGCTGCGAAAAAATTGAGTGGTGTCCTGCATGAAACCCTAAAACTGGTCATTACTGGTGTCAACAAGATTAAAGCTAATTCCCTCAATGACCGTCTGTTCAGACAACTTTGCTATGAGAATGACATGGAATTAAGATTTGAAGATTTGACCAAGTTACAAATTCCTGATTGGATTCTAGATCCATTCTCGTTTGGAGCTGTGGATAAGCTTGATAACTCTTTGCAGACAGAGTTTCTATATCTGAAGTATGACTGTGAGGCTAACATCATTTTCAAGCAGAGCGGTTACGAGTTAGGCTGCGTGAAGATTATGGACACTTATCCACAACTGTGGTGAAAAACTGAACCACTTCTCATCTCGTTCCCGTCAACATATTTAGTTGAAAAAGGATTTAGTTTTGTTGTCCAGCTCCTCACAAAACAAAGAAATAAGTTGGACATTTGCCTCAAAGGAGACTTGCGCCTGAACTTGACGAACATAAAGCCGGATATTCAAGCTTTAACTGAAATCCACCAAGCACAAGGCAGCCATTGAAAAGGTAAAATAAAACAATAACAAATTTTCAAACATTCATTTATTTTTTCAAATTTTAACTGTCAACTTTCTTAATTTTTCCAGATTCCAATTTAAAAATGAAAACATGTACTCCTTTTTTTAATATGTACATCAATGATCTTAGTTAATTATTTCACTTCTTTGTTATTTAAAAAAAATCTGTAAAAAATGTACATTTTTTTTCTATTTTATTCAAGAGTGACAGGATAAAACTGCTTTGGTTGTTTTTATATACGGTAGTAAAATTGTTTATAATAATAAAACTGCTTTATTATTTACACCTTACTTCCAATTAAAATTAGGCATACAATGAAAATGAAAAGGGGGCGATAGGTGTTAGTCAACCTCCAGAAAGGGGAGATGGGCCACAAAAGGTTGGGAACCACTGATCTATGTCATTCAGCCTATCTTGTTGGGCACAACTTTGGTTACTCTTTTCTGTGGATCTCAGAAGTCACACTATTTACATGTTTTCCCAAAACAAGTTGACGTTTTTGGGTATTGAAAAATTGGAAAAGAAATTTCTTATTGCTTGTACATCTAATGTTTCTAAATAACAAGCAACGAGACACACAATGAATATACATTGCAGTAGGGTGGCTTTTAAACATGTGCGCCTATGTTCCATTCAAGTCCCAAATGTAATTGTATATAAAACAATTTTTATTAAGTAAATTTCGTATAAACCGAATGGGTAGTAAGACGCGGTGCTAATAATATTATTAATAATAATATAAATTAAATACAATACTATATTGTGTAGAAAATAAAACTAAATAGAATAAAAATTACACAAAATGAACCAAAATGTATTATTTTCTTGGAAATAAAATGCAATGCAATATAAATATTAGTTTAATAGAAATAGAAATATACCTCAAGCCTGCTTGGGGTATTAGTTACCGGTACATAAGGAATGTAGATGACAGTCAAACAGTAACGGTCGCTTGTGTCGATAGGAGATTCGATTTGAAAACAAAAGAGGCTCGTAAGCAATCAGTTTAACCAACATTACTTCAACAAACTTCGTAATACATTTATGCAACAGCTAAAAATTTATTTTTTCAACTTAATTTAGTAATAATATACATAAATACTAATAGCATCTATATGACTGTAATTATTATGAATATAAAACAATCAATTATAACTACTCCTTATAATTTAGAATGTTGAACCAAGGTTTAAACCGAATCGAATCAGAGACCGGTATATTTCAAGGTCTGGCTCGTATCGGTTTGTTTCGTCCCAAGGTTTTCTAGATGACGTATGGTTTTTCTAGGCTTACTACTTTCTTGAGAGAACATTCAACATCAGTAATAGTTTGGATTTCCTTGGTTTTCTACGGACCTTTAAGAAAAATCTCTGTTTTCCCCTGGTTTTGTATGGTTTACTATTGTGCTTTTCCACTAGGTTAAGTACTACTAGGTGTTGAACAAGATGAATATATTGCTAGAGGGTAGGGAAGGGGTGGGGTTTAAGGGATACGAGGAATTGTCAGTGTTTTTGCAGTTTTAATAACAACACTTTTTTTGCCCAAAATAAATAAAATATTACTCTAATAGAAACATAGATTATAATTTTCTTCCCGTTGTGATATCAACAGTTGTTGAATATCTGTCATGAGCAGAGTGGCATTAGATGACAAACTTTTTAAATGAAAAGAAAAATGTTGTCATTAAATTCAAAGACACCCTTGACAGATAAATTATTCAACAATTATTGATATCACCGTGTCAATAAAATTAAATCAAGCGTTCTACTGGAGCAATATTATATTTATTTTTGACAAACAAATATTTTGATATAAAAATTGCTGCAAAATCAGTGGCCTTTTCAAATGTCCTTTACACCCCACCTTAAGTCCGGGCACACACAGGTCATTAAACCGTTGGGAAATGTTCCATTCTCTTTTTAACTAAACTGAGCAGTGTTTACCAAATTATCTGCATGAATTTTTTTCTCGCCTCAGGGTTTTTCTCACAACGAATCTTCGAAGGTCATGAATGTTGTCACGAAGAAGCGTGTTGCCAACTTCGTACAACACAGTATTAATAATTTAACTGTATTCAGGACCTTGCGAACACACAATTAAATTCAATATAAACTCACTTTTTTAATGATATAATTATTATATTGGTCTTTATTTAATATGTGTAGTACGTTGGTCCTTTATTTTCTACGTTTCCTCTAAATCCTTTTCATATGTTTAGATATTTCTAAAACGTACTTGCGAGGGTGCTAAATGGTCCGATAATTACGTCCAATCAATAAAAAACTAAGGTGTTACACAAATAAAATACTTTTAACTTATTACATAAATATTTTAATTGAATGTGTGACTTTTATAATTTGAAGTAAGGCAGGCGTTGTGAACAGAAAATGTTGTGACTTTTAAATTAAAATAATAAAATGTTGACTTTACAAATTTCAAATGTTGGAAACGTATAAGTAGCCAGTGGGGCTCATCAGCCCACTCTTCCTATTGGGTGAAATTGGTCACGTGACCACGCCCCTCGCTCTCTGATTGGCTGTTGGTTTCCCCCTCCCCTCCACCTGACCCCCTTCTGACCTCTTCCCGTGTTCTCAAGTGATGATTGCGAGATTCTTCCCCTACAACCTCCTCGCCAACCACCCCGGACATGTTGGTTATTGATGATTAATTATTAATGTTTGTTAATTAATTATTGCTAATTAATTATTGGCTAGAATTAAGGTGTTGGAGTTTTTTATTTATTTGGGGAGCATACAATCCGTGACGTTCCGGCATAAGGCCAATGCACGAACCTCTCGCTATGGCTGTCATTGTGTAGAATGGGGGGCATCTTCTCTGCTCGCTCGCTTACCGAATAGTGACCACTGCGCATCACGGGTGCGCACTTTCCCTTCTTCCCTGAGTCTTTTCCGCTGATGTCGCAAACACCACCCGGCGACGTCATCGAAACCCGGCATTATGGCGGACCGACAGGACGATTTGAGACAAGAATAGATATTGAGGACAATGACTCTGGCAACCTGGGTTTTTTCGATGACGTCATCTCAACCTTGGAGTCAGTTTGGCGGCTCGACAAGACGAGTCGAGACAAGAATATATCGTGACGTTTAATTATGTCGCAATGGGTTATCTCTGGCGCCAGTTTGGCAGGACGAAAAGACAAGAATAGATCGTGACCTTGAAACCGCGAGCTAGCTCATTGACTCTGGAAACCCTACCCTTGGCAACGGGTAGTAAGACGCAGTTCTGAATACCGTTAAGATTATCGGTATTTAGAACTGCGTCTTACTACCCGTATGAAGCACAAACCGTGGACGATGAGGGAGGAAACCGAAGTGAATTAATATTCAAACTATAGTATACAATATTGTATTAATGTAACAACTATCAGTTTCTGGTCCCTTTATAACTTAATAAATTACTCGTTTAATTAAATATTACATATAGTTTTAATTTTTCCTTTTTTATTTTTTATCGTCTTAAAATAAACACATCAATTGTTAGAGTTTGATTTTTTCCTTGAAACGAAACCGGGTTCACCATTTTTATTTTTTCCCCAAGAGGTAAGTTTTGACCATCAAATATATTCTGTAACACCTTGCTTGATCAAATGTCCTAAAACTAAACATCAGTGGCTATTAATTATGCTTACTCCATCATTGACATCTGGATACGGGACTCGAACCCGGGACTTTTGACGCAATAATGGATATCTTTGCCTAAATGAGAAAAACTGAATAATAAAATTAGTAATGTAGCATCATTTGCGCTGGTTTGAAATGTGAAAACGTCCAAAGCTATTATTTATGAATACTCCATTATTGACACCTGGATACGGGATTCGAACCCGGGACTTTTGATTCAACAATATATGGTTTGTATTTATAAAAGTAATTAGCGTTTATCCCTCTAGACGGAGCAGAGGAGAAATACGTCAATCCTCAGTGAGAGAGTTAGTGCGGATGGAATATAATGGTAAATAATTCAGGCTCGGGATTCACACACACACACTTTCTTTTATTATTAAAGATTCCTTTTCTATTAATATAAATATACGGATAGCCAGGCACGCAAGAGAGAAAACAAGATCGAAACTCACCGAGCTACAGTCCCATTTTCATAGGAACAACTTGAAAAGCCCCTAGCTCTAATTTCAAGTATTCATTCGTCAAGAGAAGTAATCTGCAGCAACCTCTTAATACCTATAAAATATCACCTATACGGTAGTATTATTTTATAAATATTGGCAAAAAATAAGTTTGTAGTTTCTAAAAGTTTCTTTGTATAAAAATTGGTCTTTACATATAATCAGTTGTATTTCCACAGCGTTTTTTTTACTACCGGTTCGGGATTTACTACACTTATTCTAGTTAATCAGTTTGAGCCTGACACATTGTACCCCCGCTGTATAAAAGATGAGAGGGTGAAATCATAAACAAAACCTTTCAAGTGCCGGTATGGGCTCAAACTACTTCCCTCAGTACATCCAACCGAGATTCGAACCGCGATCTCCCCCGTCCTACGTAGTCTAGCTCAACACGGATCGTTTGTGTCTATATGTGATTTAACAAACTTTTTCTATTAAACAAAAAAATATTTGTAGACCATAAAGAGTAGCGAATTTCAGTGGGGGCGGTGGAAGGATTCCACCATTCGTCCGGGAAGAGGTTATGAATACATTAACCCTCTCGGATTCCATATTAAACGGATTACTTTAACAATAATTTACATTTGATGCCCAAAATCAATCAGTAGTGACGCAAAGAAAAGTTTTACAAATATAGCTCACGCCACGAAAAGTAGACTTGGAATATATATATGATAAAAAATTATAGTTTTAGAATATATATTTACGAGTATACCTTACGCCTTAATGGGAACAAACCAGAACACGTACGAAGATACATAGGTAATAAATATATGTAAGCCAAAGTTTTCAGGTCTCGATTCCCGTGTCCAGGTGTCATTTTTCAATTTTCAGAATATGATATATATTAAAATGTTGCAAACTCTGTAGGAGAAAATGCAAGACAAATAAACATTATTTTAAATATTATTCATGTAAATATTTATAATAAATATTATCATTATTAGTGAACCTACTTGAGACGCTCCAGTAAAATAACAATAATAATGTAATTTATAAGTCTAACTGTAGTATTTTTAATTAGCCAAACTATTTTTAGCATATAAACAAAAAATATGAAATGAATGTTATTTTAGAAAGAAAAAGTTTGTTAGTGTTCTATAATAATATTTCTGATTGAAATATGTGATCAATTAATAAGTACTAGGTTTTCTTCATAAAACAAATACATTATTTTATCAAAATAATCAATCTGTAAATATAAATTTAAACCAAATTTTTCTATTATATTAAGCAAAATTTAAATTTTCAAAAATAAATTATTAGTAAATTACCCGAAATTATTTTATATCTGTAAAAAAAATTAGGTTATTCTTATTTATCAGAATGTTTACACAAGGGAATTTTAAATGTGTAAAATGTTTAAGGATGAAAGACTATACTTTTAAACTAATAATAGAAGATACAGTTGAATGGTTTAACAAGGAAGACCAAATATGTTTAATGAGGAAAATTATTAAGACAAGAATGGCAATTAATAATTATCTTTGCCAGCCGATAACGGTGATAATGCTGCTTGTTTCAGTACTGGAGAAAAATATATATTATGTTAAATATATATTTCTTCAGGAAAGAGGTAAAGATGATACATAGTCTAAATTGTTAAATAATTTGGTTTTTTCAACCTTTGAAAACTTGATATAGATTAAGACTTTAAGCATAACATTTAACTCACACACTTAACAAGAATAAAGATTAAGTAGTAGACTTGAATGTTTAGTTAAAAAGGATTTTTTAAAAGAGTCCTTGTTTTATTATTTTTATCTTCATTCTTGGCAGTCGACGGTATACTCTGCAAAGAGTAGATATGATAAAAACTCTCTATTGATACATGAAACTTTATAAAAATATGATATAACTTTATTCTGTTCTCTCACCGATGATTATATGAAAGATAAATCTTTGAAATTAATTCTGAAAATGTATTCATGATCAACAATGTTTTGAATCAAATCTTTAAATTACATTTAGATTTACGATGAGTTTTAAAACATTTATAATTTTTATCAGCTTATGAAATAACTTCAACTGTACATTCCATCTTAAAATATAGGCCGTATATATTAGAAAATATTTGTTTAATATATAAACGAAGTAGATGTAACAGGTCGGCTACAAAATGAGGCTTCCCACACCCGGAAGGGCCGCCTTTGATGGCCGAAAATGGATGTTTCAAATTGTACATAATGTTTGAGACTGAGCTTATAAGCTATATGAGCTTGTATTTATAGGATAGGAGGTAGGTGCGGGTGTAGACGTTAAAACAAAAAAATACCAGTTTTTACAATATTTATTTACAATGATGAAAAGTATACACAAAGTGAAAAGTATACTGTGAATATTTATAATGAATATTTACAATTTTATTTATACATAGGTTGGGAGGGACGAGGGGAAATAGTGGCCTCGGTACTAAAGATGGTTCAATATAATATATACATAGAGATGGTTTCAATTTAAAAGCAAATAAATATATATACAATCAGTTTAATATATTTGACTAGAATTGAAAAACATATATATACAATCAGTTTAATATATTTGCCTAGAATTCAAAAAAATATGTATAAAAGTTTATTATATTTGAATAGAATTAAAATAAATATATATACAAACAACTAATTTACTAGAAAAAATCAGGTAGGTGAAGGATTGTACTGGCGGATAAAAAAATATAAAAAGTACACCGGGTTCATAAAATAAATCAATAAGAAAATATGCGTGTATTCATGAAGAAAAAAATATGAAAAAAATAAATCTTTGAAAAATTGTATGTCAGTGGAACTGTCTATATTGAAAGAAAAAAAGGTGATTATTCATCCCGTCTAAATGATCACATTTTAGTAGTGACGAGTGAGTTTATAAGGACTTTGATACCCAAACTGCAACGTATTATAATCATAGGTTATCCGACGTTTGGTGTACACGGGCCGGTAGAATCTAGTCTGCGAAACGGTATATAGAGTCGCAATACCTTTTATTAATATTTTGTGCGGTATCTTTATGTATCTTTCCGCAGCCTGTTCAGTTACCATCGCTTTCACAACGACAAAATTAACGGTGTTCCGGTTGCAATATTTTATGGTGATCACGCGAAACTTCCACACAGTTTTTGTTTTGGCAGTTTCGCCACCAACACAAACTCGGTACGCGTAATTCTTAGGACCGCCAGATACAAAGGCGCTAATGTAGCTTCCCGGACCATAATCCTGAAGTTCGTCAGTGAGGTCACCTAAAAATTCATAGGTCGGTGGGCTCCAATCGCCGGGACGTTCTGTGAAGAGAACGCTATCTGTATCATGAAAATAAACGCGGACCCCCAATTGTTCAAGGATGCTGTATGAGTGCAACCTAGCCATAGCAGTCGTGTAGCATACCACCATCACATTCGTGTTAGGCTTAGGGCGCCACGCAACATGTGCATAGTTGTAATTAAGGAACATTACCTCGTCATTAACATCAATGACACTGTCCACGGTGAGGTACAGATCCGTCAGGTACTTGTGGATGCCCTGATAGTCGTTAACAATGACTAGGTGTGTTAAACCAGGGTTTTTACAAACAGAACCAAAATCGAGTTTTACCCCTTCCTTTACTCATAATTTTGAATATAAGCTAACTTTTCCTCTTATGAGGTACACCACTCTGGCCATCCGCTTGCTTCTTGTTTAATTTTCCAAAAGTATCAATGTACCCGTGAAACAATATGCCAGAACGTGTCTGATGATCGTAAACAAATACATTTTACTCCCACACTTCGTGTACTGTTTCAACGGTGTAAATTTTCTCAACGGATTTCCAGATCTCGTTAATCACCCAGACGCCTGTCAACCAGAGATCTTTTTTGTCGTTGTGCTGACACTTGCCTTGGTTATTCTCCTCCCCGCATTTCCTGCACAGATGCTCATTAACTTGTCGTGCATCTGTTTAGGCAATACTGGCATGAATAAATCCTGCGGAGGCGGAGGCGTCACTGTAACTTTGACTATGCCTTCTACTTGATCTATAGGCGTAAAATTTGGTACCAAGTGAATTTTGGGGTGGCCGACGTGGTAGTTTTTGTACTTGCAAACGTAAGGATACAATGAACAAACATCCAAGTACTTTATCTTCTCTCCACAAGAAAGGTCTGCTTCTAGGAATAGCTTGATACAATTTTTACGCCCGTCAAAGAATGCATCCCTGTTGCTGAGAGGCTCCTTTGTATACAGTTAATGCCAGAGTAAAAATGGTTTCAAGTCCTTGTCTGTGAGTTTCATCGAAATAAACATATACTCCCACATCTCTACGACCCTGTATCCATTATTTTATACTTTTCAACACGAACCATGGTCGTTTCATAGTGCGTCTCCATGGTCTCGCGGGGAATATTTTTGATAGGCGTGGTCCTGTCAGGATAAAAAAGGGGGCACCCATGCCAATAACAGCCCCAGAACTGAAAGACGGTGAAGGTATCTCCAGCTTTAACAACGCCGTCTACACGTCGACCTAACACATATTCCTCACGGCCGTTACCTGCATGAAGAATAGAGACACCACGTTGATGGGCCTCCCAGCAGAGCCATTGTACAGCGACGTGCGACTGTTGGTCTGCACACCGGCAGCCACCGTTAGGGAAAATACCAATAGTATTCTCCTTAAGATGACTTCAGCGGTAAACCAACATGGTCGCTCCAGCTATCGTACACGCCTCTCTGAAAGGATCTACGTTTGCTTTCTCCATGAGCATGTCTCTAAACTCCAGGCAGACCATCCGTAGGATCTCTACATATTTCACACAATACAGTTACAAATCGCGTTTAAAATTAAATATATAATTTTCTTTGACCAACGCGTCATACCACTTCTCAAAGTGCTCCTTTCCTTCAACTGACATCTCACCGATGCCGTAGTCCTCCTTTGGCGGCAAGGGACCCCTATACCCAGCGTTTTCTTTTTTGTTGAAAAAATGGTAGAAATGTCCCTTTGCCAAAGTCTCGTACAAGCCGAATATTTTTGGCATCTTGGACAATGACATCGGGAGAAAGTTCAGCGAGTCAATAAGTTGGATTGGGCCGTAACGCATGGACATGATTTTCCCACCGTTCGTTGTAGCTCTGGAGTCAATTTTTTAACATCTATCATATATTTTAAAATAAAATTTCCATCATAGCTTTACGCATTATGGCCTAGGAGGGGCATCTCCTTAGATTTTGATGCTGTAAATTGTCTATAAATCTAAAATAATTGAGCCATTGTATCACACTTGAATATCGAGTCCTATTGCCCCCACATTCGGCTTAATGATGATCATTTGTATCAATATGAACGCACTCCTTTCAACACTATGTACGACCCATAGGTTAGGTTCGTGCAAGAACGTGTTGACTGCACCTTGAAGAAGAGTTTCTTGCTTCCATTCAAAATCATAAAATACAAATATGTAATTGCTCTTTTCCAGTGACGGATTTGATGGGGCTTTCTTCATATAGCAGAAATACCCCAAAGGACGATATGTATCGCATACTCTACAAAAAGTCTAATAACACCGATGTGAATAATTTGAATTTTCCAAACTGAAAAATTGCCCGCATACCTCGCAAACCTTTTTGAAATCATAGACCGACGTGTGACCTCTGCAAAAACCGGGACGTTTATGGTTATCAAAACATGTCTGGTTTGTGAAACAATGCCTGAAGACTTTACAGCCACAGATTTGCCTCCGCTACAAACCGCTTTAGCGTAGCACTTTTTGCACGTGGACTCGCACATGTGTTTGTTCTCATCATTGAACGGCACAAGGCACTGACGCCAAAAGTATCCACACATAAACGCGGCTGTCGAGGATGTTATGATATCAAAATAGTTTTGCTTGTTGTCGTGAAAATACAAATCAAGGTAGCCCTTAAAGGAATGTTCGGAGGGAGTAGGCCCCTCATATAGGACCTACCTCCCACGACGCTCCCAAAACACTGTGATTTTGTATTCGGAGAGGTATGTTTGAAATTGTTTAAGTTCAGTTATTCCACCACCTTTAAAAAGAATCACACGGTCATCACGGCATAGTTCCTTTGCTTTTTATTTTTTAATTTGACAGCCCTGTTTAATCTGTAAACGGCGTTCACGTCCATTCCTCCTGGTATTATTTTATTATCACATATAGCTTTACGACAACCAATGCACGGGCAAGGCAAAGTGTATCGTCAACATTTGGAATCATAATGATTCCATTGTTATTACAGCTACATGTACTATCGGGAGTGAGTTTATCACAATAACGTGAATTCCCACGAGGCTCCTTAAAATGTCTGAGTTTAACGTACATTGGTGCTGTACTCAAAAACAAACTATTACTTTGCAACACACGGCTTACGTTATCAAGCACGGCTCGAGCGTCTAACTGATATGCTCGCCTTGAGATATATACAGGATTAAATGTTGAGTCCATGCTATTCAAAAGTAAGCCGACATGGTCATCGGTGCTGTAGCCATTGTCCTGCAATCGATTGAGCAAATTAGTAATTTGTTCATCAAACCAGCTTAATGCGTCACGATCGCTTGCTGGAGCACCAAGATGTACAGTAATTTCTCTACCAGTATAAAAGAAACGCCTCAATTATTTAATTCTCTCTTCGACTATACGAAGAGGGACACCATTCGACAGGGCGCCCCCACCATATCAGCTCCTTGAGGGGAGCCCGTGATCCCCGTCTGCCACACTACAGCTTGGACTCGAGCACCGTCTCCCTGGCTCTGAGGCAGTGCTCTTGCGGTGTGGTGAGGGGGAATCTCTGCCGTTGGCGGTGGGGGTATCGTGCGGCCATTTGTTTCCTCCATTTGAACTATAACACAATAGCACGTGTCAAATAAAGCACTTTAAATAAAATTGTTCCAAACATATTCGTATTTTTTTCTCTCTTTCAATTGTATAATACTTTCAATTTCAATCTACTTTCGGTATTAATATAATGTGTTACAATATTTCCTAATTATAATTGCTATAACGTTTACCAACATTCACAAGGTGTCTGTAATAAAATACATTCGAACCTTAGTACAGCTACAAATATAGTCCAGGGCCGCTAATTTATCACTAAGTTGGATTTAGCTACATTTTCATTTATGCCGGGAATCAAACACGGTAGCCTTCGCAAAGTGTGTGTAATAGATACACGCGAAACCTTGTACAACTACAACTACAGTCCAGGGGAGTTAATTTATCACTATGAAGGGTTAAACCTACATTTTCATCTATACTGAGAATCGAACCCGGGACCTTTCGCAAAGTGTGTGTAATAAATACATTCGAAACTTAGTACAACTACAAATACTGTCCAGAGCAGTTAATTTATCACAATGAAGGGTTAAACCTACATTTTCATCTATGCCGAGAATCGAACCCTGGAACTTTCGCAAAATTTATGTAAAAATACACCCTAAGACAACTACACAATTTAGTCCAGGGCAGTTAAACAATCATTTTCACCACCATGTTTGGTTTCGAACCAGGGTCCCATGTCTAGGGTTTGTCTCTCTCTCTCTCAAATTAATGATCGGCTAAATCAGCAATATATTTTCTCCGGAATGCCTGTAAGAAATATTTATAAATTTAAAAGTCATAATTTCCCCCTTCCCCTTTTAAAACAGTATTCATGTTCGAAACAGGCTTTCAACGCTATCTGTTGGCCTGACAAGCAAGCACAACCACACACAAACACGTCATAAATGAAATAATGTATTTGCAGGGAATAGATGTATTCACACAAATTGGTAAAAATAGAAAGTGGACAGAATTAAGTTTACCTTTGGTGGGAATAATTTTGTTTTAATTTATAACCGTTACTATATTTTTTTCAGTCTAAAGCTCAGATCACTTTTTTATTTAAAAATGTTAAGACTATAACATTCACAAACCCTGCCAGATGTATGATAATTTATCAAACCAACCGTGTCGAGAAATGAACCCGAGACCAATAGTTTACTATACAGACACGCAATCGAATGCACTATGTTGGTGGCTGAATATTTGATCTAGCACATTGTAAACATGAATTTAAATGGTGGCGAAAGTGACAATTATAATTTTATGTCTTTGACAACCTTCTCGAAACAGCCGGCTGACAAAAGAATTTGGTATGCTGGCGAAATAACGGTGGTTTGAAAGAAAGAGAGTGCACACATAAAGGCTATTTCCAAACTAGTGCCTATAGTATAGTTACTTGTAGATGGTACTTACATATCAGCAGGTCTATCGCGTCCAATTCATCCCAAACATCGGGGATCGAATTTCTGCAGGCGTCTGTGGGCGTATGGCCTCTGACGGGGGGTGGCCTGAGGATGACGGAGGGCTGCGTGAGGACGCAGGCTACGCTATGCCGAGCACCAGCCCCTTCTAGTACAGGGCCCACTTCCACCAGGACAGGCGCCGGCACGCACGATGCTGCAGGCGCTACGTTGCCCTGCAGGCCCTCATCCAGCCGATATGGATCCCAGTAGTCTGTAATTAAATAAATACATATTAATTACTATTGTGAGAAAAAACTACACACCAATCACGCTCAAATCTAAAGCAGGACGTTAATTACCCATTGACCAGTCGCCATCTGCTAGGCAAATTCCGTCCTCGCTGAAAAACTCTAATGGATCTTGGCTACCCGGTGCTACTGGCATTGTAGGAGGGGGATATGGGTTTTCTTAAAAGTCTGTCAAAAGGATAAATTTCGCTTTACATCAAAGACGTAATAAGCAAAATAGTAACCATTAAATTATACAAAACAATTTTAAAATATACCTGAATTTATCCAATCTTCCAGCGCGTCGAAACTCATCTTGATGATTTTCGGAGCCAATCACAAATTTAAATCACCGACTGTAATGATTTCGTGGTCTATTTATAGGGAATTCAAAGGGCGTGCTGCCTGTAATGGCTTCGAATGCCCAATGCACATATGTGCATGTCTTATGCGCACAAGACCCTTTGTATGTCCCGTTATCCACCAGACACCGTCTAGCTGCCGCTGAGAATGGACGTGCCTGGTAGATGCTCTGCTATGTCTGTTCATGCAAATGTGGGTACACTTCGGCGCAGAAAAAATAAGTTTGGATAGCAAGTGTTGGTACACAATGAAAATATTAGCTGTGCTAGCCCTCGGTTTGTGGGTATCCTATAGTGCAGAATGCATAAGTTCGATTTAGCAAAATGCTGGTACACTTTCCTATTCTATGTTGATAAAGCGTAGCTATGCTAGGAAAATCAGGTCGACCAGCAAAACCACATAGTTTTTTCTCGCTCTCGCAAATGTTGTGTGCATTGAATGGTTGGCCCCTGGTCGATGGTCACCCCACAAGACCCTTTGTAAATCCCGTTATCCACTGGACACCTTTAGCTGCCGACGAGGATGGACGTGCCGGGTAGACGCTCTTCTATGTCTGTTCGTGCAAATGTGGTTACACTTTGGCGCAATAAAAATAAGTTTGGATAGCAAGTGTGGGTACACAAGGACGACATTAGCTGTGCTAGCCGTCGATTTTTTCGGTACTTCATGGCGCAGAACGAATCAGTTCTGTTTAGCAAAAGGCTGGTGCACTTCCCTATCCTATGCTAGGAAAATCAGGTCAAGCAGCAAAACCACTACTTTTTTCTCACTCTCGCAAATATTGTGGGCATTGAGTTGTATTCCCCGGTCGATGATCTCGTGGTCTAAGGCATCTATGACGGGGGGAGCAACGTTTCAGACCATGTATATAATTCGGGAGCATTGAATGGACACACACATACTTGATTATTAATTGTTTAATTCTAGATAATTTGAAACTATCTGGTAAATACTCTTTAAAATTAGTACCTCTGACACTAGCTTTAGATTGTTTGCCACTACAATATGATCTCTAACGCAAATAAGCACTTAATTTACTCTTGCATTTAGAGCATCGTTCGAGTTTTCCTTAATAGCTGACAGCTCATTTCAAGCCCACTGTTACTTTTTTGATAACCGATAACGTGACAATCTCGAAATTTTCAGGGGGAGAGACAGAACTCTATATCGCGTATGATAATGATATTTTTTTGAGCCTAAAGTCTCGGTTTCGAATCCCGTGTCAATGACTGAGTAATCCTAAATAAAATACTTTCGGTATTAATAATTTTATCGCTTTTATTTTTAGCCTGAGAGACAGAGCTTCATATTTGTTGATGTGCCAAAAGTCCCGCATTCAAATACCGTGTCAATGACTGTGCGATCAAAAATATTACAAGTATACTTTTCATAGCGTGAGCTAAAAAAACTTTCGTTACTAATAATTATATCGCTTTTAACAAGAAAGACGGAATTTTTTTGTTGTTGTTGTTTCAAAGACCGGGTTTTGAATCCCGTGTCAATGACTGAGTAATCATAAATATTACAAATATACTTTTCATAGCGTGAGCTAAGAAAAATTTCGGTACTATTAATTATATCGATTTTAACAATAGAGACTGAAGTTTATTTTTTATTGTTGTTTCAAAGTCCCAGGATCAAAACCCGTGTCAATGACTAAGTATTCTTTTCACCACATGAGCTGAAACACAACAAGGTTATTTGGCTTGGGGCACATTCAGAGGACTTTGACACCCGTAGTTAAGGCGGGAGGAGGTGGTGTGTTCGAATCTCGCTTGGGTGATTTTCTACTCTCCCGAAATGCTGGTACACATAACCCCCATGGATTTAGGACGCGCTGCTAAGAAAAATGTGTTGAAGTCGGGGTTTGCTAGATACCTTCCAACAATCTTAATGCAGGTGTTCTAGGTTTGAATCTCTTTCTTTCACGAAAACACCTTGTTGGTGGCTAAGCAATAGCTTTGGCTACCCCATTCGATGAGCTCAAGCAGTCAAGTGCCAGATAACGGGACAATGCGGAGTTAACGAATCTGCAATGGGGTCGATGTGATTAACAACATGGCCTACGGTTAAAACCAGATGTTGAAATTTGATATTTCTGAGTCCATTAACTTTGGGGTTGGTGGCGGGGGAAAAGGAGAAAGGAAGTAGAAGAGGGGGCATGACGAGATGCGGGGGAAGAGAAAGGCAGTCAAACAGTCTTGGGACAGGAGCAGTTGTTCATTCTACACAAGACTGCCATAGCGAGAGGTACATGCAGCGCCCTCATGCCGAAAGGTATGTATGCTCCCCAAATAAATAAATAAACTAGAACACCCCAATTCTAGCCAATAATTAATTACCAAAATTCAATTAACAATCATTAATAATTAATCACCAAGAACCAACATGGTCGGGGTGGTAGGTGAGGGGGTGGTAGGGGAGAAAATTTTGTAATCATCACTTGGAAAAAGAGGTTAGGAGGGGTTGAGGGGCGGTAGGGGAGGGAGAAAACCAACAGCCAAGCAGAGAGTGCGGAGGCGTGGTCACTTGACCAATTTAATCCACTAGGAAGAGTGGGCAGATGAGCCTCACTATCTACTCGTATATTTAAAGTGTTTTAGCTGATCAATAAAGAATACTTTTTTATACTGTTTATAATCTGCTAGAGCTGGACAATAAATATTCGTCAAGTGATATTTTCAGGTGATAATGAAACGTGCTTCTAACAGAAGACATTCAATTATAACAAATAACATAATATAATCAAATTATATAAGTCATCCTTTATTTATAGCACAAAATACGCCATTTATATCGAGATTGTATTATATTAAACCTATATTACAATTAGCTTCACGTTAACATTTTGTAAAGTCATAGACATTTTTTTGTAAAGACAAAGTTTGTCAAAATTAACATTTAATGTCTCTTGGTAAAGTTTTTGAATTATCTAATAGGCTTTGAAAACAAAGAAGCGATATAGTTCTTTCAACACCTTAAGACAATTAAGATAATCGTTTTAATCACCTCTTGTCTAACCCTCTCATATTTAATTAGTTTTATAAAATGCGTTTATTATATTTGTTTCAAAATCACATTTGTCAATTCTATCATTATCGTAAAAAAAAAAGAGAGAGCTTTAACATCTAATATGAATGTGGCATTATTATGGTTGTACTTTAATTGAGACCTTTATCAACATTATTTATTATAAACAATAATGAAAACCAAATCATATATAAAGTGGCGGCTCGTAGCTAAAATTAGTGGGTTGCTGTTCCAGAAATATTTTAGCCTTTGATTTAAAATTGTGTAAAAGGAAAAAAAATTGAATAAAAACAAAACTTATTCAGGAACTTGTTAAAATATTAACAAAAAAGACCTTTATACTTATTTTAACTTAAATTGTTAGAGTTCAGGCTTGATCTATTTATTTAAAAATGAAATCCATTCTTCTTGTTTTAATTCGCGCAAAAATATCAATAATTTTATCCTTGATATCTGGATGACAATTGAGGAAATTTTTCTTCGTTGAAAGTACTGCAAGTGCATTTAGTCGTTCTGTTAAATAAAAGAACCGAAAAATAAATGAATCAAATAGAATAGCTGGAAAAAGAATAATAATTTAATTCTACACTCTTCTACACTTTATCACATTCAAGAATATGGTACACGGTTTTTAAGTATAACACAAGCTGAGTAAAAAAAGCTTCCTTCCACTATCACGCCAGAGCCGGCACTGCGAGAGCTACAGTGCACTCTCAACTATGCAGTCCCGCCTTCCTCCCCACCCCCTCGTATGTTGCGCATGCGCACAACAGTCAAACACCACGTCGCTGGCACTGTGAAGCGCACAGTTCCATACAAAGATTTTTGTATCTTTTTCATACATTGGGGGATGGCTACTAAAGTAATGACATTAAGTTTAAGGAATATATATTGTACTACTGTACTACAAAAATAAAGAAAGAATTAAAGTGAAAAGGACACATTATATTAAATTTTATCGATAATATCAATTGGAATTAGGGGGTACTGCAGTTACGCAGTGCCTATACACGAGCCGCCACTGCATATATGTGTATATTATTTCATAAGGATGTTAGAAACGGTTGAACAAGTACAAGTGCGTTGAACTGATAAAAAAATTTACCCGTTATAAACTATCATAACCTCACAGATGATTAATATTTGTATTTTATTTTATCCTATTAATATTGTTTTTACATCAGCTAAACATATTTTCTTAAGTTGGTAAAGTTACATAAAATTACAAAACGCGGCGTGTGTTTAAATTGTAGGGGAAGAGTGATGGAAACTTCACAATATCCCCACTGCTAATAAAAAATCAATACTAACCTTACTTTGTTTCAGTTTGACATTTGACATTTGACCCCAATGCGGAGAGAGTGTGTATTGTGATGATTACATAATGTTGTTGGTGCTTTCTGATTGGTTTCGCCCTCCCCTCACCCTGATCCTCTTTTATCGGTTTTTCTTGTCAAAACTTGTTTTAAAAAAAATTCTGGTTAGGATTCGGACGGGCTATTGAGTTTTTTTAGGTGTAGGGAGCTTATTGTCGTAGGATTGCGACGGGAGTAGGAGATTATTTTTTATTTATGGCCATGCAGTATACGGCATCGTGCGCTCCTCCCGTAGCACTGGTATGGAGCACGAACATCATCTGGTAGAAGCATAGCGTAGAATGAACTTTGGCTCCCTCTCATAGGACTCTTTTGAACTGCCTTTCACTTCCCGAAACAAGCAGCACGAACCTTTCCTAACGACCGTTTGGGGTAGAGTGTGATAAATGGTTCCCCTGCCTTGAGACCCCTTTCACTTCCCATCAATTCCCCCGCTTTCAAGGCATGTGACGCAATCCCCTATGCCGTAATATATTTTCCCGGTGTCACAACCCTCTATGTGGTAATGGGTTTTCCCTGATGATTGGCAACAGTTTGGTAGCTGGACAAGACAAGTCGAGTCAGAAATATAACACGACCTTGAATAATGTCGAATTGGGTTTTCCCCTGATGACTGGGTGCCAGTTTGGTGGGTCTACAAGATAAGTCGAGACAGAAAAAGAACACGTCCTTGAATGATGTCGGAATAAATTTTCCTTGATGACTGGTGCCAGTTTGGCGGCTCAGCATGTCAAGTCGGGATAACAATAGATTGTGAACTTGAAACCTTGAGCTAGTAAAAGAGGTCATTGACCCTGTTCATTATTGGTGCCAGTTTTCTGGCTCGACAAGTCGAAATCGTATTTAAGTGTAAGGGATAGAGAGAGTTTGCGTGAATAAAATACTATGTTACAAAATACATAATTATTAAACATTAAAGGTTTTACAGACATATATTAAAGGTTTCATAAACATATATTAAGGTTTTACAGACATGCATTAAAGGTCTCAAAGACATACAAAATATTTATCATACAGTTTTACAGTAGTGCTACACATATTCGTTTATGTTTTTCTACGGTGTCTCTTAGATTCGTTGTTAAAATTGTTTTTAGTTCACAATCCGGCATGTAATGGACCAAACCGACGTTTGACTTGTATAGTAATTAGCACTGATAAGACCCAAGTTTCTGATGTGATTTTCCACCGTAGGCTGATCGAGGTAGATGACATCCGCTGGTTTTGTAAGAGTGTCACATACATCCATGACGAGAGTGTCGATCAAATCATTGCAATAGCATACGATGGGTGTCGACCACATATTCCGGTGGTCGACAGCGACGTCGATGAGATCCTACACATCACAAAGACGCGCCCAGCTAGGTGCTAGATAGGCGACCCATTTGAATCCTGCCTCTTGATTCTCGCTGATGACACCATACAGTCACCGAACCATACGTCTCAGAGAGATTTCCTGATTAGTCAGACTAATCTTCTGAGGAGGTTGCGTGTTACAAAAAAACTTTGATATGACCAACTTGTTGCTGCCCAGTTCTTGCCACTCTGTACGTTTATGCATTGCACAGTTTCTTATAAATTTTTCTAGCTGAACATAGGGCGTAAAGTTGTTCTTGATGCTCATGCCGATGATTACTTGTTTGGCGTCGTCTATGTCCAGCAGTTATGGCAGGCACGCTGTCGGTTCGTCCCTTTTATAGGCGCACGCTGAATTGACGCAGCCTCTTGAGGGGCGACTAGACCCAACATTCTTGAAATTTTTTTGTAATATCTCACCTCCTTAATGTCGTTGCCTGTATGATTGGTGGGCGAGAATAGTGTAATGAAAGTTTTCATCGTAATGTTCCTGGAGCGATAGAAAAGGTACATGAGAATGTAATGGCCGCAAAATTCCAAGGCGGTGCTTTTAAATTGTAGCGTGCTATGAGACGTGCGGGAAGTGTTTTTGTGTGTAAATGCCAGATGTGACTTTACATGGGTCGTAAACCATAACGGTCAAAATATTATCCAACGCCGTTCTTGTCGATAAAGATGGCAACCCAACGCTTGGTGTGTGAATCAGTGCTGATGATGAAAGCTGCAAGTTGAAATATTCTTGCATTCTTGTGGGTAGTTGATTAGCAGGGAAAATACCTGACTGTACAGAACGGAACCATGGGTTTGTTTACAGCGCACGTCTTATGGTGTGAATGTCCATCTTCAATCAATTAATTTCGAAGTCCCCAAATGATGGAGACCGAACAGCAATTCCATACAGAATTATGTATCATGTACATGGTGTGGCCAAATTTAAGTGTTTTCAAAGACGAACAACCACTGTCTTACAGATATACGACGGGTGTAGGCGTGTATTTGGCTAGAAAGTTTATCTTTTCTGCCCCCTTGACGTAGACGGTTTCTGCACGCGTTGTGGTGCAGGAGATGAGGGATACGAGCGGGTTGTAATCAAAATCATCGCTGTCCCAAGGAATACCGTGCAGTTGGTTGACGATATAGGAGGCTTGCTTTTTAGCGGCGGGTGAAAGTTCTACGGTAGCGTATGGGGATTTTAACACCCAATGTTGAAATAATGTAACACATAAAGATAAGACATTCAGTTCCTTGACGATAAATTATTTGCTGTCCTCGATGAAGGAGCTGGAGAGGGTTCGTCTCCAGCACAGGTAACCGGGACCCGTGGGGCTTGGTTTACAAGCTTACCATGGGTAAGGCACGACAGGCGCAGGTCGTGGCTGGGCTTAGGGTGGATGGTCTTGTTACAGACGACGCTGCAGAGACTGCGAGGGCGGTGCTGAGGGTCATCGTCCCCGATGATGACCCTGCCATGGACACCGGCTGGCATAGGGCCCTGAGAGCGGAGGCTACGGAGGACTACGACGGAGTGGATGGCTCTCTCTTCAATAGGGAGGAGCTACATGACGCGGTCCGAAGTTGCCGTAACAAGAAGGCCCCTGGTTTAGATCTCCTGACGGCGGAGATGGTGAAGAAGTCCTGGAGCTGTATTTCTGATTATCTGCTGGTTATTGCCAACCAGATGCTGCTGGAGGGCCGTTTCCCCGACCCGTGGAAGGCAGGAAAGCTGAGGATCCTTTTGAAGTCACCGGACCGGGACCCGACGGACCCCAAGTCTTATCGGCCGTTGACTTTGCTCAACGTGCTCGGTAAGGTGATGGAGAAGCTTCTCGCTCTGAGACTCTGGGACTACATACAGGTAAATGATGTGCTTGATGATCGACAGTATGGGTTTAGTCCCGGAAGAGGTACTGTGGACGCTCTGGAGAGGGTACTTCGAGACATCTCTGAGAGTGACTGTCGATACGTTCTCGCCATCTATTTGGACATCTCGGGCGCCTTTGACAGCGCCTGGTGGCCGGCGATCTTGGAGAAGCTGAGAATAACGAGATGTCCCAGGAATCTGTATGAGGTGGTAAGAGATTATTTTAGGAATCGGACGACTGGTCTGTATTTGGAGCAGACGGAGTCGGTGAAGGTCCTGACCCAGCGCTGCCCTCAGGGGTCGGTGGTGGGTCCGGCCTTGTGGTTGTTAATATTCGATGATTTTTTGAGATTGCAGTTTAGAGATGGTGTTAGCTGCTACGCCTATGCAGACGACGGCTTGCTACTCGTCAGAGGTGACACCAGGATTGAGTTGGAAGCGAAAGCGGAGCACGCGGTGAGGACGGTGTTCGAATGGGGAGTGAGTGCTCGGCTCACCTTCTCGAGGGCGAAGACGAAGATGACCTTGCTCAAGGGGAGACATTCAGCGATGAGGCATCCTACGGTGCACATGGACGGCGAGCACATAGGATATGTTAGGGTAAACAGGTATCTGGGTGTCTTGTTAGATGAGGGTTTGCTTTTTAACGATCATTTCAGGATGGTCGCGGGAGTGGCGAAGGCGGCGTTTGGGAGATTCATCCGAGTCTCAAGGACCTCCTGGGGACTGGACTTTGCTACACTACGGAGGATGTACAAGGCCCTAGTGGAGTCGGTGCTGACCTACGGATGTGTGGTTTGGCAGCATCGTATGGAGGTCGGCAGCAGCGAGATCATCCTTCGACGTGCACAGAGGTTTGCTCTACTTGCGGTGACTAAGGGTTATAGTACTGTCTCTCACGATGCCTTGCCCATTGTTGCAGGAGTGCTGCCGATAGACCTGCTCGTTAGGGAGAGGGCTGGACTCTACTGGGCAAAGAAGAATGGCCTGGACCTGGAAGAAGAGAGGAGGAACGCGCGGCGAGACTCGCTTGCCACCTGGCAGGCGAGGTGGGACAGGTCCACAAAAGGCAGGGAGACTTATCTTTTTTGGCCATCTGTGCAGGCTAGGATGGAGAGTGGCTGGGTCGGGACCAACCACTATGCTACGCAGATACTCACCGGCCATGGGAATTTCAATGCGAAGCTTCACGGCTTCGCTCTGAAGGAGAACCCGGACTGCGAGGCCTGTGGTGCCTACGAGGATGCTGGGCACGTGCTGCTGTCCTGCGAGCGGTTCGAAGAGGAGAGAAGAATACTTAGGTTGGAGGTTGGGGAGCAGCTTAGGAGGACGGAGATGGTGGGAGACCCCAGGAGCTATGCGTGCTTCCTGAGGTTTGCTACAGCGGTAGGAAAGAAGAAAGAACGTCGAGGTAACGTAGTTATGTAATAATGTCTTACTTTAGAGGTAACTAATTATGTTTTTTCTCCACAGGTTAGTCTTAAGTGCGATTGAGTGCGATTTGCGATGGAGGGGGCTTTTTACTAGGGGTTAGGTTTAGAGTGGGTCAGGGCCTGGGGCTTGACTTGCTCTTGTTTGAGGATTTCCTGTTAGGGCTTCTTTTTCAAAATTTAAATTGCAATTTTAGAATTGCTTGCACACTCTTTGGCTTTAAATTCATTGTAAAGAGGCGGTCTTTCAGAAGGGCCGGGGTGGGTACCTCCACGAGGTCCCCGCTGGGCAACGTAGGGTAAAGACTTAGAGTCGATCCCTACGGCTGAATCCCACCTACCCCACGTGGCGAACACCAGCGGCAGGGGGTCCTCCTACTCTCGGATACGGGTGAATGCGTATACGAGGGGTTTTCCCGGGCTCGTTGAAGCGTCACTTGCCCCTTGAAGCCGTGGTTGCGCTGCGAAAAGTATCTGACTTGTGTGCGGCGTAGCGGAAAGAGGTCCCAATTGGGCGATAGAGGGAGTCCTTTCTGTCCTCGATGAAGCTCTGGAAATCGACAATGTCGTCTATGATTTAAATGGATAGTGTAAGAGGCGAAAAGTCGCTTATATTAACTCCCATAATTGGTCAAGACGTTTCCGTCCTTGTCGATGGTGATTATGTTGGCAATTGCCCGTACACGATAAAGTTGATGGTTTAGGTGAGAGCTCAGTTGAAGTTCACTTCGATGCTCAGGGAGCCATGCCTCGTCAAATTTCAATGCGATGTCATGTGGGTGGACAGATTAGGTGTTAGATCGAAAGCCGTGAGATGATTGTCCTTTGGGAAGGCTTCCTGTGATGTTGCTACCTTCGTTCATGAAATGGATACCCGTTCCAGAAAACAGTGTTTGGTAGGATATGACATAGTTGCCGTTTGAATAATCAGGCTGTAATGATTTCGACGGAACCTGCTCCCATCCCACGTACAGCGAGAAATGGTTCATGCTGTAGGTTTGGAAGTTGAATGCGTTCTTGGTGGCGTCTCCGTTGAACGAAGCGTTTGATACAAATCCCACGATGCATCGTTTGGGTAATTGCCCTGTGAATACGTTATCCAGTTATTTACTTTGCACACCCGTAGGAATAGTGTGTGTTTTTTCTTCCACACGGATGATAGGACACTTTGCGGAACTGATGTGTATTGCCTTGGCATGAGTTTACAGTATAGAAAGTGCTCCTATGACACGTCGAACTAGAAGGCCCGCTTAATCGAAGTGAACCTTAAAGTGAGGGAGTTCAGGGACAGCAATAAGACTAAACCCATCTCTGGAACGGACCAACTTGAATCTGAGTTGGTTGCCGTTTAAAAGTTATTTCTCTTGGTTAAACACGTCACTGTGTAGAGACCCCAAATGATCCACCGTTTTACTATTTACGGTGAGATTGCGACGGTGTTCAAATCCATGTTTGCCCGCGTCAGCCTCCTCAGAGTTTCCGGGGCTGTCTGCGGACCACAGACCACAATAAAAATGTGTTCTTTTGTCGTCTATGTTGTAATTGACCTGCGATCTATAATCATACTTGTTCCTTGGTGGTGAGACTAATTTGGGTTTAAAAAAACATCAACCTGTGGGAATAGCGAATGAAACCAGTTGTTGAAGTGATAAATTTGATCCGTCTCATTGAAAGCACCACTGTCGGGTTTCATGATGGCCGCCCTGATATAGAGCATTGCCTGTGAAAGATCGATATAGAAATTGCCTTGACCGGTAACGGTAAATTCGATGGGCGAGTCATCGGTGAGGGAAAAGACAGGTTTGTTCTGGAGCCATTGTCCACTTTCAAGACTGGTTAACGTGGCTCGGACGGAAAATAGATCAATTTATCTACTGGCACACTCGTAGTACTGCGGGTGAAGAAACGACATTTTAACTGAAAATATCTACCGTTTCTTTCTTGACATGTTTTCGTCGGGCAACGGTAGAATACTGACGTCGGTGCTTCTTACAACGCCCTTTATAGCCTGAGCTGGTTATCAGTGTGTCGTTATTTTGTTCCACCTTGCGTTTAAACTTTGTTGCAGCCTCGCCTACAAGTTGCCGTAGAGCCTCTTTGAAGAGATGACGTTTATTGTTGATTTCGTAGATAACCTCGATACCCATATTAAGCACTGGTTTTCCAATGGCTTTAGCGCCACTTATCAGCAACGGTACGACGCTCTTGAAAAGGCCGCTGAAAAAACTTCTTATCCCATACCCGCGTTGGTAGGAAGCACCATTGTAGATCAAAGATATTCCTGTTCCAGCCTGGTTGTCGTAGTATTTTGGTAGGGACAGTTCATGTTGAGCAGCGTCGAAAATGAAGTTTCACGCAAACTTTTTTAAACATGAATGGTACAGCCGTACGGTTGTTACCATACACTCCGTGTGGCTTCCTCTACAATTTATACATAGGGCGGGGGTGGTGTTTTCTTTTTTCAGGCAGTCATTTGTGTGTTGTAGATTTGTGCACTTTACGCATCTGGGAATTTTTTTACAGTTGTTTTTTGTGTGTCCGTATCTCTGGCATCTGTGGCATTGTGCAATGGTGTTTACGGGTGGGATGTATGGGATGTATGGAACAATTTTTACTCTTGTGTGGTTTAAGTAATCTATTTTGTAGATGTTGGATGTGTCTGTGTTCTTGGCGATAGTTACTTGAAATGTTAGCAGTAGCGTGACTGTCTGTGTGGTGTTGTCTGCGTGTGCCTTTTTTTAGAATTTTCTTACACCAGTGACGGAATATACTAGCCCCATCAGCTCCTGTTCGATGTAATCGGTGGCCTTATTGAGAGGGAGCCCCTTGATAACTACCTTGACTGGTTTGTCCATAGGTAGATTATATGTGTGTAATTGTTGTTTGAGGTCCTTGAGTAGGTGTTGCATCAGTTCATAGCCTTGTTTTTTTTGGTAGTGTTAATTTTAATTCCATTAACAATGTGAGTGATTTTAATGTCATTTCCCATTTCTTTAGCTATTTTGGTGATGTCGCTGTAGTTTTGAGTACCTAGTGTGACTATTGGTGGGTATCGTATTTGGGTGTGATGGTAGACGTTTGTGGTTGGTCGTCTTGTGTGGGTAGTTGGCCGTCGTCCCCTTTCAGGGCCTCGAACTTGTCTATTAGTGTCAAAGTTTTTTTAGTTTGAGGTTGTTTGTGGGGTCGGAATATTCGTTTTCGTCCTAGTTTGTCTGCCAGTGTGAAGGTTCCCTGCCCATCTGAGTTGGCTTTCATGTCAGAGGCTTCCGATGATTAGTATGTCATGTCAGTGTCCGTGGGTTGTCTTTAGTGGTTGAAGGCGGCCATTTCGCTCAGCCCTGAAAACCGCAGGCTAGTGGCCAGTAGGAAGGACTTGAATGCCCCCCTCTGTGCAGTGTAGATGGGATTGTGGTGTGGTGTTGTGTGGTGTCCCGGAGGATGGACTCCGGCTGCGAGGTATTGGTTCGCTACCGGTCACGCTTTACGGCACGCTGTAGCTTCGTTGGCACCGTTAGGATCAACTACAGGAAACCACCGAAACGTCCGCCCCGAGTTTAATTAAGGTGTGACTGGATTTGTGTTTCCCGGATGGTGTTGTAGCATGTCAATCAGATGGATTGAACAGCTACAAGTAAAAATTCAATATTTCGGTGTTTTTGTGCAAGATATAAATTATATCAACATATTTAATATAAACTACCTCTAAGTTTATATTTTCTGATCTACTAAAGTTACGTATCGTCCTACATTCTAACACGTGGTTGGTCAAAAATATTGTCTTTTGGTAATTACTGTACTAAATATCGAAGAAGAGTACTATTATTATTGTATTTATGAATAGGATACGTGAATGCATAGCCTTTGCTATAAGATAATGTCAGATATAGTACTTACGTACGTTGGCCACGCCGTGCAAAAGAAAATAGTAAAAATACACCCGTATCATTATTTCTCATTAAAAATAATAGTGGATATTAAATAAGTAAATTAATACAGATACATTTTAATATAAGATGCTTGTGTAGTAACTTACCTCGGTAAGATGTCTACAGATATCACTATCTCACTTTTGAAACCACTGAATTGTCTATCATGGCCGACTCACGTGTGTCGCGACTAGTTCAGTTGGAGAGAAGAACTGAAGTTGGGGGTCGACGCAGAGACCTGCTGCGCACCTAGCGACGCTGGCGGTCAGACAGAGAAACTCATGGCTTGCTTCTCTTGTTTCCTTTTTCTTCACAATTTCATTCTTCCTTGTTTCTGCCTGTGTTTCGTAATTTATTCCCCCTTCCCTTTTCTTCATTTCCGAGCAAGGTTGACGGTATATATAGGTCAGCCAGTGGTATCAAAGTACAGAGCGGTTCTACAGAGCAAAGAGTCAACAAGGAAACTCTGCCCATTAGCAAAGAGAGGGAACATGGAGTCTGGGAGGTCGGATTCGCCACCTTAGCAGTATCGAGAGGATGATAGACCACCCGATCCAACTCGCCGCTAACTCGGACGACGTATCTGGGGTTTTATATCACCGGTCGTCATCAAGTCAAGAGAAATTTAAGTTTTGAACATGTTTTGAAGGAAATTTTATCTTAATATTTAGTGAGAAGCCTTTGTTTTGGAAAATGTCAATTAGAATATTTTGATTTTGGTTAAATACGTATTTAACTTCAACATGGAAGTTTCTCCTTGGTTAATTTATGTGTCCTTTGACACTGTCCTAACGTAAAAGCCTCTGGCTTAGAAAATGACTTTTTAAGTTTGGGCTTACACTGAGTCACAAGTTCCTATAATCTTGGAGTCAAAATTAATCATGACGTCCTTAAACGTCATGAACATTAGTTCTTTGTTATTGATGGTTACCACCAGGATGTCTATTTCACCTTTGCCTTATGCAGTTCAGTTAAATGTAATAGAGATTTGGTGTTGTAGTCACTCTTCATGGAAAGTATTAGTTTGGGTGCGCAACCCAGGGAAATTACACTAGTGTCATAGCACGGTCCGCGCAAATAATACTATATTATTTTTGCCTGTAATTAGGCTTCTAAGTTTGTATTGGTCTTAATAGATACTAATGTACTATTGAATGCTCTGGCAGTACCATAGGGGAAACTGACCAGCCGTAGTACTTTAATGACGAATGTTTCTTAGTCATCAATTAGCTGGATTTATCAGCTGAGTATCCAACTTGTTCTATGGATTCCTTAAATGTTTAACGATACCAGGCAAGACTGTATAAATGTTACCTTCTAAGTGTGATCTTCACTGTTCTTTGACTAATTGTCTAATTACTCTCCTTTTAGAAATGCTTCTACATGTGGCCTGGCGACTGTACTGCCCTGGTAGCCACAAGTAATCTCTCAAGTCTAATTGTTTTGGAAGAAATTTAATACACGCTAATATTCCTATATTCGTGTAAATTTATTTTTCTAAATTTGATTTATTGTTCTAAATAAATCTATTTGTTAAAATGTCTCTGTTTTCTAAATGTGAAATGTACCCTGTAGGCCAAAGAAGGTACAGTGTTAGCCTGACAATTTGCTCGAACGTAAGAGAGGCAGGACGACACCTTACATTCCCATGGAATGGTACAGGTTCAACAGTGTCTGTTCTTATATTGATTTACAGGCTTTCAATCTCCCTTCTAAGTATAGGCACGTATTCAACGGATCATGGCTAAGTGTCTTATGTACGCAATAGAAATAATTTGTATTTTTGATACCAACGATACGTAAAAGTGTTGCCACAATGTTACACAGGGTCTGAGGATCTACGATATCCGAGTGGATGTACATTTTCGAGGCCAAACCTAGTAAAATGTTGGCGGCATTCGGTGACTTTTGGACTTTGATCACATTAGTAATAGGATCGAAACCGAGATGTAGACTTAGTTGACTTGATTAAGTAAACAGCTTTATATTTTGTGAAGAAGAAAAAAGTCCACTTTTTTGTTGGGGTTTGTGAACTTGAATAAAACTTCGGAATCCTCTTTAAACGCTTCTACTTCGTTTAGGGCGTTGACCAATTCATGTTTAGTGCTGTAGTTTCCAGGAGGGATGTGATACTTAAATATTTGTTCAACTCTGTTAAAGTTCACCCAGTTGTACCATACAATATTTTGGGCCTCGGATACGGTGGTGAAAGAACACGATTATTGGAATTCGGTGAGAGCGACTTCCCACTGGCCTTCGAATGTAAGACGGTAGGGTAGCTGCGTGGTGAAATTCGCGAGGCTATTTTTCTGGAAATATTCCATAGAGCTGTCGCTTGGCGAAGTGATGTAAAACTGGTCCTTCATGGTAGGGAGCTAACGTAACTGGAAGGAATCCAAGATTTAAACTTGGCGGTGTAACCAGTCCACTGCACGTACACTTTCTTTATGGTGCCTTTACCCTTGACATTTAGTTTTTTTTTATCAAATTTAAAAGTTTCTGGAAGGCCTACGCGTTACAATTTGGGTTCGTAAAACGTACCCTCCACATCTTGGCCGTCAAGATCGGTCAACCTGTAGACGGCTGGTTGCCGCAACATGATACTGATGACGTTGAATATTTCTTTACTCCAATTGCTTTCGTAACCCTTATCAAACAGCACTTTGGATTTTCTAATACGCACCGTGTCACCGACTTTCATGTTTGGCATACTATTCGAGTTTGGACGCCGTTTGCTATACAGATTATCTCTGACTTGAAGCACATTGGTTTCTGAAACGTCGGCAATCACCATCTTGAGACTGGAATGTTTTGCACCGTTGTAAGCATTGACGAGATTTTTAAAGACGTCCACATAACGATACGTGTTATTTATGATAAAGTAGCTCCACATGCGCCCTTTCAGAGTTCTATTGAATTGTCCCACAATGCTAGCCTTCACGTCCATATTATTAGTGGTGTAGTAATGCACGCCTTCTTGCATAAGAAATTTCCGAACTAGACGTGCCGTAAATTATGTCCCCTTGTCCGTCTGTAAATATTAAGGTTTATGGCCACTTTGTTTGAAATTGTCCCGAAAGACGTCTTTCGCGACGTCCACCGTCTTGGATGGAAGCGTCCACGCCCAGGCCATCTTGCTAAGCACGTCGATGACCGTGAGAAAGTACACTGCACCACCATTGTATTTTCTGGGACTTCGCATATCGTTGTGATCGGCTTGCCAGAGATCTTCAATGTTTGAGACCTCGTACTTGCTGTGTGAAAACTTTTTAATGGTCGGTTTGTTTAAAGTAAAAGCGTTCTGCGCACGAATCCATTCTCGTACTTTGTCAGGATATTTCTTGACCGCATTTTTGAGCGACGCCGCCCCTGCAAACCCTGCAGAATGAGAAGGGTCGTAGTAGAAGTCGGCTAAACGGGCCATTAAGCTCATAAAGTCAGCCACCTGTTTTCGTCCACCCTTTTCAGTTTCTTCTTAGTGCGGTGACGGTGTTAGTGGTAGGGGTACGGGCGTCGTATCTATAATTGGCACCAAATGTTTCGGATTTACAATAAATTCTTTCATAAAGTTTATTTATTGAAGTGCCGTGAGAAACTCTCACCACATAGACGGCTCGCTGTGTCTTCTTTCTCTTACCAGATTGTTGAATAAATCTTTAATATTGGATCCACGGAGAGGCGTATCGTGAATAATCACTTCCCTGTTTTCATTCCAAGAGACACCACATTGGAAAAAAATATTCTATATTAAAAGTTCAGCTTTATAGGTGCTTGTATTAGTACAGTATTGAGTAGAGCAGGGAAGGGAAGTACAGACACTTCAGGGATGGCAGTGGTTGTGGTGATATTTTCAGGTGGAGAAGGCTGTTGACTTAAGTGCAGATAGCGCTGTAGCTCTTGTTGCTATAAAGTCCATTTAGACTTGTCAAGTATTGAAGCGAGGATTTTTTCTATCTCCTTGTCAAGCTCGGAGACCACTAGATTTGTGGCCAATGCCACTTGTTGATGGTGTTGTTTGTAATGGTGTAATGTTTCCGGGGACACCAATATCTTATTTTCCTATGTTCCATTATCTACATATTGAATAATGAACCGAGGATACTGCTGATTAAAGGGACTAAAAGTAAGGGCATGAACGCTCTTCCTTTCTGAACGAGTAGTCGTCTCTTCTTCTTCCAGTATTCTCCTCGTTTGACCAACTTCCGCAACACCTGCTTGTGAACACATAACTTTGCCTTCTGAGCATTTTTCAACGGCACCCACCCTTTTAAAGTGTTGTAAGCACACCCATAAACTTTAAGAACTTGTATTTATGGGATAGAAGGGGGTGTGTGTAGACGTTAAACCACAAAGATAACACATTTTTTAATATCTATTCACACAAATAAATGTTGTTTAGCATGAAATGTAAAAATGAAATATATATTAACAAACAAATAAAAGTTTTAAAAATATGTTTCATGCCATGAAAAGTGTACTTGGAATATTTATTTAAAAATATATTCTGCACCATGAAAAGTATACTTGGAATTATTATTTACACATAAATAAAGTTTATAGAAATTTGTCTCACTCCATGAAAAGTATTCTTGTAATATTTTTTACATAAATTATTGTTATAGATTATATCTTACACCTTGAAGTATATTAAACATGTTTAGGTGTAGAGTAAACAATATTAAATTTTGAGCTCGTAGAGGGAATAGTGGCCTCGGTAGTAATTTACAAATTCCAGTTTAAAGAGTATTTGAATATATGTAAACAACCAAATTGTTTCAATTTAAAAAATATATATGGAAAAAATAAAATTTACTAGAATAAAAATGTATACAAACAACTAATTATATTGACTAGAAATATTCAGGTAGGTGAAGGATTGTACTGACGGATAAAAAAATATAAAATGTATCCTGGCTGCATAAAATAAATCAATAAAAATTATGCCTTTTTTCATACAGGATAAAAATATGAATACAATTTCAAATTTTTGAAAAATGGTATGTTAGTGGAAATGTCTAGATCAAAAGGAACAAAAGATGCTTATTCAGATCATCTAAATGATAACCTTTTAGTCGTGGGAAGCACATTTACAAGGCCTCTTATACCCAAACTGATACTTAATATAATCTTCGGCTATCCTCCGTTTGATGTACACGGGCCGGTATAATTTGGTCTTCAAAATGATACATACAGTCGCAAGGCCATTTATTTCACTTTTGTGCGGTATCTCTATATATCTATCCGCGGCCTGTTCGGTGACGATCGCTTTCAAAACTTCAAAATTAACGTCTTTCTGGTTGCCGTAGTTTATGGTGATCACGTGAAACTTACAAAACGCTTTTGTTTTAGAATGATCGCCACCAACACAATCTCAGTACGCGTTATTCTTGGGACAGCCATATACAAAAGCGCTAATATAGCTTCCCAGACCGTAATCTTGAAGTTCGTCAGTGAGGTCACCTAAATAACTCTGGTCAGTGGATTCCAATCACCGGAGCGTTCCGTGTATCGTGTTAAAAAATACGCTGTCCCACAATTTTTCAAGGATGGTCTATAAGTGTAGCCTAGCTATAGCAGTAGTGTAGCATGCCAAAGCTACACTCATGTAAGGGTTATGGCACAACGCGTCACGCGCATACTTGGAATTGAGAAATATAACCTTATATTTAACATCAATGATGCTATCCACGGGTATGTACGGATTCATCAGGTACTTGTGGATGCACTGATAGTCGTTGACAATGGCTACGTGTGGTAAATCGGGTCTTTGACCAAGCTTTCCCAAAGCGAATTTAATAGAGTTATCAAGAGTGTGGAGACCAGGGTTTTTACAAACAGAGCCGAAATAGATTTTACCCCTTCCATTTCTTCATAATTTTGAATGTAAGATAACTTATTAACTTGTCAGATACACCAATGTGGCAATCTGCTGGCTTCATGATAAATTTCCAAAAAAGTATCAATGTACCCGTGAAACAATCCTCCAGAACGTGTTTGACGAACATTATCAAATAAATTATAATCCCACACTTCAATTACTGATTCAACAATGTAACCTTTCCCAACGGCTTTCCGGATCTCGTCAATCACCCAGTTACCTGTCATCCAGCGATATTTCTTTTCGTTGTGCTAACGTGTGCCTAGGTTTTCTCCTCGCCGCATTTCCTGCAAAAGATGAACATTAACTTGTCGTACATCCGTGTAGGCAAAACGGGCATGAATAAATCCCGTGGAGGCAACACGGCAACTTTGGCTATGACTTATATTTGATCTGGACAATTTGATTCCAATTGAATTTTGTGGTGGCCGATGGGATATTTTTGTACTTGCAAACGTAGGGATATTTATTTTATTTATTTATTATCCTGACTCTAACCCCAATGCCTATTTACAAAAATTGGGGCGTAATTACCCTCTCTTAACTCATCTTCCATTCTATTTACTTTATCCATTTACTAACACTAACATGAACTAGATTTAGCACTTAACCTAATGTCCATTTGCCCTCATAATCTTCTATTTCCCTAATAGTTGGTCCGCCCCGGGTACTAAATTTCCCGGTACCTCGCCCTGCAGAATATCCCACCAAGACAGATCTTTATCATCATCCCGGCAACGAGACCCTGCAGAGCCAGGCATCCCCCTATCCGCCACCCGGGGAGGCGCCCTACCGGAGATTTCGCTCCGCCCACTTTGTACGGAACCCACTGCCATTGGACCTAAAACTACCTATAACTATATAAAACATTAACCATTCAATCTTAAATCTACTTAACCTAATACTGTCATTCTCAGGCTGGAGTCACTTCCCAGGCCTCCTCCCCTCCATCCTGAAGCCACATTCCGCCCCGTCTCCTCATTGCTGTGTCCTGAGGATACCGCCCAGCAGAGGAGTGACTACCACCATCGTCCATCATCTCAGGCCTCTTCACAGCTGGAATTGCAGGTCCTGCAGGTTCATCGGCTGTTTTCACCTCCGGCATCCCACAGGACCCACCATCAGCTATACTCCGGAGCCCGGAGTCGCCCCATCCAATCCAACCAGCCCTAATTAATTATTTATCCCCCCACAGTCTCTTTGTCACCAGTTGCGATCAAAAATTTCGTCCTCATACGTCCCCCCTCCACTACTAGTCCCAGTCGTCTCCTCATCCTCTGTCACGCTTAAGTCCACTTCCAAGTCCATGTCCAGCCTTTCTCCTTCTGGGTTCCTTCTTACAAACCTCTCCTTCTCCCTCCTCGACGCTGCTTCCGCTATTTTGTCAAGGAATACCCATCTTTCCACGTCGCGCACTATGTGGTATACCGTTCCCGCCTGGAGCGGCACCTGCCAGTCTGCCCTCTCAGCAGCCGTCAATGCACACTCCAGCACCACATGCTCAGGCGTGGATTCCTCACCGCAATAACATCTGTCAGAGTCCGCCAGTCCCCTCCTATAGAGAGATGCTCTTATGGCCCATGTCCCGTTAGAAAGTGTACAAGTCCCGCCGAGGGTTCTAGGTGAACCATCCTAAGGCGCTCTCTTACGTCCGGGAAGATCTGGTATGTTCTTCTACCCTTTTCACTCCTTTACCATGACTCCTGCCACTCATCCAAGAGAGCTTCCCTTATCTCTCTCTTCGTATCTACCCCCTCCCGGACCAAGTCTGCCATCTTGTTCAGATCCCCTCTCTTTAGCCAATATAGAGCAGCCCTCTGCCTCACCGTCAAGTCCAGTGGACAGATCTCCAGGGTCACTCCGAGCGCGTCTGCCGAAACCGTTCTATAGGCCCCCGAAAGTCTGAGAAGCACTCCCCTATGCATGCCTCTCAGCCTGTTCCTCTGCCTTACCTGATTCAGTTTGTGGGCCCAGACTGCTGCTCCGTAGCCTGCTATAGACACAAGAAGCGCCTGGTGATACACTCTTGTACAGCTCACCGGCAGCCTGAACCTCCTCATTCCTATGCTTATTATTTTGTTCATTAGTCTAAGAGCTCGTCTACACACGTTCTCAACATGGGTTATAAAGTTCCCCTTCTCATCCAGAATGACCCCTAGGTACCTGGTACTTTTATAACGCCTGATAGTCTGTCCGTCCATTCTCAGTATCGGATCCCTTCTTAGGACCCCCCGGAACAGCACCAAGTTCGTCTTCGCTGGAGCCAGACTCAATTTTACTCTCCTACACCAAGTGCCGAGCCCTGCAAGCACGGCCCCACACTTCCCCTCGAGTTCACGTCTTGATCTGGCCTCCACTATTATCAGCAGGTCATCAGCGAAGGCGACCACTCCCGCCGTTCCTGGGAGGGCCTCTATTTCCAGCAATCCAGGCTCGAGCCCTATGTCTCAAAAAATC
Organism: Timema cristinae; assembly: GCA_039000515.1. Lineage (NCBI taxonomy): Eukaryota > Metazoa > Arthropoda > Insecta > Phasmatodea > Timematidae > Timema > Timema cristinae. The sequence continues at coordinate 25,236,141 of JBCFYV010009882.1, forward strand.
GGTCCACAGACCGACCCCTGGGGACAACCTTTTGTAAGTCTCTTACTATACTCTGCTCCTGGACACCTCAGGGTTGCATACCTATCCCTACAGTAGTCCCTGAAGACCCTGTAGAGATCACCCGGACATCGTAATTCCCTCAGCCTCTCGAACAAAGCTGGCCACCATAAGCTATCAAACGCCCCTGAGATGTCCACGAACATCCCTACAACATATTTATCCCCACACCTATCTACTAGTCTCATAGCTTCACAGATAGCATCCTCTGTCGACCTACCTATCCTGAAGCCATATTGCTGCCCGTGCATTCCCACATCTCTTCTATGTGCCATCAGCCTGTCGCACAGTAACTTCTCCTGCAATTTACCGCAGATGTTCATTAGACATATTGGCCTATACGACTTCGGGAGTTTCGGATCCTTCTCGCCACCCTTGCTGAGAACGACTACATCACTCTGTTTCCACACATTTGGTACTTTCCCCTGAGCAATGCACTCATTCATCAGCCCCACGTTGGTGACCTGGTGGTCTAGGGGTATGGTGTCGGACTTCTGTGCTGGCGGCCGGGGTTCAATCATCGGTCCCAGCACAGATTTATCTGATTTCCAAACGCTTCCTTCACCTCTGACAAGACATCTTGTGAATGTGGGGAATGCCAGGCCTCCACCGTGGTTCGGATTCCACGTTAAACTGTAGGTCCTTCATTTCATCTCACAATCACCCTACCATTACACATTAGCGTAAGTGCGTATAACCCGAACGGGTAGTAAGACGCGGTGCTAATAATAAATCAGCCCCACGAGAGAGGGTGCTATCTGCTCACTGATCTCCTGAAGCACCTCAGCCCTTATACCATCAGGTCCGGGCGCCTTCTTTTTCTTCATTCCAGCTATGAGCCTGGTAATCTCTACCTGTGTTGTCGGAGTCGTCCTCACCTCAGTCACATAGGGTTCCGTCATCCTCCTCCTCATGTTTGCTTGTTCAGCGTCATCTATCCAGTCATCGTCAGGAAGTAGGGTACCAATCAGGAGCCTCGAAGATTCTTCCCACCCCTCCGTCATTCCCCTCTCCGGTCTCACAAGCGTCGATATCATTGCTGGGGGCCTTACCCTCCCGGTCGCGATCCGGAAAGGCACTCCCCATGCGTTACTTCTCAACTCTTCCTGAGCATAACGCTCCCATCCATCCCTTTTCGCCTGAGCCAGCGCCTCCACATATTTCCCTCTCTCCCTCCTGTAGACTTCTAACAATAGACCTCCACTTCTAGGGTCCGCGTTTGCCTGGTAACGCCTGCGGGCAGCTCTCGCTGATCCTCTAAGCCTCCCCAGTCTCTCACTCCAAAAATTATTCCCCACGCTTCCTTCCACTTTTTGTACCGGGATTGCCACTCTCATTGCCCTCTGAATCGCCCTTGTCCATTCTTTGGCCTTCTCGTTTACATTCCCACCTCTCTCGATTACTCCAGGGATCACCAACTCCCTCCTTAACCTTTCCCAGTTGACCCTTTTCATATTGTACTTCACTTTTCTCTCTCTCTCAATCAGATCCCTCCCCCCACAATCCTGAAGGTGATCAGATTATGGTCACTGATTGTCACCCCGTCCAGTACTTCCCAGTCCCTTACCATACCTGCTGCTATTCGGTTGCATAGTGTCACGTCTATATTCGACCTCCCTGTGGGGCCCACATATGTTGGCGGGTTCCCCTGCAGGTTCATTACTTCCAGCTGATTTGCCTCAATCGTTTCCACAAGTTTTTCTCCTCTCTTATATCCTCTAAACCCACCTATCTTCCCATCCGCATTCTTCCACTCATCGCTATACCAAAGTGGCGACCGCGCATTCGCGTCCGCCACCACCACCAACGGTCTTCCTCTAAAGGTGACCACTATGTCCTCTAACTGTTCCAGGTATGGTTCAATCTCTTCCCTGTACTGGAAGTACATATTGACCAGGATGAAAACGCCCGCATCAGCTCTTATTTCAGCGCACGTGACCTTATCGCCACAAAACTGATCTACCCTCATGACTGTTATTTCCTTATTCAGGACCACAATCAGGCTCATCGAGCGATCTCCACCATATATTAATCTCGCCGTGGGGGGCATCTGGCTCCCCACAATGTTCCCTCCTCTCGTCATGTACGGCTCCTGGATGCATACTACGTCAAGTCCCAACTCTTCCCCCACTACATTGATCTCATTCATGACGGCCGCACTCCGCATAGCATTCAACTGCCCGATTTTCACATTCTTATTCCTATCACCCATCAGGGGTTATGTGTGTATACATAAAATCTAGGCCATGTCTCCTTTGCGTCAAATGCTATACGGCCGTTTGCCTTCACAAAGTGCTCGTACCATTCCTCAACATCCAGGATTTCCTTCCTTCGTTCAAATACCTGCCTAAGTATCTCCAACAGCCCCTCCGTTTCAGTCGGAAGGTTCCTAACTCTTAGCTGTATTCTATCCAGAGCCTCGGGTGTCGGAAGGGAAATGGACTTTCCCTTTTCATGACCAGTCCTTACTACGTGTCTCATCGCCAAATGCAGCGTCTGGTACTCTTCCAACCTTGACAGTTGGAGGGAACCTTCTAATATCGAATACACCTGGCTTTGCTCCACCGCTCCGGACCGGTCACTCGGGTCATTTTCCTCTAACATATCCTCCTTCCATCCCCCTTCGACCTTTCCCTCTTCTCTGTTCTCACTCCCTTCCCCTTCACCGTTCCCTGCTTCTTTATTCTCCTCGCCCCTGCCCTTTTCCCCAAACTCCACAGGCCCTCTTACCCAAAACTTCATCCTCTGCATGTTCCATTTTTTCCTTTTTAATTTGAGTCTTTCTACCTCCGATTTCCTTCTAGTCCTGTCTTCCAGGTCCTTCTTTACCGTGCTATGTGCCTCATACCCTCCGTCTTCACATTTCAGCTCCTCTCCTCTGGGCTTGTCCTGTGTTTCCTCCGTTCTCACCACCCGAGACTCCCCACAAACCCTGTTTATATTCTTACTAACGTGTGGATTTATACATGGGTTGTGCACTTGTGAAATTAGGGTAGAGGACGCCGCCGCCGAGTCCCCTGTTGACCCGAACCTTCCGTCCCAAAACTCATTTCCTGGCCAACTATTCCCGTCCCACGCATAAGTGGTTACCAGCATATAATCCTCTCTCCCATATATCTCATATGGTGCTCTTTTGGATATTACCACCCGAATCCCCTTTTCTTCCATCCTATCCATATGATCTTTAAAGCACTCCCATGCTTCCTCCATCCAAAGTAGTTCCAGGACCCTCACTGCACCATGCTCTGCTCCGTTCCGGCTTATGGCCTTATACATACACTCCATTAGTTCCTCGCAGAAGATTTTATTCTGGTCGTGAGAGCCACGCCAGACCCCTAACCCAAAACCAACCACTTGCAGGTGCACACCTCTACTGGCTTCTCCCGAGACACGATACGCCTCCGACAGCAACATCTCAAAAACAAGCCTTATCCTTTTTCTATATACCGCCTCGTATATAGGCGCCCCCCTGTCCGCCTTGATTACCTTCTCGTTGTCCAGCTCATCCTTTTGAAAATACGATCTAATGAATCTCATCACATCATCATCCTTTACGTTGGGGCTCATATACAGTCTGTCTCCTCTACCCATTTGCCGCAGTTTCTGGCCCACCAACCCTACTATCACCCCACTTCTTACCATCCCCTCCCCATCTGGTCTCCCCATATTCCTCCTGTCCCCTTTGTTAATGAACCTGGTCGTTGACGACACCCCCAGCAGCCCGGACACCACTATTTCGAAGTCTCTCAGACCCGAGACAGCCGCATCCCTGCTCGCCGCTATTCTCCCATATCCACTTGATTTATACCCTTTTCTCGAACTATATGATTCATTTGTAACAAAACGTAGGGATACAATGAACACACATCCAAGTATTTGATCATTTCTCCACAAGAAATGTCAGCTTCGTGGAAGAGCTTGATACAATTTGTACGCCCGCCAAAGAATGCGTCCCTGGGAATGAGGGGATCCTTGCTGTACACCTCATGTTGGCGTACAAATTGTTTCAAGTCCTTGTCTGTCCGTTTCTTTGCATTATACGTACATTCCCACATCTATATGACCATGTGGCTGGAATTCTTAAGCTTTTTCACGTAAGCCATGGTCACTTCATAGCACGCCTCCATGGTCTCTTGGTTGTTGTTTGATAGGAGTGGTCCTGTCAGGACAACAGAGATGGCACACGTGTCAATAGCAGCCTCAGAACTGGAAGACGGTGGTGGTATCTCCAGCTTTAACATCGCCGTCTACACGTTGCCCTGCCACATAGTCCTCACGGCTTTTATCCGCATGAAGGTTAAAGACACCACATCGGTGGGCCTCCTAGCAGAGACATTGTACGGTGACGTGCGATTGTTGATCTGCACACCAGTAGCCACTGTTACGGATAATACTGATGGTATTCTCCTTAAGATGACTCCAGCGGTAAGCCAACATTACCACTCCTGCCATCGTATACGCCTCTCTGAAATGATCCACCTTTGCTTTTTCCATAATCATATCTCTAAACTTTAGGCAGGACCTCCACAGGATCTCTACATCAATCACACAATACAGTTCCAATTCGCGGTTAAAATCGGTCGTGTTTATTTTTCCAACAGTGCATATGCGGGTACACATCTTACCCTGCGACGGGAGGAGGTAGGGGGAGTTCGAGGCCCTGCAAGGTTGACAAACGCTAATCCTTACTAAAAGAGTAAATAATAAGGTTGGCTGTTTTCACATTTTAGCCCTGTGCAAATAACGGTACATAACTAATTTTATTATTCTGTCTCTCTCTCTCTCATTCGGGCAAAGATATCCAGACGTTGTTGGAGGGTTTGATTCCCACCCTCGTATTCAGTTGTCAATGACGAACAAATGTGAATACACATCTCGCCCTGTGATGTAAGGAGGTAGGGATTCAAGTCCCTTAGAGAGCAACAAACGCTTATTACTTCACATTTCAAACCCTGGAAAATGCTGTTACACATTTCACCTTGTCAAAATCAGCTCTTATATCACGCTTGCCTAAAGAACTTAGTTCGAATCACTGTCGTGCGTATGTACTGAGACCGGTTTCCTCCCTCATCATCCACGGCTTGTGCCCCTGACGGGTAGTAAAATGCAGTTCTAAATACCGACAAGCTGAACTTCGTGGTTATTAGCAGGGAGGTAGAGGGGATTGAATCCGTTCGACCGTGTCGCTCGGCCTTCACACAATTGCAGGTGCATTTTATATCTTCCTCAGCCCTGATATTACTTATGAATTTATGTAGTTATATATTATTTCGTCAAAATATAGTTGCGAACATTAAATTCATGTTACTCAATTCAATCTTACCTTTGAATTAATGTAATAGTTATATATTATTTCTTCAAAATATAGTTGCGAACATTAAATTCAAGTTACTCAATTCAATATTACTTATGAATTAATGCAACAGTTATATATTATTCCGACTAAATATAGTTGCGAACATAAAATTATTTTTTCTGTTGTTATAAGTGGCTCGAGGAATAAAACGGTTGTTTCCTTTCTACCACTTTATATAAGGGTAGAAATCTACCGTCAAAATGCATTTTATAATAATGTTTGTATATTTGCATCGATGGTGGCATGGTCAGAGGCGTCAATAGACAGACTGTGACCAACTGATTGACGTTTGAAGCAAATGCAGGTACAAATTCCACCTGGTCGACCGGCAAAATGGTGGGGGTGCAGGAAGTACGCCTGTTCTAACAGACATTAGCTTTGCTAAGGATACCAAGGTTCTAATCCTGGTGTGCACGCCATCTAAATGTCAGGCTCATTTCATTCTGGTGTGGGGGGGGGGGGGGGGCATTGAATACTTGGTCCCTGAGTGGGAATTAGAAAGCACATCTGAACCTGCGGCCTTCAAAAGGCCATGACCTATGCGCAAGCTGCCTTGGGGATGGAGGGAAGGACGCACATCTCGGCCAGCAACCTTCAGAAGGCCACGACCGATGCACCAATCAGACTTGGGGGGGTTCATTACTCTTCAACAGGGTCATTTCCACCCTCTTTAAAAATTTATAACAAGTTACGGTTGTTGCGACATTTGACAATTCCCACTGAGGAAGGTTATGATGAAATGAGGGGGGGGGGGGGAAATGAAATACAGTCCAACAGAGTCTTGCAACAAGCGGGAACAGTCAGTATAACTTAGTTCGTTCTCTGACTAGGCAATGTAAGGTGGATGGAGAGTGAAGGAAATGTGAAAGGGGCTCTTACAGCTGGGAATCATTTCCCACACTCTTCGCTAAGAGGCCAGCCAGAGAAGATGCTCCCAGAACTCACTAGCAATGCCGAGGGAGGAGCGCCTGACGCCGTGGACTGCACCCTAATAAATAAAAAATAAACTCCAACGCCTGTCCCAATCCTACGACAATAAGCTCCCAACACCAATAAAAAACCTCCAACGCCCGTCCAAATCCTAGCCAGACATAAAAATAAAAACAAGTTTGGACAAGAATAAACCTCTGAATTGTGGTCAGGGGGAAGGGAGGGGGGAGAGCAACAACAATATTACGTAACAACCAATCAGAGATCGACAAATACATTACGTAATCATCACAATACACACTCTCTCCACATCAGGTTTAAAGGTCAAAAGTCAAACTGTAACAGGTTATGAGCGTGCTAGGTAGTAGTCTCTGTTCCTATATTCTTAAATAATATATAAGTAATGATCTATTAAATTATTCATGTTGGCCATCATAATAATCTCAAAAATCAGGTTATTTCACTATACGTTTTCTAAATCAATTTTCTTTTCTCTTCAAAAAATATACAATACACATACTTTTCAATTTCAAAATACTTTTTTTTTAAAGTAGTGCTACGTGTTAAAACATTATAGCACAAATAGTTTTCCTTGAACATAATTGATTTATATTTCTTATAAAAATTGATCATCATATCTAATAATGGTAATTAAAAAAGTATTTCTATTAGAGAAAATGAATTTTATCGTCTGAATAATTTTATATATTGAGCAATGTAAATGTTAGTCAACAATCAATAAACAAATAATATCGCTTTCTTTGCTTTTGTAAAATACTATGCGATTAATTTTATGTGAATTTAATAATTTTATAATTGCATTTAAAAGAATATTTTACTATAAATTATGATCAAAATTAAAGCTAGCAGTGACAAAAAATGTTGGAAAGTCAAAATTTATTTTAGAAAAACACAATTTTCTTATAAAGTTCAGAACCACATAATTGTATTTGGTTGTTTTGTCGCCATTCTACTCCTACACTGAAACTTCTAATGAACATAATTATTTTACAGAGTATGATAATTATTAAATTATTTTTCTTTATTAATTTGAAAAGTAAATTTATTCGTACTAATATAAATGTATACATTTTGAAATAACTGTAGTATGCAATAATTACTAATATTCTTGCCATTGTTATAAATTACAAAATGACCCTGCAATAGATATAATATTCTTTTGGCTAACTATAAACTCCAATTTGATATTTTTAATTAAAACCCGCAGGTGTCCAACATAATACTAAAAATTAGTTTTTTATAATGCAAAGCTAGGTATTGAGAGTAGAAATAAATATATTTAGTCAGAATATTTCTTTATATTTTGAAAAGTAAAGAAAATCCCCCACATAGGCTTTGCTAAATTTGACAGATTGTTCAAATACAGATAAGAAGAAACAGGAATAGAGGCAATATTTAGAGATATATGTTTTGTTAAACCCTTCTTGGTGATGGTTTGCACACGTCTCTATAAAACCACAATTAAGATGTAGAAAATTTAATTTGAATTTACTTTTATAGTAGTGTGTTGGTTTTTATTAAAATTTACATTTTGAAGTGTATGACGTTATTTGATTCTTCAACAACAAAATCATAAATAAATGTGTAATTCAAAGAAAAATAGAAATACGCCAGATTGTGTGTTAGTAGTATGTCATGTTCTAATCAATATAATAATCAGAAAAAGTAATTAGCAGAAAAACACAAAATCACTTTAGGCAGGAATAGTTTTAATTAAACTTTAAAATTTATTTGTGAATGATTTACTAGTATTATCTGTATTAACAATTTTCTCATAATACATAAAAAATAGTCTCATAAAATCTTCCACCAGATATTAACTATAATGTAATAAAGCTTTTGCCATAGCCATTTTAAATTATAATACTAAATTATCTTCAATAAGTTTCAAACCATAATTTTTATTAGAAAATAAAACATTGTCAAAAAATAAATGATGTATTTGCTAATATTCATCCAAAAAATAATCAGAACTGTTTAAATGTTTAAAATAAATGTAGAAATTACTATGGTCAAAATCCGGTCCTGGGCTGTTAATTCTGATGAACGTGAAGGCTAGTAAATATTTTGCGAGATACCTTAATTGATTTTTGGGCTGTGTGGGTCATTGCCCCATCTTGCTGGAACCCCATGTTGATGGCATACATGCCCTTACGTCAGAAAAATCGAACATCAATGTAGGTGTTTTCCACTTTCTCTCTCTCTCTCTCTCTCTCTCTCTCTCTCTCTCTCTCTCTCTCTGCTCGAATGCAAATGTGGATACACTTCTTCTAAATTATTCAACTTTCCTCATCCCTAACACATTGTTATAATTAATTAATATGCGTGCAACCCTTTCATACACACGGCAGTTTGGACTGATCAGGTCGGACTGTCAGTACGAACTGATCACGTGTGGGGCCATTTAGAATGGACTTAAATACCTGGGTGTGTCTCTACTGTATATGGCCTTTAAATTTAATTGGAGTTATCTTATTCACCTTTGAAAATGAACTTAATAGAAATAAAGACCTGTATAGAAATAGCTTGGAAACATTCATAATCATAAGGTCGATTTTCCTCAGCACTTCTGGCAAGGGAGTGGTAAGAGAATAAATCGGCCAACTCGCGTCAAGTCAGTTACTGTTTTCATTCGAATGTTTTCTTTTTAATTCGAATGATTTTGAAAGAATCGAAAGAATTAATTATTCAGAATAATCGAATGAATCGATTTTATTCATCCGATTCTGCCCATTACTAATAGATTCCTTCTTTGTTTCTCGAAAGTGTACAGGCAATTTTTTATTTCCAGTCCTATTCTGTTTTGTTCTTATGATTGTATTGTGGGTTGTATTTAAAATGAGTAAGTGGAGTGGTAATGACATACAGACGTTCTTGGGTATTTACGCGATATATGACATACTGTGGAACATCAATCTCAGAGACTATTCTAACAAATTGTTACGAGAAAGTGCTTTTAGTAAATCATGACTTAATGTGGTATTTAATTCTTGCACTAATATTTTCACTCCAGCACGACATACCTTTATCTTCGCCATTTGCAGATGACTGACTTATGGGTTCCTTTGGAAGTGGCTTCAAGTACTTGACGCTATTACTGTCTCCATGTAAACTGATACTAAAAGTCAATCTCGCTTAACTTCAAGTACTTGACGCTACCACTGTCTCCGTGTGGACTAATACTAAAAGTCAATCTCGCTTAACTTCAAGTACTTGACGCTACCACTGTCTCCATGTAAACTGATACTAAAAGTCAATCTCGCTTAACTTCAAGTACTTGACGCTACCACTGTCTCCATGTAAACTGATACTAAAAGTCAATCTCGCTTAACTTCAAGTACTTGACGCTACCACTGTCTCCATGTAAACTGATACTAAAAGTCAATCTCGCTTAACTTCAAGTACTTGACGCTACCACTGTCTCCATGTGGACTGATACTAAAAGTCAATCTCACTTAACTTCAAGTACTTGACGCTACCACTGTCTCCATGTAAACTGATACTAAAAGTCAAGCTCGCTTAACTTCAAGTATTTGACGTTACCACTGTCTCCATGTAAACTGATACTAAAAGTCAATCTCGCTTAACTTCAAGTACTTGACGCTACCACTGTCTCCATGTAAACTGATACTAAAAGTCAAGCTCGCTTAACTTCAAGTATTTGACGCATGTAAACGAGCCTTTAAGAACAAGTAGGCCCTCGTGGCTCTTGGATAGGAATGAGCTGTAAGTATGTTTTCTGTAGCACATCCATTAGACAGCCTCATTTAGAAAATCTATTGAAACCCTTAAATTACAATAATAAATGAAAACTAGCAATAGTAAAACTATTAGATACAAATCAATGCTAACTCAAAAAATTAAAGAAGTAGTATAATACTTGCAAATAATAATCTTCGAAATTAAAAATGTATACATGCTTCACACACTTTTACTTCATTGTGCTCGGTATATAAATTCATTAATAGCATAACATAAACAGACATAGGCAATATTTCGTTCTATTAATACATTTCAATCTTATCTTTACAACAACCTGAGTAATAAAGTCAGCAAACAAAATTAATTGCTTTCAATGCACATGTTTGTGCGCGTAGTGATTTGGTTTTATTAAAAGAAAGTTGTTTGGGTGAGATAGAGTCATATTCTAACTCAACAAATACTGTTTACCAGCCGGCTACATGCATAGTATGTGTAATATCTATATCAATTTAAAACTAACAAAATGTGCCACAGTTGATATTTAGAATGTGGTTCTAAAATCTCTTTTAAAGCTACCTTACAACCAGGTCCGGATTAGCACTTTTTTACGCCCTAGGCCAAAGTTCATGGCTACGCCCCCCCCCCCTTCCACATCATAAATAAACATATATTTTTAAATCTTCTGAACGCTACCATGGCTCAATAGATGTTGTGTTCAATATTAATAGCTTTTCTTTATTCTGTAAGATTTTATTTTTAACATACAGTCAATAAGTACTTGTTTAGCATTAAAACAATTTAATATTAAAAGTTAATGGAAAATAAAATAGCTCACTTTCTGTCATACTATTTTCTGATTTGTATATAAAATATGAATTGAGGATTTTATGGTAAATTATAATAACATAATACAATTGATATTTGAAAAGGATTTAATTTCAAAGAAACATAGAACCTCATATTACGCAGTATTTAAGTCTATACACCAGACAAATTAGAAACAAAACAAAACAGAAAGCAAAAAAATTTGAATAAAAAGTTATTTTTTAACACAGTTTTATAAAATTCTAAAATTTCTTTCTTCGTGCTTTGGACCAAGCAAACGCTTCTATGGTGCCGTTGAAATCAACACTTTGAGTCAAATCTGCCTCAATGAAGAGTGTTAAGTTTGTTTTTCTGCAGTGTCGATCTGTGGAATTTCTTAACCCTTTCAAAAAAGAAAAGTACCTCTCATCTGATGCATTCGTAACAGGTGTGCAAACATACATTCTTAAAAGGATATCTAGAGTTGGATCGATTTTTTGCATGCTATTTTCCCTTAGCCATGTGTATAGTGATACTGCCTTGCTGGTCAGAAGATGAGATTTTAGGGGCAGTAGCTCGTCACTAACCAACCAACCAAAAAGTTTAAGAAGTTTCCTCACCACGTCTTCAAGGTCTGCAAGGGTAAAGTCCACATTATTGTGATGGCAGCAAATCTGTCTGAGAAATCTTCCTATGCAACTATTCTTTTTTCATTTCTTCTTTCAGCTTGTCAACAATGGGGATGAATGTGTTCACTTTGAAATTGTATCGCACATAAAAACGTACCTTGCCATTGCGGGTCTCGTCCATTTGAAGTTTTCTGACAGTCTGCCATCTCTCATCCTTCTCGTCGTTTTCGTTTCGCACACTTCAAGAGCTTCCTCCACATACAAATCAAACTGCTCTCGAAGCTCATCGAAGAAATTAATGACGAACTTGAGAACTTCGACTATAGCCAAGACATCTACTTCAACGTTCTGGATATATTTGTTAACCTTGTGCAGTTTGAGAAGGACAGTTCCACAAAACTGTGCCTCTCTCTGTGTGTTTTCCCAACTACCAACTATTCAATCTGCGCTCCCCTCTGGGCCTGCACCCCAGGCCATGGACTAAGTTGGCCTTATGGGAAATCCGGCCCTGCATACAATCATTGGCTACCACAGAAATGCGGGGGAGGGTTATAACGGAGAGGATAAAATATATTTATCCTTTCGCGGTCAGTGGAGCTATACTGCTACTGTAGAGATACGTACTAAAAATATAGAAATTGCGAAGAGCAGGGTTTTACTTCTACCTGAACACAACTAGTAAACTTATAATAAAAAAGTCCTACATTTAAAATTTAAAAAAATTTATTCTGTTCATAACTTTATAAATAATTTGTTATCATAAATAGGACATTAAATTTGGGAATTAATTGGCATTATTTAAAAGTCCCACGTCTTATTGATAACTATACATTATACAATGATTCTATAAGCTTAGGTACATTTTTTATGAAGTAAGTGGGGTTAGATAAATATTTTTGAAATGTTGCCATTTATTACAATCTTATAATTTGAACTCAGTTCACAGCATTACAAAAAAACACTAACTACTTAAATATAAACTGAAGAAGTCTACGGTCATCAAATTTGTTTGAAGACATTTTTTTAAGGCAAACTAGCTTACAAAATATTTACAATGATGTCTTGTAAGAGAATACATTCCATGTATTAAACTAAATTAGGAATTCCAGGGGGGCAAGTGCCCTCCATGCCCGTTATAGCTGCCCATGCTTACAACTAATAAGAAATTTGAATAATTTTATTGCATTATTTATGGTTTTCTTAAATAGCTGAAAAACATTTTGAGAAAAATCAAAAACAATTCGTTGATTGGAAATTTTAAAAAAGAAGCATGTTCCTTAATGACTTGATATGTAATCTAGGAGTACCTTTCTGATTTGAGTGACTAGCATACTATTTTAGGATGCACAGGGAAAGAGCCAAAGGGGGGAGGCACAGGAACTCATAGGAAATACTTAGCGAAACGTGTTATAACGGTTAACCAAAATTCAGTTTCCTGATAACTTGTTGCTATATTTTCGTAATATTTTCATTAATTTCATGTTCTTAAAGTTAAACATGCAAACATAGACACACAAATGAGCAACAAAGTTTTTTTTCTATATTTATTAGATATTAAGTAAGTTAAAACATTCTGCATTTATTGATACATTGGAATGTTAAAATGTGTTTTAATTGATTAATCGCAAACTCTACGAGTAGTATTTGTCATTTGGGTTAGGCCCTACTCGAATATTTTAGGCAGATATGTTGTTGACACTCTTTAACTAATAGCACAGATATAGCATTTATTTATGCTGTTTTAAAATACATTACGATATTTTAGCAAAATAATATGTTCTACTGTGGGATATAACACAGGTAGGTCTAATAAAATTTATCAAACCATTCTTTAATGCATTATAACTATGCTATGACCTTTTCAATTAAACTTTTTGGAATGAAAATCGGAATTATTCTGTACTAAATATCCTATGTTTGAAGGAACAAAATGGTACCTCTAATATAACTCATAAAACCATTCCACAAACTCTACTTGTATGGACTTTTTGTGTCAAATCTTGCAAATTCTCTCCAACTTTCCTCTCCAGCATCATAAATGGCCACATTTTTTGTTTTACGATAGTCCACTTCTAATCTAACTCCTGTTCCCATCTTCTTAGATACTAAATCTACTGTAGCACCCAATTCAAATCTATCCGATCTAGGTCGTATGCCATGCATGCTTTCCTTTTTGCCGAATATTCTCGATAGTACAAATGTACCTCCTATAAGTATTGGGGTTCGCTTTGATATCTTATGGTAGTGTTCACTTTTACTACTCTTGGTTGTTGTTTTTTTAAATAAATAATTAATAATCTTATTCATTTTAAATGACTTTTTAAAATTACTCATAGCTTTTCTGGGGAATGTTTTCAAGACTGTTCTATTTAAATTATTTGTACAGATAAAATTCAGATGGTTCTTTCTTCTATTTAAATGGGTTCCACTTTTATTTTCATCATTATAATGTAAAACTTGTTTTGGTTCGTGAAATGATGGAATGGAACTAATCTTTATTAAAATAAATTTTTGAAGAATATTTTCTCCATTGTCTTCACTGTCATTTATATTTTGAACAACAATATGTTTTCCTGAAGTTAAATATTTTGAGTTGAAATTTAGAAGTATTTGCCTTGTAGCTATTTTATCTTTCCTATGTGTAGGCGACTTAGTTATACAGCCATAGAAAATGCCTTCTTTCCAATCGTTGAGCGTTTCTTCAAAAATTTCATCTGTTTTTTCTTCAGCTACCTTCGGTAAATGTTTCATGGGAATTAGATTTTCCGTGGTGGCTGTACCTAAAAAAATAACAGAAAGATACAATACGTCCAATATTTTAAACCGAATGAGGTGACATTACTTTATATAACTTCAGAAGTTTACTCAATATATTAGCGTTTGTGTGTATTATGAAATAAGTTTAATTCATATCAAAGTAGGTTCTATATTTCATGATGGTATGTTAATATTAATATATCCACGTCTTACTACCTGTTTGGATTATACGCACTTACACTACACTAATGTGTAATGGTAGGGTGATTTTGAGATTAAATTGAGGACTTACAGTTTAACGTGGGAACCGAACCACGGTGGAGGCTGGGCATTCGACACATTCACAAGTTGTAATTAATACACGTCTCGTCAGAGGTGAAAGAAGGGTTTGGAAATCAGATAAATCTTTGCCGGGATCGAAGATTGGTCCCCGGACCCCCAACGTGAAAGTCCGACACCTTACCCCGGCCACCAGGTCATCTTATCTTAATGGAAGTGAAGGTAACATTATGGGGGTTCTACAGACTTTGTGGAAGTGGCTCTCACCACAGGGATTCCTGCCCCCCCCCCCCTCATCGTTGACACTATCACTGGCGTAATCATTTATCCAACTGCAAGCATTTGCTGTAGGACTCACAACTTAAAGGCTGAAAAATAACAAAACGATCGTTAGCTTTAATAGTAAACGAAACATAAACAATTACATACTTTACAAAATAGTTACATCAAGGGTTTGGACGGCCGACAACAATGTATTTAGTATGGACAATTTTGCTAACATATTCCTTTCAAAGGCTTTATAGAATTTTTTGGACTGTAGGTTATTTATTTAGGAAATATCTTGGTGGATAAAATTAAAGTTTAGTGTAATTTAAAGCTTATGTTTTTGTTTGTGATGTATGTTTACTTCATTGCTGATTTTATAATACAAAAATAATGTGATTGTTGTTGTTTTAAGCAGAGGGAGCTTGGATTTAGTTCGATCAAAAACGTGATAACAATTAATGACGATGTAGATGTGTTGATAAACATTAACAAAACAAAATATATATGAAGTTGATGTTGCCACACACGAACAAATAATAGGCATGTTTTTATTGTTGCATGTTAAACATTAATGTTTAAGACAAAGTAAAAAGAAATGTTTATAGGATTTTTTTGTTGCTATTTATGAACAACTGATCTAGAATCAAATATATGCATTGCTCATAGTCTAAACATTTAGTTAAACATATCTAATTTAATAAATATGGTTTGTGTTGTTAATATCAACGAACAAAACGTATTTTTACGTGGTTTTTAATATATATATATATATATATATATATATATATATACACACACATCATATCAAAGTATTCTTTTATGGTGTTGTAAAAGTTACATAAAAATAGATTAAAACTCCTCTGTTTTATAAACTAATAATTACTTGATTTTATTGAAAATTTTATAATATAGGGAATTGAATGAGGGTTAACTATTGTGAGTAAAGTTTTATATCAGTAAATCAATCAATCTTAGAGCAATATATTTCCAGTAGTGTTAAAATTTCAAGTAATGTATGTAGAAATACTTAAATTAATTTAAAATCCTTATTATCGGTATTTATTTGTTTATTTAACACCGCGTCTTACTACCCTTTTGGGTTATGCGCCTAAGTACTAATTACACTAATGGTTTAGGAATGGGTAAGGTTGAATTTAGAGGAAGTGAACCCACATTTGCGTGGAGGGAGAGTTGAAAACCATTTATCCAAAGCCACCCCTAGTTCAACCGACCAATATTCAAACCTCGACCAAACCGTTGGATTCCTTAGCAGTCTAGCTCAACTCTAACACAAGGTGGCTCTCATTGTCAATAAGAATATAAAATCGTAGTTTTATTTGATCACGCGTTACTTTGTAGGGAAATCCGGTTTCAAGTTAAATTTATTACCACACAATCATATGACCCTATAGCATTATATTTACAATTAATTTGCCAAATTTCAAGTTAATTTGCTACTACTACTTCTAAAAATGAAGGAAATATTTGTCAGATTTAAAAAAAAAAGTTCATAATGACTAGTGACGTTTATGATCATGCTTTCTAGTGTGTGTTTTTTTTATCGTATGACACATTTGCCCGGGAGGGACTTTGACGTCCAGGTTCAGTCAACTGATGTGTAGACTACTAGCCTCTCTGGGGGTACAGAAAGTTGCCAAGGGTACCCGCAATCAGATGATGTGATGATAGATATTATGATGTTGTGAGACTTAACCTGACTAAAGTCTAACTAACCAAACCCTTGTGATCATTGGGATTATTCCCCTAAAAGAAAAAAAATGGGTGTGTGTACTTATGTACGCGCGCGAGAAGTTATACTTCTTTGGCATCATTAAAAAATAGTTTTTAATTGCATGCAAATAATTAATTACAATAAAATGATAATATTTAGTATTAATTATGTTAAATAATAATATTTTAATTTATATCAATAAATAATACATACGAATAGTTAACCTCAATTATATTGGAGCACTTGAAAAAGTCTATAAGCACAATTTTTTTCACTAATATTTACGAATAGTAAATAATATTAATCAAAATATTCAATTTAAATCACTACTGAATATAATTTATTAGCACATATATAATTCGCACTTGTATGAAACTAAAACACGTGTTGTGAATGTAGAAACTAGAAACATGTGGATAAATATTATATAAATGAAAACAGTGATCAGAGGCGACGAGCGTACCAACATGCGCGACTAACAGAGGTTCTATTTCTATTTTGTTGGTAGCTTTTTTTTTCGAGACTTAATGAGCGGTTTAGCTTCAACCTGTTACTTTTGTGTTACAGTGATGCGCGCGCATCTTAAAATTTCACTCTCATCATTTTTTCATAACGCGCCTAAAGAAGTATAACTACAAAAAATACTCAAGGTACGAGACGGGAATTGAACCAGGGCCCTTAGACTCGTAGGCAGGTGTACTGACTGCGCGACCGGTTTTTAACAATTAATTGCCAATTACAATAACGCCTAAAACATTGTTTCGTTTCTACTGTTTCCGCTCTGTCTCCCTCTCACTCCTCTGTACCATGTGTATTTTTAACGGTCCTGGCGACCCATTATGAGCTATGGGGTGGGTTTTTATGTATATTTTCCCACCCTTAAGGCCATTCGACCAGCAAGCTTCTCCTAGAATGGACTGGCTATAACATTTTGACAGGGAATTTTTAACATGGTTGAAGGGGGGGGTGTTGTGAAGGGGGTAGGGGGAGGGATGGGCAGGCGGAGTTGGAAAGTAAGATAAGAATGCTAGCTCTTTGTTCACAACAGTGTTGTCATAGCACTAACTCTTTTTTTCCGCTAAGAAACTTCACTGATAGAAAATAAATGTCACCGCATGGCTCACCCGGGAGTTGTGGCTTGAGTTTGAATCCTGGCTACTAAGATTCATACAATATTAATAATTTAAAATAATGAACTTATTACACGTGTCACAAAGTGTCTATTGTACCGAATACTACTAAGCCCATATTTATAAAATATGTTTTTAGAAGAAGAAAATAAGTACCGGTATTACTAAGTATTTATGAAATAATTTGAGTGATAAAAGTTTAAGGGCTCTTTTATTATTCTTTTAGCACCGAGTCTTAATATCCATTCGTGGTAAACTTATATGTACTAATTACGCTAATTAGTTAGGAATTAGGAAAGCTGAATTTAGAGGAAGTGCACTCGCATTTGCGTATAGTGGGAATCAATTTATAATAAAACTACCCTCTGTACACCCGATCGTAATCGAACCCATATCTCTCTGTCTTAACAATGGTCTGGTCTACGACGAGAGTGACGCCTTAGAGACCATGTTGGTACCATAACAGGTTTTAGAGTTATTTATTCATAGTATAAAATGTATTACTTTCCTTTATAATTATAATAATTAACAGAGCTTGTGATGAATGTCTTACAAACTGGCCGACAAGCTGTAAAAATGATGGAATGCCACGTGCATAAGAAAGCAAAGTGATTGACAGCCAACTGGCTTACCAAATAAATAAAAATGTCTCAAAGCTTGAGTGTGTCAATTGAGCGACACGTTTAGGACCATGTGATAAGATATACAACTGTTCGACATGAGAGGACCTGCTGGTATACATAAGTCGAGATGGATTCAATGAACCAATTGACCGACAAGTCAATACATTGCAAACAACGTGTTCGACAACAAAATCGTAAACGGAAAATAACAAGTAAAGTCTGTGAAATTTTTTTTAAAATATAATTTAAAACTCTAATAAATAAACACATTCGTGGTCACATGGTCCAATGCGTCAATATCACATTGAACTGGATTACTAGTGTTGAGAAGATTGGGGTTAGAATGCCGGTCATAAGTACAGGTATTTACCCCCTAAAAGCCTATTCACTATCCCTCCACGCAAATGATTGCATATTTCCTTAAATTTTACCTTTCTAATTGCTTATCCGGCGTATAGCTTAAACTGGGAGTGAGAAGCTAAGGAAAAAAATACCAAGTTAGTGAATCTTTTTAGCACCGCGTCTTACTAACCGTTCGGGTTATACGCTAATTTTGTGGACTAAAAATCATCATTAGTAAGGAATCAATTTTATAAGTTGTTTTTTTTTGGTCAACCAGTTGGCTGTCAATCATTTTGTTTGCATATGCATTTGTTCAACCAGTTGGTACCAGTCATGTCCTACTTGTGTCGGCCACTTGATCCACATTGCTCATGCTGTGATCACTTGTCTTTCTTCCCCTTTGTCCTCGGCCATTTTGTGATTTATCAGTTTGTCTGCACCCGTAACGAGGGTAGTCGTAATTCTCATCTTATTTGATTTGCCAGTGACAAGGAGAACAAGGTTAGTATCGCAGCAGGATGTAATTAGGTGTTCGGTTCTACTTATACGCAAATGCTGAGACATTTTCAAAAAATATACATTAACTTGCCCTCCACAATTAGTCAGGTGGAGTCCGACGCCTTAGCTCAGTCGTTACCGTGTACACCTGCTGAGCTAATGGTCCCGGATTCGATTCCCGGCATGGTCGAAAAATGTATAATTTGTGAAATGTGGGATTACCCTTTCATAGTGATGAGTTAATGGTTAGGGGCTGGGGAGTGTTGTGTTTGTACTTGATTTAAGAACATAGCGTAATTATTACATAAACGTGTAAACCGAACGGGTAGTAAGACGCGGTGTTAAGTTAGGTGGATATACTGGACGTGTAACAAGATGTGTACTGGTATAGAAAATTACACTATATCATTACATTGTGACTTTTAGAAGGAGTGTTTATTTATGTTATGGTAAAAAAAAGAAAAAATATTGAGAGCTTCAGAAATCCCAGAGTAATTATTATTATTAGCACCGCGTCTTACTACCCGTTCGGGTTATACGCACCCAGAATAATTCACAATTTTACATAAACCGCATTATATAGGGGACAATTTCTATATACTAAAGATTAAAATAGTTACATGCTCATTATCTTTACACGAGTGATTTTGAAAACCTATACTAGATTCAAAATATAAAAAATAGTAATAAAACTCACTCTATTTTGAAAAAATAAAAAACTCAAGGGCCTCTACTAAGTTTGCAAAGTCTAAATTCACGCATTTAAAACAATTTTATCAACAAACTGTTCTAAAACAGAATATTATTGTAATAATATAAATGTAGCTTATTGAAACGTTTTGTATATTACTGGGCCGCGATGGGCGCCAATTGAAACGTTCTTGAATACGGGTCCCTACGTTTGGCGCCAATTATGTTGTTCTGATATTTTACTGCCGCGATGGACGCCAATTGAAGAATTATAATTAATAAACACTTATTATTTTGACATGTTTTTTATTTCTGAATCTGTTTATTTAATGAGAAAATAGATCATGTCGTTGAAATATATACGCGGCCTATTGTATGAGCGCGGACAGGTGTTGCTGGACCCCAAGTGAATTCTGTCAGTTCTGGACACCAACTGCCTTTACGTTGCACCATTCTTCGTATATATCCATTGCTCATGGAAGCTTCGAGAAGGTTTAGTTTAGAAAAACAAAATAAAAGACAAAAACATCTCTGTTTTACTGGGAGGTTCTAGAGCCGGAAAATGACTCAAGTTACATTTTAAAATCTCTCTTCGAACCTTCGAGAAGAGGAAGTTATTATTTGAAATATATATATTGTCAAACTGACTTGACTAATGTCACGTGCGTGACGTCACTGTTCAGTGGCTTTTGCCTTCTTAGAAGAAGAAGTGCTTTAAGCGCCATTTAATATACTACATAATTTAAATGAAATAAGATATGTTTATAAAATTAGGACGATATTATTGTCAATGCTTTCACATAATTTTCAGGGGCAAATCAATTACATTACATTATCCATTTCCTTTGTTTGACTTGTCGCTTCTGAACCTGTCGTAGGTCGGAATCATTTGCCATAGATTTAAAGTTAATGATTTTCTTCTTAATTAAATATATTTTGAGTGGATGAAAAATAATGCAAACATCTCAACTTGTCCATATCACTAGTTAGTTTTAGCTTACACTCACACTTGGCATTAGAATTATCGAGAATTTCAAAATGTCCTAGAATTTAAAAATATTTAACAGCGTAGCTAGCAATAAAAATTCAAGAATACACCCATTTAAGAAACATAAATATATTTATATTCAATTTAAATTTGGTAAGAGTAATTATTATAACAGATTCACCAATGAGAATAAGGTATATTATTAAAAGTTTAACAAACATATAAATAACATTAGTTTAAAAACAAACACTCTATTAAATTATGTCAAAATTAAAATTTACTGAAGGAGATTATTTTAGAATTACAAGCTTAAATTTTTATAAAATGTAACTTGCTTAATTTCTTACGGTTAGTTGTAAAATTTATAGTTGGTTTTTATGTAAAATGCAAATATCATAATAAGTACATAATTAAACAAGTTATTATTTTAAAAAAGTTTAAAAGGTTAAATTTTTAGAGTACAAACACCGAAAACTACAGTAATAAATTATAAACAATAATATTAGGAACTAAAATACCAACCTAATAGGCCTACATGAATGTTATTTTGATTTCACAACCCTTTTAGAAATTGAGAATTGCTGGATTATTTCTAAATACTTGTAATATTTCGACTTTATGATTCTGAATAAATAATAATATTAATAATAATATATAGTCTAGTATAAATTTAATTCATAAAATGGTAAATAGTTTTTACAAAATATTGGCACAACAAACTCTTGAAGAAATATGTTGTTTTTCTCTCTCAAGAAATGTTTTAACTTAATTTATTTTATCATGATCCTTGTAGTTGAGAGAAATTTCATAAAGGTTATATTTTTTTAATCCAATGATCATAATGTTTGTTGAACTCTCTCCACACAGTAAATCTATAATTATAAACAACCCATCCTGATATTTAAAAAAAATTCTTAGTAGCTCAGCTGAAGTATTGAGTTTGAAACACTACTAACTCAAATCCTCAAGTTTTTTATTTTTTCTGGAAGTCTGAGCTTCCATGATATAGGCAGTATCTTTGCATCTCATTTTTCGTCTTATTCGACTATCTATAATCACAGGAGCTATACAATGTAAGTAAAATCTTTGTAGTTTGGGCAGCATCGTGTCATTCCATAGTTTTATATCTTTGAAATCTCTCTCAATATGGATATCATTTTCAGCATAAACAACAAAATCACAGAATTTCCTCTATGTAATGTTTAACTGCCCTTGTATTTGATAATAATACACATGACAGGTTTTCAATGTTAGTTGGTCACTTTTTAATTGCAAGCATAAGTTTTTCTTCCCATTCCTAATAGAGTCTTTAAAACTTCCATACTTCCATTTAATACATGCTTATTTAGTTTGTATATAATTATTATCATATACAAGGCGTAAAATACCTTCGCATGGTTAAATATACATTTTCCTCTATCTACTGTATACAACTTATATAATTATTATGTATTAGGCCTAATTAAGAATAGGTAAATCTTAATTTTAAATATACTTTAAGCTATCTCTCCAGGACACGAACACAAATATGCTGGAACACACAACAATTCTGAAAAATGTAAATACAAGATAAGATTTGTAATAGAAAAATTACATAAATATTGTAAAAACGTGTGCGTCGTAATATTATTTCGCTTTCAAATTGGGAAATTTAAACGTTTTTGAAGTTGAAATCACTTTATTGTGGTATATTATTTGTATATTTAGCAACAATTATGAACCAGTGGTAACAAGGCCCCGGAACATCAAACAATAGCAGATTTTGAACCAGTGGTAACAAGGCCCTGGGACATCATCAAACAATACCAGATTTTGAACCAGTGGTAAAAAGACCCCCCCCCCCCGGACATCAAACAATATCAGATAAAAAACCAGTGGTAACAAGACCCCGGGACATCAAGCAATAGCAGATTATGAACCAGTGGTAGCCTGGCCCCAGGACATTAAACAATATTGGATTATGAACCACTGGTAACAAGGCCCCAAGGCCCCGGAACATCAAATAATGGAGTATTATCAACCACTGTTAAGTAGGTCCCGGGAGATCAAACCATAACAGATTATGAACCAGTGGTAGCCAGGCCCCAGGACATTAAACAATATTGGATTATGAACCAGTGGTAACAATGCCCTGGTACATAAAACAATAGAATATTATGAACCACTGGTAACCAGGCCCCAAGGACCCGGAACATCAAATAATGGAGTATTATCAACCACTGGTAAGTAGGCCCCGGGAGATCAAACAATAGCAGATTATGAACCAGTGGTAACAAGGCCCTGGGACATAAAACCATATCGGATATCGGAAAATACCTAAAGACATGCAGTACTCGTGTGAAATTAGATTTTTTTTTTATCACTTTTAAGATTTGTATATACTGTTTAGTGTTCAATTTACAACCAGTAATAAAAGTGAAACGCATATATTTTTATACATTCATGAAGTTAATTGTAATATTCAGATAAGCAATAGGTTTAAAATCAAGACGCGTTTTGATGCACCAAGCTATGAGTTCCTTTGACACTTTGTGTTGAAGAGCAAAACTAACACAGTAAAATATTATCAAAGTGCCGGAAGGAAATACAGACAAAATAAATGTCACAACACAGCATTCAGGTAGTAAGACGTGGTGCTAAAAATAAACACTCTAGGATGAGTCATTAGTAGAGATGGCTCGACCCTTCCTTGTTCGGCTAGTCTGTGTTATTGGTAGGTACAGTCAAAGAAAGAAGTTTCAGGAAATAGACATAACAAATTTACATTTACATTGATCAATTTAGTTTCAGAAATTAAATAAAAAAGTAGAGTTAGTTTAATAAAACAAACAAAATTGAAATAACGATATTATGTACTATAAAAGGATATAAAATAGTAGTATCAGGGTATAAAACGAAAAGTACTTCTATAAGATTAAAAATCATGTAAATTTACAATTATTAAATATCTTATAGACTAAAAACTA
The DNA here is from genome assembly GCA_039000515.1 of Timema cristinae. Lineage (NCBI taxonomy): Eukaryota > Metazoa > Arthropoda > Insecta > Phasmatodea > Timematidae > Timema > Timema cristinae. The sequence continues at coordinate 25,259,912 of JBCFYV010009882.1, forward strand.
TATTTATTTAAGATCTTGGAACTACTTCATTAAATACACTTCATATACATGTCTAGCTAGAATAAATTTAATACCTATGCATTAACTACTTTACCTTAAAATAAGTACGCAAAATGGATAAAATAGCAAGTTTAACTGCTTATTACTCGATAACTGTAATGATTTGAAATAATTGAATCAATATTTATAGCTTATATTTATACACTTATTAAAATAATGCAATAAATTTTGATGGTCGAATGACCTTAACCTACAGAAAGCAGCTATCAGGGCGCCATTGTATATCTATGTGAGTTTTGTCATACGTCCTATGTCGTGTTTGTTTTCGAGAGCCCTTTGGGGCTGGTGACAACTGTTTGTCTTTTATGTTTCTCGTGTTTTTATTCATGTTTATATATATATATGTTTACGTAATAGAAAATAAAACTCTTAAAAACCAAACATTGTTTCAATTGTTTGATAAATACATGCTGCTTTTCAATAAGTTATCTTAATATGATAATAGCTTTGATTTCATTCTCATAAGAAGCATACATTTTGAGCTGTAATATTTTGTCGGAATAAAAACCACTTCTTGGTGAATCCACGCTAAACTTTAAGTACATATATGTCTGTAGATATAGGCCTGATTATACTGGGGGATGGATTTATAATAAACGAGCAATGGAAAATGCATTTTATTATATATATATTTATTTTAAACATATTTACATTCATACAAACTATCTTATATGGTTGAAACGTGGCTTATATGATTAAAACGTGGTGACTATAGGCCCACTAAATACTCGTATGGTGACCTGGTGGTCTAGGGGTAAGGTGTCTGACTTCTATGCTGGCGGCCGGGGTTCAATCCTCGGTCCCGGCAAAGATTTATCTGATTGCCAAACCCTTCCTACACCTCTGACAAGACATCTTGTGAATGCCAGGTCTCCACCGTGGTTCGGATTCCACGTTAAACTGTAGGTCCTTCATTTCATCTCACAATCACCCTACCATTACACATTAGCGTAAGTGCGTATAACCCGAATGGGTAGTAAGATGCGGTGCTAATAATAATAATAATAATAATAATAATAATAATAATAATAATAATAAATACTCGTATGTTAAATGGGTATAAATGTAGTGGTGTCTTCACATGAATATTAACCTTCGGGGACTGGCGCTAAAACAGTAACATGACGACTAGCGTCAGTGAATTTTTGCAACATCCTATATTGTTCTAAATAAAAATTAAAAACACATACTTTAATATCTAATATTATTGAAGCAATATTATTAAATACATATTAGAATAATATTGGATTTTTGTTTTTTTTTATTTAAAAAAACTACATTAATGTTAAACTATCACAATAATATAGATTATATTAGAAAAAAAAAATTGTAAGGCATTATTTTATATTTTACTGTATTTCAAATTTACTGATTACTTGCTTCTACCTTATTACTGTACTATTTTATTTTATTAAAACAATTTTATTCACACATACTTTCTTGATCAACCGCTTTTCTGCAGTTTCACTTACATTTTGGTTATAAAAAGACTTTTCTTTCTTGAGTTCCTTCCTTCAATTAGTATTTTTTTAAATAATAGCAACCGCACTTGAATAACAACTACAGCAATCTAAATCATTGTGGTAGAATTTGCACATACAGCAGCAATGAGCTTGACTTATGACATCACAACTGGCGCCGTTGTGTATTCACAATATTCCTATATGGCACCGGTTATAAAACTCCCATATCGTAGAAAATAATAATTTTTAATGTTTTATGACATCATACTACACAGAAAGAACTAATTGAGGTATACTTTGATGAATTCAACCTAATTACCTTTGATTTTCAAAAAAATTACAAATAAATTACAGCTGTTGTGGAAATGCAACAGCGTCAGTCCCACAATGTTAATAATATTGACGAATGCGTCTCTTTAGTGACAATACCATGGTCTTTATCGCCTCCTCTCCATGCATGATCTTGGCTCAATATTGAATGGCCATCACCTTTTCTGCCTCTACATTGTGTTGAGGAAGGTGTTTCCTTAGCAAACATTTGTCTCCAATCACAATTTTGGGAGCATCTTCTCCTTGCCTAGCGTGATGTGGATGGTGATTAACTTTGTCATGCAGGATGTGCGTCCGGTGTTTACTTCCCACCACTCTCGTCTTCTAAAAGTGGTGGACGGATAATCTTTTCTAATATCAAATTATTATTTACGATATTATTCCTGCTTACGTATGTGATAGCGATGATTGAGTATATTATGCTTGCGCTGTTGGCTTAAGTTCATTTATATGTGTCAACCTCATTATAATTTAATCTAAGAACAATATTAAAATGGAAATTATAGTCATAATTGATCCATAAAATTTAATCTAATATTTATAAACAATTTCTAACTACGTAATCCTAAAATATAATTTTATAAGCCCGTTTCCGGTAATATAAATTACGAGGAAATGAGTGAACAGATTTTGACAAACGACCACTCATTTAAACGGCTAGTAGAAGTCCAGAACGTCGAGAAAAATAGTAGTTTTCCACGAAAACCCGATTTTCACAGATAATTTTTAGTTTTTCATTCTTTGTTTAGTTACAGTAGAAACTATTTGCTGCATGGCTGTAAATTTCTAAATACAATATATCTCTTTGGCTATAAAATATTAACTCAATTTTATTTGTTGGTCCGATCAGATCCCAATTCTCTCTTTTATGTTTTATTAGAATGTTGTCTTTAATTATTATTTAAATCAAAAATATTGAACATAATTCGAAAATTAAAAGGTCAAGTTCGTGAAAACATTGTCAACGTTTTGTTTCGCGCATGACAACATGGTGTATAAATATGTTTAGGCATGTATTATAAGCTTAGAAATGATAAAAACGATCTTGAATAATGTTTTAAAATGGCCATATTAACTATTTAAGTATAACTTTTGGCGTTCATTTTTTTCAAATAATGGGTTTTGATGTTTATTCAAATAACGGGGTTTGATGTCCATTTTTGGAAATAGTAACACAATCCAAATCCATAGGTTAAGCTTTTTTTTTTCATTTTACCGCTTAATTTTGAGGATATTATATTTAAAAGAGTAATGTTTTGTGTACTCCATCTATCTTTTCACATTCTTATAAAATACAGTAAGTCTAGTTATGTTTCCCTGTTGATACTTAATTTTGAGGGAATTATATTTCAAAGAACCATAATGTTTTGTGTACCACATCTATACTTTGACATTCTCTCTCTCTCTCTATCTGACACTCTCTCTCACGGTCTCACACACTCTCTCCCCCTCTCTCTTTCACACACACAGATAGACACAATCCATAAAACAATCTCTCTCATAATATTCTCTCATTCTCCCTCTCACACTTTATCCCTCTCTCTTACACGCTCTCTACCCTCACATACACTCCCTATCACACAATTTATCTCACACTATCTTTATTATACCCTCTCTCTTAAGCACTCTTTCAAACCTTCTCTCTTTCTCAAATGTTCTTTTTTTCTCATAGGCTTTATCTCTCTAAAATGCCTTATCTCTTGAACGCTCTCTAACAAACGCTCTGTCTATCTCTCAGACATTCTCTATCAAACTCCCTCTCTCAAACTCGTTCTATTTCAAACTCTAATAAAATCACTCTCATTATCTATCTCTATCTCACTCTCTATATCTCATTCGTATTCCATCTATCTTAAACCCACTCTCTCTATTTTTCAAAACACTCTTTTTCTCAAACTCACTCTCTTAATTTATATATCTAACTCCCTCTCTTAAACCCTCTCTCTAACTCTCTCACTCTAATTTGATAAGCCCATGTGCGATAATAGAAATTGCTAGGAAATGGCTGAACATATTTTGACAAAATACCTCTAATTTTAAATGTTAGGGATTTAAGATGTTGGGAAAGATAGTAGTTTCCAACAAAAAGCTTTCTCGGAGAATTTTCAGCTTTTCATTCTTTGTTTACATCACCATGGAGACCCTGCTTTGAGAATGAGCGTACATATGTAGATAACATATTTATCTCTGGTTACAAATAATACCAACTCAACACTTACTTTAGTGGTATGTTTACCTCTGCTCTTATGTATAATTTAATAAACCCATTTCCGGTAAGTGAGATTACGATAAAATGGTTGAACCGATTTTGACAAACGTCCACTCATTTTAAACGTTATGGGTCTGGGATGTCGGCAAAAATATTAGCTTAAAACAAAAACCCAAATTTCCTAGCAAATTTTCCATGTGTAAGCAAAGGCCAATCTGCAAAATCATTATTTGTGTACATCACCATGGAAACCATGATTTGTGTATAGCTGCAATTGGATTAATAAAATGTTTTGTCTTTGGTTAAAAGTAATAACTAATTTTTACTTTAATGTTTTGGTGCTACAAATAGATAGAGAGCTGGAAGAGTTAGAGTTCTCATCGTGGTTTGAAGGGGGCAAATAAAAGTTTTGATTCCAATTAGATACCAAAAGATCTATGTAAAGTTTATAGCCTTTGACGAGTAAACTATTAGCTAGAAAGTCGAGGAAATGCTTTTTATAGAGATCTTTTCCCAATTAAAAGCTTAGAATACATTTTAGTTCAATAATATGTAGAAATCACTGCAAAGAGCCACTAGTCTTATATAAAATTTGATAAGACTGTTTCAAGTAATATAAATTACGGGGGAGTGACTAAACAGATTTTGACAAACGACCACTCATTTTAACGGTTAGGACTCCAGAATGTCGGGAAAAATAAGAGATTCCTACGAAAATCCACTTTTCACAGATAATTTTCTGTGTTTCATTAATTGTTTAGTCACCGTGGAAACCGTTATTTGCTGCATGGCTGTAAATCTCTAAATAAAATATATTTCTTTGGCTAAAAAATAACAACTCAATCTTTATTTGTTGTTCCAAACACATCACAATTTTTATTTGGATGAATATTTCTTTTCGAATGCTGGTCATAATACTGCTAAATTGAGATTCCTAAATTGGGGAAACATATTTATTGGAATATTGTTATCGTTAATTCGCATTTAAATCAATAATATTGAGCATAGTTCCAAATTTAGATGGCTAAGCTAAATTTGTGAAAATATTATATACGTTTGGTTTCGCGCATGATAAAATAATATTTAAATATGTTTTGGTATGTATTATAAGCTTAAACACGATAAAATGATCTTGAATAATGTTTAAAAATAGCCATTATAACTATTTAAGTATGAGATTTGGTGTTCAGTTTTTCAAATTATGGGTTTTGATGTTCATATTAGCGAATAGTAACACAATACAAATACATAAGTTAAGCTATGCTTTCAATTTACTGCTTAATTTTGAGGATATGATATTAAAAAGTAATGTTTTTAGTGTCCCAGCTATCTTTTCACATTCTTACAGATAAAATAAGTTCAGTTATGTTTCCATGTTGATATTTAATTCTAATATTTCAAAGTACCGTAATTTTTGTGTACCACATCTATATCTTCACATTCTTTATCTCTATCTGACACTCTCTCTAATACTCTCATACCACATTATCTCTAACGTTCTCACACACTCTCTCCCTTCACACACACGCACACTCTATAACATACTATCTCACACTTTATCCCTCTTTCTCTCAGTGGAAAATTAAATTTTTTTTATTTACTCAATTTCATATTGATAAATAAGACATGTTTTAAATACAATAATTAATAAAATATGATTTAAACAATGGGTCTAGTTGTGAAAATAAAACTCTAATAGTCTTAATGTGCAAACACATAATTATATATGAATACTTTATTTGAGAAAACAATCTTATAAAAATTAATAATCACACAGATGCTAAACATTAGGGTAAATGTCTACATTATTACCAAACTAGATAATAGGAGACATAGGTGACTTTCCCATGTATAAAATAAATTTTACCTTTTATTAAACTTTTTTATTAAAATATATTACTAGCCAATTAGAGAATAAATACTAATTTACACTATTTATTAATTTAAAGTTTTAAACTTACATCGTTTTATCTATCTGAGAGAATAACAAACTGACATGTATCAATTTTATTTTATTTCAGATTTTTTTTCTCTCTTTGAAACTATTAAAATCTGAAATTCACATTTTCCATTTTAAAAACAATTTTACCATAATTTTAAATGTGGCTATACTGGTTTAAGAATTAAATAGCAGACACTATTATTTATGCTTTTTATTGAGGAATTCTCCAATAAGATATCATGTTCTGAAAATTGAAAAATACACTAGGACACGGGAATCGAACCCGGGACCTTTGACATAGTACGTCAATTCTCTTACCACTGAGCTATCCAGGAATCATACCATACCCAGCGCCATTCTTCACTCATATTTTAAGGCAGAGTCTATGATAGACGTGCTGAAATCATCGGCTACTAATGTGTGATTTCTTTTATTAAGATCACGAGCTATCAGATAACTCAGCCACCTTCGACTCGGAGTTGGCTTCATTCTGCCACTTGTACAATTGTAGAATTCCTCAATAAAAAGCATAAATAATAGCTTTGGCTATTTGATTCTTAAATATGTGATTCCTTACAATTATAATAATTGTACAAGTGGCAGCATGAGGCCAACTCCGAGTCGAAGGTGGCTGAGTTATCTGATAGCTCTTGATCTTAATAAAATAAATCACACATTAGTAGCCGATGATTTCAGCACGTCTATAATAGACTCCGCCTTAAAATATGAGTGAAGAATGACCCTGGGTACAGTATGATTCCTGCATAGGTCAGTGGTTAGAGCATTGACGTACAAAGCCAAAGTTCCCGGGCCCGATCCCCGTGTCTAGGTGTCATTTTTCAATTTTCAGAAGATACTGGTTTAATAAAAAAATTCGTTTATTTAATTAATTTTAAAAATTTCATGTCTTATTTCACATTTTACACTCTTTATAAAAAAGTTCATTACAATAACTGAAACACATTAGATTAGAATAAGTTATTAGAAAAAATAATTGAACATTCAAGATATGATATCTTAGATGATTACATTTCTTTAATTTCTAATTAATCGATATGTTATACTGATTGCATAAAACAATTATTAATGGTATACACAAATAAAACATTTATAAGTCACATTAGTATAGTTAGAGACTAAATATTATATTAAATTTAAAATTTACGAAATATTTAAAACAATATAACCATAGTTTGAACTTTTAAAAAAAAAATTATCAATTGTATATTTAACTCCACTAAATTTCAACCATTCTAAGATTGATAGAATTATTTATCCCCATACCATCATAAATTAAGGCAAATTTTAAGGGGAATTTACTGACAAGATCAATTTATTCTTTAACGCCTAAGTGTTAAAACGTTTTTGTGAGAAAAAAACCTACGGGACTATCGTTTAAAAAAACTTTACATAATATCTTCTTCCATATACCGTTTCCCGCTCCTCAAAAGATATAATAATTTATTTTGTGATTTAGGCTGGATTTTTAAGTGAAATATATTGTCCCGCTTTTGGCAGTAATGAATATCATCCTAAACGTCTCCATAACCTAAAATAGCCACAAAAGTAGGTTTAAAATAATATATTATAGAATTACAAAGATGTAAGAATGTTTTTATTAAATACTAGATTGCTTTGATTGTCTTGTACAGAAGGGAAACTCTGGTGATGGTTACTCTGTCTCAGGTGTGGGATTATCTAGGATCGGATCACCACGAATAATTTTAGCCCACCCAAATTAAAGGTTGATAGTTCCCGGGTCTTGCAGTGGCTCCTCGATTAAGTCGGATGAGTAGCTAGGGTGATTTCTCGTCACATTCTGCTCTGATTGGCCGAAACAGGTCACGTGACCCTGTTGTTCTCTGATTGTCTGTTGTTTTTCCCCCTCCTGTTCTCTGATTGGCTGTTGTTTTTCCCCCTCCTGCTCTCTGATTGGCTGTTGGTTTTCCCCCTCCACCCTCTCCTGCCTCCCTCTCCTACAGCCCCCTAGCCTACAAACTCTGGACATGTTGGTTCTTGATTATTAATTATTGTTAATTAATTATTGCTATTTAATTATTGTTAATTAATTAATTGGTAGGGTTGAGGTGTTGGAGTTTTTATTCATTGATTAGGGCTCTGTAGTTTATTTGAGGGGGAGCATGAGGCCTCGGCAAGAACCTCGCTCTATGGCTGTCGGGGTAGAATGAACATTGATTCCTCCGTCACAAAGCTCTGTCCCGGAACAAGCAGCACGAACCTCGCGCTGTACTATTTGAGAAACATCTCCCCCCAAAAGCAGCCTGACATCTGACGGCCAAGCCCTCCCTTTCACTTCCCTGGCTCTTCTGTCACAAGGCTCTGTCCCGGAACAAGCAGGACGAGCCTCGCTGAGCCATCTCCACCAAGGGCACGCTGACGTCTAATGACCAAGCCCTCCCTTTCACTTCTCTCCTCTGACTGCCGGTATTGAACACTGGAATTCTTCCTCACCCCCCTTCCCCCAGAGCCGGGGTTGTTCATCCTGGGGGTGATAAACAGGACATTAACCCCCCTACCCCACAGAGCCGAGGTTGTTCATCCTGGGGCTGATGAACCAGGCATTAACCTCTACACATCGGTATTGCCAGGAATAGCTAGTGACACAAACACACACACACACACAGAGTCGTATCAGGCCCTCCTAATGAAATACCGTTAACTATCAGTCAAGCCCTAACAGTAGCTGAAAGTGGACATGTTCAAGATACAACGCTCAACTAGCCCATTTAAAATCAAATATCTAGCACCGCGTCTTACTACGCTTATTTTATTTCAGATAAATAAATAAAATGCATTATTCATAATGTAAAAGAACAGTGAGTTTCTAATATATTTATAATAAACTGCCTGTAAAAAGCAAAAGATAATGGAATATTTACACACACATCCACACATCCACACACCCTGTTCGTTGCCACCAGATTACTAAGGGAATGTATCTCAATTTTCCCAGTTGGAATTGAAAAACGAGTTATGAAAAAATAACTTGTCGCGGAATCAAAACCCGACCTTCCCGTAACTATTATCAAAACCTGTTTCTAAAATGGAAACTCAAACGTAATTACCTAGTGTCACAAACACCAGGCACACACACATCCACACGCGCACACACACATCCACACACAAATACACATATCCACATGCACACACACATATCCACACACGCACGCACACGCTTACGCACACGTACAAACACACATCCACACACACACGCTTACGCACACACACACATCCACACGCACACACACACGAGTTTCAACGCGTTGGAAAACTGGTTAAATTCAGGTAATTTATTTTAACGTCTTGTGTGTTTTAATGGCTGACTATTTTATTTATTATGTCTTTAGTGTACCGCTGTATTTTCTTGTTTTATAGACTATCAAGAAGACGAGCCCACGACGTTTGTGGCGTTGGTCTAACCATCACCACCCGGCACTCCAGATCCTCTGTCCTATTTTACCGAGGATGGGGTTTGCCTAGCAAGGGACGAATGGACGCTAGGTAAATTAGAAACTTGGTAGTGTTTTTTCTGCGTTTTTTTCACGTGATACTAATTAATATATATTTATTTAATCTCAAATTTTTGGGACGAACTGCTGCCACTAGAGGACGTGACGCCCGCATCGGGCTCGTCAGCAGGTGTGCGAGCGCAGTCACTGGGCTCTGAAACTGTCGTCATGTACGTCACCACGCCTGACTGCGTGCCTGTGCTCGGTGGTCAAACACACACAGCCGCCGTCATCCCGATGGACCAGGGCACCGCCGCTCTCACACCGCCGACGCCGCCAGCTTACAGCGTCCAGACGCCTATCGCCGCTATCCCTGATAAATGGAAGGATCTAGATAAAATCGACAGCTTTATATGTGAGTACCATTTAACTGACAGTTTTTTCGCCCCCCCCCCCACCTGTCGGCACGATTTAAAAAATGTTATGTTGCTAAGTTATAGGTCAGCAGGCAGGACGCGTGGCTCTATTCTTTAAGTTATACGCATAAAATTTACCCGAGTTTTGGAAATTTAACAGATATAAAATATAATATTCAATGAGAAAAAAATTGCTTTATTCTTCTATTTTTACCCACTTGCGTTAATACATGTTTTCCTCTAATTTTAGAGGAGTGCTGTAAACTTTTATAAATAATAGCAGATCGCTCTAGCATACAGTTTATACCTGTTGAAAGCAGGGATTACTGCCCATCTCTTGTATGGTTTCTCCATCTCGCCCAAGAGAAAGCGCTCAATGTCCGTTTATACCCTAGAGAGAAACCCGCCCGAATACCTCTCCACAGTATTAACGACTAACTTCAGTCTAATTTGTCAGCTTTTAGGAGGAAGAAGAGGCTATTTAGGTCAAACCAGGCGACCCCCCAAAAATTGTTGTTGTGTCAGAATCCATCTATTCCAACAGTTACAGTAGGGGGTTAAAATTATAATATTCAATGGGAAAAAATTGCTTTATTAATTATATTGTTAAAAAGAGAGAGAGGTCCCTGGTTTGATTCCATGGCATATGCGAAAATGCGAGTTTAACATTTCATAGTGATAAAATAAGTCCCGGGTTCGATTCCCTGTAGATTTAGCCCAGCATAGTGATAGATTAAATGCCTTGGACAGTATTTTACTACAAACACATTGCGAAGGACTTTGCGAAAGGTCCCGGGATCGATTCCCTACATGGGTGAAAATGTATGTTTAACCTTCATAGTGTTAAATTATCTGTGGCGTTAGTTGCCATAGGGTTCAAATGCATTTATTACACGCACTTCAGTGAATGTTGGTTTCAGCTAAAGCAATTATGTTTAGGAAAAAAAGTGACATTATATATAAATACCAAAAGTATTATACATTTTAAAGAGATGAGTTTGAGGTTCGAATCTTACCAGGGTAAACTAAAGGCATTTTTTCATTCTCCATCCGCAAAAATGCTGACTCACTTCTGTAAATGTTGGTTTCAGAAAAAGCAATTATGTTTAGGAAAAATTGTGACATATTATATTAATACCAAAAGTATTATACATTTTAAAGAGATGAGTTTGAGGTTCAAATCTTACCAGGGTAAACTAGAGCCATTTTTTTATTCTCCCTCCACGATAATACTGACTCCCTTCTGTAAATGTTGGTTTTCATCTAAAGCAATTATGTTTAGGGGAACAATGTAACATATTATATCAATACCGAAAGTATTATACATTTTAATGATAAAAAAATATGCGAATGATTGTAACCGTGCTTACTTTGTCATGTGTTATAGCTGAATTGGAGACTGTTTATGGAGGGACGGTCCTCCAACCGCCGCTGGCTACTAGTCCCCAACACCACACTGCAGGAGCGCTGGCTGCGAGCCTGGGAGACGGTGCTTGAGCCCCAGCTGCTGTGCGGGAGACGGGGATCGCGAAGCCAGCTACAGCGGGACCGTCTTCGACCCCTCAACAGGGATCTAGTGGCCCGGTAATTCAGAAAGGTGGGGAATTGACTAATGGCGTCCCTCTTCGTATAATAGAAGAGAGGATTAAACCATTGAGGCGTTTCTTTTATACTGGTAGAGAAATTACCAAACAGCTTGGTGCTCCAGCAAGCGATCGTGACGCATTAAGCTGGCTTGAAGAACCAATTACTAATTTGCTCCATCAGCTGCAGGACCATGGCGTTAGTGCCGATGACCAAGTCGGCTTACTTTTGAGTAACACTGACTCAACGTTGAGCCTGTGTACGTCTCATTTAGGCGAGCACACCAGTTAGTCGCACGAGCATTCCTTGATAACGTAAGTCGAGTGTTGCAAAGTAATACTTTGTTTTTGAGTACAGCACCACTATACTTTAAACTCTGTCACTTTAAGGAGCCTTGCGGGAGTGGACGTTATTGTGATAAATTCTATCCTGCAGGCACATATAGCCGTAATAACAAAGGGATCATTACGGTCCAAAATGGCGACAGTCTTTGACTTGCCCGTGCATTGGTAGTCACCAAAACTATATGTGATATTAAAAGTGAACCAGGATGTATGGATGTGAACACCTTTAGACAAATCAAAATGGGTCATCTTATTTAAAAACTCAAAGCAGAAGAACTATGCCGTGATACCCGTGTGAATCTTTTGAAGGGTGGTGGGCTCACTGAACTGAAACAATTTTAAACATAACTCTCTGGATACAAAATCACCGTGTTCAGGGAACATCGGGGGAGGCAGGTCCTATATGAGGGGCCTATTACTCCCGAACATTCCTTTAAGGGCTACCTTGATTTGTATTTTCACGACGACAAGAAAACCATTTTGATTTCATGAAATCCTTGACAGCCACGTTTAATTGTGGGTATTTTGCCGTGAGTGCCGTGATCCGTTCAGAACAAAGAACAAACACAAGTGCGAGTCCAAGTGAAAAAGTGCCACGCTAAAGCGGTTTGTAGCGGAGGCCGATCTGTGGTCTGTAAAGACTGTGGGCGTTGGTACACAAACCAGAGATGTTTTGATAAACATAAACGTCCTGGTTTTTGAAGAGGTCGCAGGTCAGTCTGTGATGTCATAAAGGTTTGCAAGGTATGTGGGCAATTTTTCAGTTTGGAAAGAGCAGAATATTCACATAGGTGCTATGAGACTTTTTGTAGAGTATGCGATTCCTATCGTCCTTTTGTCATTTCTGTTATATGAAGCAGGCCCCATCAAAGCTGTTACTGGAAAAGAGCAATTACATGTTGGTATTCTATGATTTTGGCAAGAAAGTCTTCTTCAAGGTGTGGCTGGCACGTACTTGCACGAGTCTAACCTATGCTTCGTGCAGACGTGTTGAAGGGCCTGTGTTCATATAGATGCAAATGACCATCATTGCACAGAATGTGTGGGCGATAGGACTCGCATATTCAAGGATGATACCAAAATGGCACAATTTTTTGAATTTTTAGAACAAATTAAAGCATCAAAATTTAAGGATATCACCCTCTAGGCCATAATGCAAAATCCTAAGATGTAAATTTTATTTTAAGATATATGATGGAGATAAAAAAATGGACTCCAGATCTTATAATGAAAGGTGGGAAAATCATTTCCATGCGTCACGGCCCGCTCCACTTTAATGACTCGCTGAAATTTCTCCCGATGTCGTTGTCCTAATTGCCCAAAAGGTTAGGCTTGGACGAGGCTTTGTCCAAGGGACATTTCCCCAATTTTTAATAAAAAATAAAACGTGGAGTATAGGGGTTCCTTGTCGCCAACGGTGGACTACGGCATCGGCGAGATGTCAGTTTAGCGAAAGCAGAACTTTGAGAAATGGTATGACGCTTTGGTCAAAGAAAATTATGTCTTTGATTCTAAACGCGATTTGGAACTGTATTGTGTGGAAGATGTAGAGATCCTGTGAAAGGCCTGTTTAAAGTTTAGAGACATGCTCATAGAGAAAGCAAAGGTGGATCCTTTCAGAGAAGCGTGTACGATAGCTGGAGCGGACATACTGGTTTACCGCCGAAGTCATCTTAAGGAGAATACTATTGGTATTATCCCTAACGGTGGCTATCGGTGTGCAGACCAACAGTCACACATCGCTGTACAATGTCTCTGCTGGGAGGCCCATCTACGCTGTGTCTCTATTCCTCATACGGGTAACGGCCATGAGGAATATGTGTTAGGTCGACGTGTAGACGGCGTTGTTAAAGCTGTAGATACCACCACCGTATTCTAGTTCTGGGGCTGTTATTGTCACGGGTGCCTTCTCTATTACCCTGACAGGACCACCCCTATCAAAAATAGTCCCAACGAGACCATGGAGACGAATTATGAAGCGACCATGGCTTGTTTGGAAAAGTTTAAGTATTCTGGCTACATGGTCGTAGAGATGTGGGAGTGTACTTTTAATGCGATGAAACGCACAGCAGACAGGACTTGCAGAAATTTGTACTCTGGCATGAGGTGTATACCAAGGAGCCTCTCAGCCCCAGGGATGCATTCTTGGCGGGCGTACAAATTGTATCAAGCTTTTCCACGAAGCAGACCTTTCTTGTGGGGCGAAGATCAAGTATTTGGATGTGTGCTCATTGTATCAATACTTTTGCAAGTACATAAAATACCCCCTCGACCACCCCAAAATTCACTTGGAACCAAATTGTCCGTCTATAGATCAAGTGGAAGGCATAGCCAAAGTTACAGTGACACCTCCACGGGATTTAATCCTGCCCGGATTGACTACACCGATGCACGACAAGTTTTTGTTCATCTTGTGCAGGAAGTGCGGGGAGGGGGGGGAGGGGAGGAAAAAAATGGCGCATGTTAGCACAACGACAATAAAGATCGCTGGTTGACCGGCGTCTGGGTGATTGACGAGATCCGGAAAGCCGTTGAGAAAGGCTACACCGTTGAAGCAGTGCACGGAGTCTGGGAGTACATTGTATCTGTTAACGACCATCAGACGCGTTATGGTGGATTTTTTCACAGGTACATTGATACTTTTTTGAAAATTAAACAAGAAACCCGCGGATGGCCAGAGTGGTGTACCTCACAAGAGGAAAAGTTAGCATATAATCAAAAAATATGAGGATAGGGAAGGGGTAAAACTCGATTTCAACTCTGTTTGTAAAAACCCTGGATTGCGCACTCTGGCTAACCTTTTTTTAAATTCACTATCGGGAAAGTGTAGGCAAAGACCCGATTTACCACACGTAGCCGTTGTTAACGACTATCAGGGCATCCACACGTACTTGACGGATCCATACATCACCGTGGACAGCGTTATTGATGTAAATGATGAGGTTATGTTCCTCAATTACAAGTATGCGCGTGACGCATGGTGCCCTAACCCTAACACGAGTGTGGTGGTGGCGTGCTACACGACTTCTATGGCTAGGTTGCACTTATATAGAATCCTTGAACAATTGGGGGACCGCGTTTTGTATCGTGATACAGATAGCGTTCTATTCACCGAGCGCCCCGGCGATTGGAGTCCACCGACCGGAGATATTTTAGGTGACCTCACTGATGAACTTCAGGATTACGGTCCGGGAAAAACATTAGCGCCTTTGTATCTGGCGGTCCCAAGAATTACGCGTACCGAGTTTGTTTTGGTGGCGATCCTGCCAAAACAAAAACGGTGTGCAAGGTTCGCGGGATCACCATAAGCTATGGCAACCGGAATTATGTTAATTTTGACGTTTTGAAAGCGATGGTCACCGAGCAGGCTGCGGAAAGATACATACAGATACCGTAAAAAATTGTAAGATAAGGTCTTGCGACTGTATGTATCATTTCGCAAACTAAAGTCTACCGGCCCGTGTACACCAAACGTCGGATAACCGATGATTTTAATACGTTGCTGTTTGGGTATCAGAGTTCTTGTAAACGCACTCGCCACGACTAAAAGGTGTTCAATTAGACGCACTGAATAAATATCTAGACAGTTCCACTGATATACCATTTATCAAATATTTGAGATTTTTTCATATTTTTTTCTGCATGAAAACAGGCATATTTTTTACTTTTATTTTATGCACAAAGGTTACTTTTTATATGTTTTTATTTGCCAGTACAATCCTCCGCCTACCTGATTTTGTTCTAGTCTATTATTTGTTTGTGTATACTTTAATTCTAATCAACTGTTTGTATATATAATTATTTTATATCTATTCAAATAATATAAGCTCTATGTATATATATATATATTTTTTAAATGGATTCAAATATAATAAACTGTTTGTATATATATATATTTATTTTCTTTTAAATTGAAAACCATATCTATGTATATATTATATTTAGTACCGAGTCCACAATTCCTCTTATATTGTAAATATTCACAGTATACTTTTCACTGTGTGTAAATAAATATTGTAATAATAATACTTAACACCTAGTCTTACTACCCGTTCGAGTTATACGCTTTTAAGTACTAATTACTCTAATGGATTAGGAATTGGGAAGGTTGAATTAGAGGAAGTGAACCAGCATTTGCGTGGAGGAAGAGTGGAAAACCATTTAGGAAAAACCACCCCCAGTTCACCCGACCAAGGTTCGAACCTCGGTCTCCCCGTCCTCAGCAGTCGGGCTCAACACGACAAGCGCGTTAGCCAACTACGCCACAGAGGCGGGTTAAATATTGTAAATATTCACATTATACTTTTCACTGTGTGTAAAAAATATTGTAAAAAAACCTGCTATGTTTGTGCTAATAAATATATATATTGTAAATATTCACAGTATACGTTTCACTGTGTGCATACTTTTTTTCATGATTTTAAATGAATATTTTAAAAATTGTAATGTTGGTGTTTTAACGTCTACACCCACACCTTCCTCCTATTCTATAAATACAAGCTCATATAGCTTATAATCTCATTCTCAAACAATATGGACAAGTTGAAACATCCATTTTCGGCCATCATAAGCGGCCCTTCCGGCTGTGGAAAGTCACATTTTGTAGCAGACTTTATCCTTCACTTGGACACAATGTGTAACGTTAAATTTGATAAAATCACATGGTATTATGCTTTATGGCAACCGGGATTCGAACAAGACAGGACAAGTCCCCAAGTCATATTCTGTAAGGACTTGCCGGAAATGGATGACAACTGTAATGACTCTCCACAGCTGATTATCCTGGACGACCTGATGCGTAAAGTCAATGAAGTGGTCATCGATCTTTTCACCAAAGGATGCCTCCATCAAAATATTAGCGTCATGTACCTTACACAAAATATATTCCTCCAGGACAAGGGCCAAAAGACATTTCCTTAAACGCACATTATATCGTGCTTTTTAAAAATCCCCAGGATAAAGCTCAGATTCAACACTTTGCACGCCAAGTCTGTCTTGGAAATCCCCGTGTTTTAAAAGAGGCTTACACCGATGCTACAAGTACGCCACACGGCTATATATTGCTAGATTTCAAACAAGGTACACCAGAATGGTTCATATATAAAACCCGCACAAATGTCGGCTGCTGCGTGTACATACCACGCAAAAGCAATAAAAACACCAACACTTCCCGATTACAGATCATTTCATAACCATGAGTCCCAAACTGTTGTAGCAGGCCCCTCTTCTACGTGCGATGCATCGCATGAATCCGCAGCAACGTGTCGCCTTGATGAAAACGGCCATCAAGAAACTGGGTGACTTTGTTTGCAAGTGTGCCTACAACACTTTAAGAGGGCGGGTACCATTGAAAAATGCGCAGAAGACAAAGTTACGTGCTCACAAGCAGGTGTTGCGCAAGCTGGTCAAACGAGGAGAGTTCTGGAAGAAGAAGAGACGACTACTCGTTCAGAAAGTAGGAGCGTTCTTGCCCTTACTTTTAGCCCCTTTAATCAGTGGTGTCCTCGGTTACTTATTCAACAAGTAAATAATGGAACACACGAAAAAGATTATATTAGTGTCCCCGGAAACATTTCACCATTACGAGAAACACCACCAACAAGTGGCATCGGCAACAAATCTAGTGGTCTCCAAGTTGGACAAGGAAATGGAAAAAATTCTCGCTTCAAAACTTGAGGACAAGTCTAAATGGACTTTATACCAATAAGAGCTACAGCGCTATCTGCACTTTAGTCAACACCCTACGCCATCTGAAAATACATCCACCACCACCCCCCCTGAAGTGTCTGTACTTCCCATCCCTGCTGTACTTAGTACTGAACCAGCACAGGCACGTAAAAAACTGAACTTTTACTAGAACATATCATTTCCCAAGGCGGCATCTCTTGGGACTCAAACGGAGAAGTGAGTATTCAAGATACGCATCTCCGTGGATCCAATATTGTGGATTTAGTCAACGATCTGGTCAGGCCAAGAATACACAGCGAATCATCAGGATGGCGAGAGATTATCACGGCGCTGCAACAAATAAACATTCCAAAAGTATTTATTGTAAATCCGAAACGTTTGGGGCCCATTAGAGATCCAACGCCCGTACCAAAGCCCCTTACACCTTCACAACGGCCTAAGAAGAAGAAACTGAATAGGGTGGACGTAAAAAGGTGGCTGCCATTCAGAGTTTAAAGGACAGTATAGTCGACATCTACTACGACCATTCTCATCCTTCGGGGTTTGCAGGGGCGGCGTTCCTCATAAATGCGACCAAGAAAGATCCCGAAAAAGTACGAGAATGGCTTCGTGCGCAGGACGCTTATACCCTACACAAACTGGTGCTAAAAACGTTTCCACGCAACAAGTTAGTTGTGTCAAACGTTGTCGATACTGGCAAGCAGATCTCAACGATATGCGAGGTCTCAGAAAATTCAACGACGGTGCGGTGTACTTGCTCACGGTCATCGACGTGTTTAGCAAGATGGCCTGGGTGAGGATGCTTCCATCCAAGACGGGGAGCGTAGTGAGAGTCGCCTTTCGGGACATTTTCAAACAAAGCGGCGGTAAACCTCTAGGTATACAGACGGAAAAGAAGACAGAGTTCACGGTACGTCTAGTCCGGAAATTTCTCAAGCAAGAAGGCGTGCATTACTACACCACTCATAATCCAGACGTGAAGGCAAGCATCGTAGAACGATTCAATAGAGCTCTGAAAGGACGCATGTGGCGCTACTTTACCAAAAATAACACGTATCGGTATGTGGAACGTTCTCCAAGAAATAGTCGACGCATACAACGCCGCAAACACGGTGTTATCTACCAAAGGGGGCACGGGATAGGAAGTTTTTTCAGCGGCCTTTTCACAAACGTCGTTCCGTTGCTGAGAAGCGGAGCTAAAGCCCTCGGAAAACAGGCGCTTCATACGGGTATCGACGTGCTCTCCAAAGTTGCCAATCAACGGCGTCCTTTCAAAGAGGCTCTACGTCAACGTGTCAGCGAAGCTGGAACAAAGCTAAAACGCAAGGCTGAACAGAAGATCAACACGCTGATGACAGGCTCCGGCTATAAAGGGCGTCGTAAGATGCAACTACTTCAGTCTTCTGGCTTCGCCCGACGTAAAAGGGTCAAGAAAGAAGCTAAAGATAATTTCAACTGAAATTGAGTTTTATACACCCTTAGTCCTTCGAGTGTGCCAGCAGTGAACTCGATCTCTTTTCCGTGCTACCCACTCAAACCAGTCTTGAAAGGGGGCAATGGCTCCAGTACAAACCTGATTCTTCCCTCACCGAAGATTCACCCATATAATTTACAGTTACTGCACAAGGCGAGTTCTATATCGATCTTTCACAGACTATGCTCTATATCAGGGCAGCCATCATGAAACCTGACCTTGGCGCTTTCACGGAGGTGGATCAGATCGCACCCGTAACAAATGGTTGCATTCGCTATTCACACAGGTGGATGTGTTTTTAAACCAAAAATTAGTCTCACCACCCAGAAACACGTATGCCTATAGAGCGAACATTGAGACGTTGCTCAATTACAACAGTGAAGACAAAATAACGGATTTGACTTTTGGTATATGATTCGCAGACGCCCCCGGAAACTTTGAGGAGGTTAACGCCGGCAACAACGGATTTTAAGCCCGTCGCAGTCTCCACACAAAAAGTAAGACGGTGATCTTTTGGAGTGACGTGTTTAACCAAGAGAATAACCTTTTGAAAGGCACCGAACTCAGAGTCAAATTGGTCCGTTCCCGTGAGAGGTTTAATCGTATGGCGGTCCCTGAACTCCCTCACTTTAAGGTTAACATCGTTGAATCAGGCCTTCTAGTGTGACGTATCAAAGTAGCACTTTCTACACTATTGGCACATGCCAAATCATTAAGCGTCAGCCCGGCAAATTATCCCATCACCCATGTGGAAGTAAAAACACTCACTATTCCTACGGGCGTGCAAGGGAAATCACTGGACAAAGTATTCACTGGACATTTACCCAAACGATGCATTGTGGGATTTGTATCAAACGCCGCGTTCAACGGATACTTCACCAAGAACCCGTTCAACTTTCAAACCTACGGCATGAAACATTTCTCGTTATACGTGGACGGAGAAAAAATACCGTCGAGACCGTTACAGCCCGATTTTTCAAACGGCTACTATGTCATGACCTGCCAAATATTGTTTTCTGGAACGGATGTCCATTTCATGAAAGAAGGTAGTTACATAACACGTGAAACCTTCCCAAAGTGATATCCATTCATGGCTTTGTATCTCACACCTAATCTGTCAGCCCACATGACATCGCATTGGATTTTGACGAAGCACGGCTCTCTGAGCATCGAAGTGATGTTCACCAAGGCTCTCACCGAAACCGTCAACTGTATCGTGTACTAAGAGTTTGCCAACATCATCACCGTTGACAAGGACAGAAACATTGTGACCGATTATGGAACTTAATATAAACGCTTTCCCACCCCTTACCCCCTCATTTAAGCCTTGGACGTCATTGTGGATTTCCAGAGCTTCATCGACGACAACAAAGAGTTTATCGTCAAGGAACTGAGTGTTTTATCTGTATTGGTGTTAAAACCCCCATTCGCTATCGAGGAATTTTCCACCGATGCCAGAAAGAAGGCCGACTATATAGTCAACAATCTGCACGGTATCACCTGTGATAGCGGTGATGTGGATTACAGCTTGCTCGAATCCATTATCTCCCGTGCCACAAAGCGTGCAGAAACCGTCTACGTCAAGGGGTCAGAAAAGAAAAATTTCTAGTCAAATACACGTCTATATCCATCGTAGAACTGGTTTACAGAGGTTGTTCATCACTGAAAACACTTAAATTGGGCCGCACCATGTGCATGGCACATAGTTCTGTATGGAATTTCTGTTCGGCCTATATAGTCTGGGGACTTCGAGATTGGATGATTGAAGATGGACACGCACACCATTAGACGTGCGCTGAAAACAATCCCGTGGTTCACTTCTGTACGGACGGGTGTTTTCCCTGCTGTTCAACTACCCGCAAGAATAGCACGACCTGCCGCTCTAGTCATCAACACCGATTCACACACCAAGCCTGGGAAGCATTGGGTCGCCATCTTTATCGACAAGAATGGTGTGGGAGAATACTTTGACAGTTATGGTTTTCTGCCCCGTATAAAGTTACATCTAGGATTTATACGCAAAAACACTTTTCGCACCTCCCATAGCACGCCACAACTTCAAAGCATCGCCTCAGACGTTTGCAGCCATTACTGTCTCATGTACCTTCTCTATCGCTCCCAGAACATTCCGCTGAATACTTTCCAAAGCCCATTCTCGCAAACCAATCATACAACCAACGACGCTAAGGTGGTGAGATATTACAATTGTTTTTTCAATACTGTAGGGGCATTCCCTTCAAGAGGCCGTGTCCAAGCGGAGTGCTCCTATAAAAGGGGCGTCTCGGCGACGTGTCGCCCATAACCGCTAAACATTTTGGAAGGTCAAGACGTTTGCGCCCGCAAAGCAAAGCCTGTGAAGACACTCTCTATCACCAGTATTTTCAACACATTTTTCCCGCTGGATGGAGTCGACGCCAAGCGAGTCATCATCGGCATGAGCGTCAAGAACAACTTTACGCAATATGTCCATATAGAAAATGCGTAAGAAACTGTGCGGTGTTTAACAGTACAGAATGGCAAGAACTGGGCAGCTACAAGTCTGTCATATCAAAGTTTTTCAATAACACACAACCTCCTCAGAAGATTATTCTGACTAATCATGAAATCTCTATGAGACGCATGTTTGGTGATCGTATGGTCGTCATCTGCTAGAAACAAGAAGCAGGGCTCAAACGGGTCACCTATCTAGCACCAAGATGTGAGATGTGAGATGTGGGACCTCATTGACGTTGCCTTAGACCGAAGGGACATATGGTCGACACCCGTCGCCCGCTATTGCAATGATTTTATCGACACGTTCATCGTGGATGTATGCGACACGCCAACAGAACCGACGGATGTTATCGACCTAGAACTGCCTACGGTGGAAACGCACATCAAAAACCTGGATCTTATCAGTGATACCTATTATACATGTCAAGTCGTCGGTTTGGACTATTACATGTTGGATTCTGAACTAAAAACAATTTTACTAACGCATCTAATAGACACTGTTGAAAGTGTATGAACGAATATATGAGACACTTCTGAAAAAATGTATAATTGTGATGTTTAATAAATATATGTATATTTGTAATATCTGTGTTTTATTTACTGTTTGCCCCTTACGAGTCCCAACTTGTCTTGTCTGCCCGCCAACCTGACGCCAGGGAAAAACCCGTTGCCCGGGT
The DNA here is from genome assembly GCA_039000515.1 of Timema cristinae. Lineage (NCBI taxonomy): Eukaryota > Metazoa > Arthropoda > Insecta > Phasmatodea > Timematidae > Timema > Timema cristinae. The sequence goes on from JBCFYV010009882.1 coordinate 25,282,062, forward strand.
CAATTACATCAATATCTATTCTTGTCTAGTAGGGCCAACATACTGGTGCCAGGGAAAACCCAGGTTGCCGAGGTCACGATCTATTCTTGTCATGACATGTCTTGTCGGCCCGCCAGACTGGCGCCAGGGTTGCAACATAACACGTGTTGCGACACAGTGACCTAGTTCCCGATATTTTTTGTCTCGTGAGCCGCCGGGTCAATGATCCCCATATCTATTCTTGTCTCAACTTGTCTTGTTGGGCCGACATACTGGCGCCAGGGAAAACCAAAGGGGGGTGCGACACACTGACCTAGTTTACGATCTATTCTTGTCTAGTGAGCCACCAAGTCATTGACATCAATATCTATTATTTTCTCAACTCGTAATTTTGGGCCAACATACTAGCGCCTGGGAAAACCCAGGTTTCTGAGGTCACGATCTATTCTTGTCCTGACTTGTCCACCCGCCAAACTGGCGCCAGGGTTGCGACATAACACGCAATGATTACATCATTGGGAAAACCCAAGGTTTTCGAGGTCACGATATATTCTTGTCCTGAGTTGTCGACGCGCCATACTGGCGCCAGGGTTGCGACAGGAGGGGGGAAGTGAAAGGCAGTGGAAACATTTATCACACTCTACCACAAACGGTTGTCAGGAGAGTTTCGTGCTGGACAGAGCCTTGTGCCGGAGGAAACCAATGTTCATTTTACCACGACAGCAATAGCGCGAGGTTCTTGCCGAGGCCTCATGCTTCCCCCCGCCCCCAAATAAACTATAGCGCCCTAATCAATGAATAAAACTCCATCACCTCAATGCTACCAATTAATTAATTAACAATAATTAATTAACAATAATTAATTAACAATCTTTAATAATCAAGAATCAACATGTCCAGCCAGGGTTTGTAGGCGGGGGGCTGTAGGGGAGGGGGGCTGAGGAGGTGTGGAGGGGGAAAACAAACTGCCAATCAGAGAGCAGGAGGGGGAAAACAACAGCCAATCAAAGAACAGGAGGAGTGTCACGTGAACTGTCTCAGCGAATCAAAAATCACCCTAGCTACTCGGATGTATTGGCTTGGTCAAAGTCTAATTCTGCCTCTTGCCGGTTGAGTTGCCACTATTGATGAGTCAAAACCAATTATCAGATAACTTTAAAATAGCGTACGTCTCCTGTCAAGACACAAACGTAAGATTTTAAAGTGGCCAAAAACATCCAGAACTAACTTAATGGATCGTGTGTTGGACGGTGGACTATTGTAGAACTTCTAATACACAGGTGTAATTATTTAAAAATCAGTTGTGCCTAACTCAACGCATCTATCACCATCTGCGTATTTGTCTAAAATTGTTATATCACCTATTAATTTCTAAAATGCTCTTTGACGCATTTACAAACACCGCGCTGCCCTTTCTTGTTAACTTTATCAAAAGAAGAGTGGGCCGTAACACTAGTCCTAGATTGTCGTTCAATATGGCGACGCTTGAACTTTTGAAGAGGGTTGTAAGACACACGTCTTCGAATGACTCAATTTTAGCGATTTTTATGGGGTTTTATATAGCAGTATTTAACATATTGTCAACATTTTAAAATTGCGAACAAGTTTGGACAAGGTAATTTATAAAAAATAAGCTCAAGGTAAACAAAGTCTGCTTCGGAATAAAATCTCGCAGTGTTAGTCAAGGTCTGTATATTACGGCTATATGTTGATTGTACCGTTAATACTAGTTCCATAACCTAATAAAAATTCTCTAGTGATACATTTTAAAACACGTGGCCTTCAACGACTGACGGTCGACGATAATAAAAGGGGTATTTATTTCTCTCAGAGTATCATTTCTCTGTCATCAAACCGAGTGAAATAAGCTGTCAAATAAAAAACAATGAAATCTCGTGTTTTGGCAAAAGTAAGTGCAATTTTTTATTAGTTTTCTCTCTCTGTCTTTATTCAGAACAGTGTTCAATTTATTATTTATACTAATATTTAATATTCTCCCTCCCCGGAACAAACATTAAATAATTTTTCAACTGACGAATTTATCAAAAATGATAGACCCTTTACGTTGAACAATTTTATACCCGACAATACTGGACGACAACAAAACAACATTTTTGACTACGCCAGCCTTAAAAACACTGAAAACAACAACAATCCATTTACCATAATAAGAGAAACATGACGTACGTATAGTTGGTTCAGCACGTTAGGCAGGGAGATTTCATTTTTAAAGTGAAAAATGACACCTGGACACGATAATTGAACCAAGGACCTTAGGCTTAGTAGGCCAATTCTCTACCACGATTTATCCAGGAATCTTCCCGTGATCAGGGCTATTTTTCACTCATATTTAAAGTCAGAGTTAATGATGGACGTATGCAAATCGTCAACTACAAATGTGTTATTTTATTAAGGATATCAGATAAAGCAGCCACCTTCAACTAGGTAGTTGGATTAATGCTTTAACTTGTACATTTGTTATAATTGTAAGGTGTTGCATATTTAATAATCTACTAGCCAAAGCTATTATTTATGCTTTTTAGTGAGGACTAAACCATCTAAATTACATATTCTGAAAATTGAAAAATAACACCTGGACAAGAGAATCGAACACTTGTTGGAGCCTTAATAATATGTCACAACTTAAATAGGTGATTCTCATCCCACTCGAACTATTTAATAAAGGCGATGACAAGTCTTCCGATTTAGTACACGTGAAAAGTATTCTTAATAGGAAATCTATTAAAATAGACGATTATAAAAGATTGGCTAGTTTAAGGAAGCTTCAACAGTGACATTTAACAAACAGGGGGAGATCCAGATGACCTATAAATATACTTATCGTGGGTCCCCAAGGATTAAGACGTAGACCGATTGACCTCGCAAGAGCAAGCATGACAAGACGAAAAGAAAAAAAATCAAACTTTAGCTAAGAGACAGCCGGTTTCACCTCAATTCCTTGAAGTTACTTACGAGAGCATTCTTGTTAGATATTCACCAGAGAAAGTGGACGAGATGTGGGTGAAGGGGAATCCTATTTTGTGCCTAGATCAGATTCTGATGAAATCGAAAAAGGTTCCTTCAAACTATTCGGTACCATAGCTGGGAAATATTTGTCCCCAGTACACAGTAGAGCGTCTACAGACCCTGTATTTGGAATTAGGAAAGAGAGTGACATTTTTAAAATTGGCAATTAGATTTTTACCATAGATAATAACGATATCACATAATATAAGGCTACGCAAGAATTTTGGGAGTTGTTGAAGAAAAGAAACATAAATAGAGATATAATTACAGAAATTAATTACAACATTTAAAAAAATATATAAAGGCAAATTATTTACTATGAGCGCTCGTCAATAAAGCCTATTCACGTACTTAAAATACTATTACTACTCCAAAAACAGTAGTTTAAAACTAAGATTGGTAAAATTTTGTTAAAGGTTGGTGATCATATGCGCAAGTAAAAAAAAATGTTTTTTGACAAAGGATACGAGGCTAATTTTACCCGAGAAATATTTAGCGTAGTTAAAGTAATTCCTAGTCATCCCAAACTGTTCTATTCGTTACAGGATCTCGAGGGGCGTCCTATCAAGGGATATTTTTTTTTATAACTACGAACTAGTTCACGTACGGCCTCCAACGATTTTTCAAATAGATAAAATAATACAGAGTAAGAATATTAAGGGCATTCAAAATTATTTTGTCAAGTGGAAAGGACACGACAGTACTTTTAACAGCTGGGAACTTGCGTAGGGCACTAAACAAATATGAATCAGTTTTATGTAGTACTCTCGTAGGATACAAGCACTGATTATTACGAAAATAATACACTCTCTTACTATACTACAAAATTGGCACAGTCCATACGGTTAGAACACGACTGGTGGCAGGTGGAACTAGCCGAATTATTCCATCCCGTTGGCTTTGAAATTATCGAAGCTAACATTTCATCTGAGGACAAAGAGTTGACGGAAAACGTCGTAGTGACCCAAGTGGGATGTTTTTCGTTTCCTCAACAATATTTATCCTCCTTTAAGGAGCTTTATAATAAAATTAAGAGCTCGATAAGTGATAAAGGTGATCTAGAGGTTCTAATATCTGAATTTAAATTGTATATTCTTCGTGATCAAAAGTTTTAACAGAGATTAAAAACCAAAGGATGTATGGAAACCCAACAAGTCACACATAGCTTTACGATTCAAAAACACTATTTCATTTACGGCGGTGAAAAGAAAATTTAAAACAGAATTTCCAGTTTGTCTCTATGTTGGCATCGGAGACTTAATTATGACCGCTCGAAACCAACTATCCAACATAGAGTCACTTAATTTTGTTAATACACATATGAGGGATTTAATGAGGTAGGATATCAAGGGGTCTTTTCACGACCTAATTGTAAAATACCCAGCTCTAGTGTGATCAAAAGTGAGCCTCTCTTTGTGTACACATACATATAGGATCACAATTACTTGGTGACTCCTATGAGAATAATACAATTCCCCACCCCGCACATCTTGTGTTTATATCTATATTCCATTTTCATGTTGATAAATGTAATTTTTACTCCTAAAATATAGGCTTTTACATAAAGTTTGGTGAACGAGGCAATTTCAATTGAGTCCCGTTCCCACCTTAGCAGTTTTATATTTTAGAGAAAAAACTCCATTAAGAGATAAGAGTGGTAGTAATTTAGCTTAGTCATAACAATGGAGGTAGGAAGAGAAAAAATTGAACCCATCTATCACGCCAGCTATAAAATGCAAAGGGGCCGAGGCCTTAGATTGTTCTAGGGTGAATTATTTTGATTGGTCAAACAATTGATTGTGAGGGATGCAAAAGCGTTTGTAAAACAAGCGTTACAAACAAGTTCTCACATACTGGTAAATATAGCCATAAAGGAAACCAGCCAAAATATGGGTGATAAAGTTAAAAAGCTGGCCACTCAGGTGGTCGAGAGACGCAGGTTAAAAAGCGTAAATCGTAAACGACACCATTCGAAAGTGGGCACTAGAGCAAGAGGGTACAGGATAGCTAGAAAATATATTTTCAACCAATTATGGAGTGTTAGAAAAGAGAACTCGATCTTTTCGACAAAAAATACATTCTAATGGTAATTAAAAATAATAAAGTTGTCGAATACAACGATGCATAATAAGAGTTTTTTATTCTGCCCCGGAGACGGCAAGTAATTTCACTATCTATATTCGATTAACTTATATCTTCGTATTCAACTCGTGAAAGGGGACGGGACACTGATTGCAGCCAACAATAAACTAGGATGTGTCAACATTATGATACATACTTTATTTAGTCTAATCACTATCTCATTAAACGAAACACCTATTACAAACTCGATAGACAACAATACGTACAGGGTGTATTTAGAGACATTAACTATTTATGGTTGAGACGCCTCTGAGACCCACCTGGAGAACGGTATGTGGTTTTTGGATAACTCTGCCACTAACGGTGAACTTGCTGCATCCACTGAGAACAAAGGCTTAACCCCGAGATTATTTGTTAAAACATCCTGTCGACTTGGTGGAACGTTTACACGCCAACATATTTAATATTTCACAATTGCTTTTGGAAAATATATCCATGCACGTTAAATTAATTCGCAAAAAACATCTAATTTTATCTGCTCACAGACGCGGGTAATTTAAATACCAACGTAATGTTGAAAATTTTAGAAGCCACCCTCTTTGTCAAACACGTAGAAGTCTCGCCCACTATCTCACTTGCTATAGAAAGTACACTATTATAAAAGCCGTCCCAATAACACATTTATCGGGTGGACGTCAAGTCTGTGAGCCTAAATAATATTATCCAAGGGGCTATTCCTAAAATGTTTTTATTCACCATGGTGTTTAACGAAGCGTTTGGGGTTGGCTTGAACACGAATCCATTTCAATTCATTCATAGAAACCTGGATCGTTTTGTCCTATATGTAAACGAGATTCAAAAACATTTGCTCATTTTCCTAAATTTTGACAACGTTGGCACGTCCAAACTCAATTATGACACATTGCTTTCGCGATTGGGCAGACACCGCCAAAACAAAGGACATTTAATCACGTGAGACATGTTAAATAAAGGTTAATTTATGCAGGCGCTTGACTTGATTCCTGAGAATGCAGAACAGGACTTTCACACTAGCCTTCAGAGAGAAGGGAACGTGATATTTGAGTTAGAGTTCAAGACAAACCTTGATATCGCCATAGCCTGTTTGTTCTACTCTGAGTACGAGGGGACGGTGTCGATAGATTCTAATCGGGAAGTGAAAATTAATTATTAACACCATGGATTCTCATCAAATAGATACACTACTGTAGCACAAATCTCAATTCTATTTAGGAACATATCCCTTGGACAAATTGCCGCAAAATATCACTCGTCCCACTTTATTTGTGGTCAATCTAGACCCTCACACCAAACCCGAATCCAATTGGTTGGTTCCTTATTTTTCTAATTTTGGGGAGTGTTTTGATACAAATGCCAGACGAGTGAACCTATCGATAACTAGACGCATGACTTAGCACTTGAAACGATGGACATACAACAGAAAACGTCTCCAAGACACAGCGTTCGGTGTGTGCAGCCACTATTGCTGACTGTTTGCCATTGCCAAAGCCGCCAGCTGGAGCCTGAGAAGATTCACATACCTGTTTTCCGTCACCAACTTGTACGAGAACGATCGTCTGGCTGTTACATTACTCAAACTTCACTTCAGCAGTTGTCTAAGGTGTATGATTGGGGTTGTCCAGACGTGTGTTCTAACATTATATATAAATGTTATACTCGAATTTTATTTAATCATTTGTATTCAATTATATCGGACAGATGAACATCATCATCATGTCAGCTATATTTTATTTTTCATCTATTATGAACTAAAAAAAGGAGTGGGTGGTCACCGAGCTAGCGATAGTTTTCATCGACGAGAAACAATCCTTGTGCTATCAATTCAATAAAATCACCGGGCTGTGCTACTCCAAATTAGATCCAATTCTAAAGAAATATTTAGATAAAGACGTCGTATCTTACGAATATAATAAACAAAAAAGCAATTTCTTGTCCCATCTCACAGGACAGACATTAATCCCTCCACGCGAAGACTATAAATGCCCCTTTGTTGATTTGATCAACTACAATTGTTGGGGATGTACCACTCCTTTTCATGCGCGTTAAGAAACGCCAACGCCTTGGCACGATTCGTCAGATTTCACAGCATCGAGAAATTGTATACATTTTGTCCAATCAGCGAAGACGATGACGATGACAATACTAGCTTTATTTGTGATGACTGTTGATCACAGCTCATCAGTCCATACGCAGACAGCGATGGAGAAGGTGACATTTAGCTGTAATATGGTGGAGGAACATCTTCTTTATGTCACTAAATATTGACCCGATGATTCACAACCATCGTTAGCGATCAAAACTTTATACCTAAACAACAAACTGAACAAATACGTAGTGGTGGTCCCTATTTTCTAAGCATAATTTTACGATCCCGTGATGTTTTCACCAAATTCTAAGCGTCTTAATACTCACCATTTCCCAATGGAACTATTTTGTCAATGAAATGCAAATTTGGTCCGACTGTGGATAACTGTGTAAACTTAGAGTCGAATATGGACGACTTTAACATAGCAGTGAAAAAAACTATTTGGCATGTGGGAATTGAGCCTGAGGGAAAAAAACATTCTGATATACTTGTCAACTGACGAATTAAAACTCTGTATATTCTTATAAATATATCACACATCAAGTAAAATATATCAACCAAGATAATGTTATCAACATTCATAGACAATGTCCTGACCTCCAAATCTTTTGCCGACCCTACCCCCTTCAATCCTATCCCATATTTTGACTATCATTCGTTGTTTGACAATCTTTGTATTTTTATGCAAATCAATAATAAATTGTGAAAATGTGTATTAAAAAAAATTTGAAAAAATGTGTACTTATCTATATTTCTCGTAGTATTATCCTCCTATTTAAATGATATATTAATATTAAGAGTCATATAACTTTTTTAATATAAATTTTACCACTTGAGAGGTTATCTAAACAAATAAACATGACAACCAGAGTATTGGTGGATATGGTATTTGTGTGTGGCTTAGGATGAATATAATAATTCATTCGAATCTGATTTATTCATTAATCGACGTCATAATCAAACGTCATATTCATATGACGTCAAAAAATATTATGATTATATAAAATATGATTTAGTCATGTCAGAATCAATAATAATTCATTTTAACCCAATTTATTCAATTATCAGACGTCATACTCTTTTGACATCACTGTCATACGTCACCTACTTTACGTAAGACATTATTTAAATACCTATAACAAAGTTACCCCCTCCCATATCTGATTTATTTATTAATCGACTTCAGTATCAAACTTTATACTCATGACGTCACTGCCATACGTTACCTACTATACGCAAGACATTTTTAAATACCTCTATTAAAGATACCCCCTCCCCTTCTCTAATCTTCGGTGTTTCATTTCAATAATATTTATTCAATAAGTAGTCGTCATATTCTTGGTACGCCCCTCTCATACACTACCTACTCTATGCAAAACATATTAAATACCTCTAAGAAAGTTACATCCTACCCTACTCTTGTTTCTGTCGAATGAACAATGATGCCCGCACACTACTTTCACTCTCTCTATATATTAATCTCGCACTTTCTATTTCGATCTCACTTTATCTCAAACTCACATTTTCATTTTCTCTCTCTAACATTTTCTCCATCACTTTCTCTTAAACTCTGTCTCTATCTCGCGCTCACTCTAATTTTCTCTCTTTAAATTAATTTCTCCCTCTCTAACTTTCTCTTTCATACTCTCCCCTTTATCCCCCCTCATTTTCTCTCGCTCTCTCTCAAACAATATCTATCCCGAAATTTTACACTATTTTTTTCATACACACACACACTTTATCACGCATTCTCCCTCCCATATTCTCTTTCTAGCTCTCACCCAATCTCTATCACTTTCTCTCATAAACACTCTTTCTCTCTCTCTCCTCACACACACACATACACACATTTTTATATATAATTTAATAAGCCCATTTTTGATAGTTGAAATTAAGAGTAAATGGTTTTATCGATTTTAAATAACCAAGTAATTTTAAAGGTTAGGGGTCCAGGATGGTGGTAATAATATTAGCCTAAGACTAAAGCTAAATTTTACTTGCGAGCCTTCCATATTTTCATTCTGTGTGGGCAACGGCTAAACTGTAAATCATTCTTTCGTTACATCACCATAGAAACCTTTATTTACGTATTATTGTACATCGGTCAGTAAAATATTTATCTTTTGTTAAAAATAATAAAAGATTAATAATTCTTAATTAGGTGGTTTGGTGCACCGAATAGATAGAGAGCTGGAATTGGGGTTGTTTTAAATTTATCATCGTGGACGTAAGAGGGAAAATATAATCTTTGTTTCAAATCAAACAACGAAAGCTATATATTATTGTAATTTGTAGCCTTTGACGAGTAAAATTATAATTAGAAAGTGAATTGAGGTCTTATTATATATATATTTTTTACCATTAAAAAATCTAGAATACATTTTAGTGCAAAAATATGCAGTCATCGCTGCAAAGATCCACTAGTATAGCGTTGCGATGGTACAACACGTCTACAACCACAGACACCCCCCCCCCTCTCCCGTAAACAAATTTCGATTCACCACTTAGCCCATTCAAGCAGACGATGTGCCCGTTATACCGTCAACAAATAACCACGCACTGCTACTAAGTGGTCAACATGATGTAGTGATGGGCACAATCGAGTAGCTCGATTGTGTTGTGTAATCGGTTGTACTCGACTCGTCCGGGATTACTTGAGTAACTCTACTCGGACATTGTTATTCTTTTATTTTCTCTTTTATTATCAGCTAAGTGAGAATCGAACTTATTTGCTGGACTGTTTACCATGATCTTTAAAAGACATATTCCCTTGGAGCTCAATTTTGCCAACAGTTTCTGCTGCTAGGCAAAAATGACCCTTTATGGTTTAAATATAGCACATACATTTTCAATACAAAATATGCGAATATGTAAGGTACCCAATTGATAAGCATGCTAATTAAGCGTATCAGATTTTTGATTCTTTTTAAAAGTACTCGATGAATGTCACACGATTTTTTACTTGGCACGCGGCAATCTTATTTCCAAATCGCATATAACGAAAATAATTATTGTCTTTCTTAACTATTTTATTAATTATAATATATCCTTAGTAATTTTACTCGATTCTTTTTAAATAGGATTACTCTATTATGCCAATATCTAACTGGATGGGAACTGTGTGCCATGAGGTTACGCTCAAAACCCTCCCCCCCCCCACTCATGTCTGTATGCTATACTCAGAGTATTAACTGCGCAGATACAGCCTTAGAGGGGTAGAAGTGATCCCGGTTCTACCAACCCCCCCTATTTTCATGAAACCACAAACTACTGATGTACAGCGCACGCTCAAGAGTGCTGGGTGGTCCTAATTTGTTTCTGTTAATAAGAAAGTGGACGTTATTTCATGTAGTTCTTCCCCACCCTATTTCCTCACTGAGAAATAAATTGCATATAAGCCACGACCCAAGTGTGATCTTTACTCTTTTATTTTTGGACAAATGATAGGAAATTACCAACAATGTACGTTGATGTTATTTCGGTTAATTGTTTATTATATATATATATATATATATATTTTTTAAATTGGTTAGGATTTAAACTTTAAATTAGTACTGAGCTAGAAATCCTGTTTCGTCCAACTTTTTGTAAAGTGTTTTATTATTTACAAATTATATATATATATATTTACACTTAAAGAGTACAAACATTGGTACAACTATTATACATCAATATAAACACGTACGATACTTGGTTAATGTGTCCACGTCTCTAGTATGACACGACCAGTCCGAAACGGACTCACAGGAAGACTATTCCGCTAACTGACTATTTGCACCTGTCGCCCTCACCCCCTCTTTCAACATTCCAGTTACAGTGGCGGGTACGTTCACTGCACTCGCAAAATGGTCACTACAGCTATCCGTTATACTATTCACTCCTTTTTAAGAGGCTCTCCTGAGCCACTATAATTAATCACACTGGGTTTCTTCTGTCTCGCAGGATAGCGTCTATCTGGAATAATCCTGAGTAGCACAAATAATTCCGGACTATTAGTTTTTGTTTCACCTTCATTAGAAAATCTAAACTAGAGCTTCTTGTTAAAAGACTAGGCCCTAAGTCTTTCTCAGGTGACAAGTTTTCGCTAACATATGTCCCTTCCCTGTCTGTTGTTGATGGTGGTTCCCTTAGGACCAAACTGTATGACTTCAGCCGGTTGAAATGTACAATCATCCGTTTCCGCTTGGGTGAGTCATATTGAATGCGGCAAACCACATCTGATATTATGGTCTTCACAATATATGGGCCATCCCATGCCCTGTGCAGTTTAGGTTAAGTTCCTTTACTGACTGCTGGCTGGTGCAGCCACACACGATCACCAACCTTATAGGCACTACCCATGCACTTCCGGTAGTGCACATCTTTTTGCACCCAATGTAATTTGCCGAGATGCTCTCGTGTCACATGATGTGCAGTTTATAAATTTGTTCTTAACTGCCAAGCATACTCTACGACACTCTCGGCAGGCTCTGGTTCTCCATACATCAATTCAATTGGTAACCGTACGTCCCGATCGAACAATATATAGTTAGGGGTGAACTTCGTCGAATCTTGTGGACTGGACCGGAATGCTAGTAGAACTTGTTGCAGGGCCTTGTCCCAGTTGTTCTGAGAGTTGTTGACGTACTGGGAAAGCATTGCGCATAGAGTACTATTGAATATTTCTATCTGGCCATCTGAATGTATGTGGTATGGAGTTGTGCGAGTTTTCTCTATCTCAAGAAGTTGACACATTTCTTGGAATAGCTTGGACTCAAACTGGCGTCCTTGATCTGTATGATGTTCCACTGGCACACCAAACCGGCAGATGAACTCTTCCACAATAAGCTTAGCTACTGTTGACGCTTCCATATCTGGCATAGCATAAGCCTCCGTCTATTTGGTGAAGTGGTCAGTCACTACAAGAATGTATTTTTTTTCTGTGAACTGTTTTTGGCAAGTGTCCCAGAATATCCTCAACTACAAGCTGGAGGGGAAATCCTGCAAGGTAAGTCCCAAGGGGTGTTCTCAGCTTGGTGGTTGGTGATTTCCTTCTCGCGCACTCAGGACATTATCTACACCACAGCTCTACATCATTGGTCATCCCTGGCCAATAGAACCTATGTCGGATTTTCTCTAACGTCTTTGTAACACCTAAGTGTCCACCAGTAACCGCATCATGCAACGATATTAAAATATCGGTAGATAGGTGACGTGGTGCTACAAGCTGAAGTATATCCGGCTTATTTTCTTCCATCCAGTGACGGTACAGAAGGCCCCGATGTACTTCTAGTCGTTTCCACTGTGCCCACAAGCTCGTGTAGTTCTCTCTTCTACTGGATGCTTCACAGGCGGTTGGCCTCTCCTTGTCCTCCCGCTTTAGTTTAGCAATGTGTCCAATGACTTCATCAGCGTTCTGAGGTAATCTGATGTCCGTATATGACCAATGAAGTGCCCAGATTGAGTTATCTTGAGATATAGTGGATACCGGCAACTCTTCCTGCCCACATTGTTTACATGGAAAACGTGATAATCCATCAGCATTTCCGTTACTTTTTCCTGGACGATTCTCTATCATGAACTCAAACTCGGCCAATTGCTCTAGCCACCGGGCAACCTGCCCTTCAGGTTCTTTAAACTGCTGCATCCATCTAAGAGAGTTGTTGTCTGTGCGTACTTTAAACTTTTGCCGTATAAATAACCCCGGAAGTGTCGAGTTGCATACACAAAAGCCAATATTTCTTTTCTAGATACACAATAGCGACGCTCATCCTTTGTTAGCGCTTAACTAAGGTAGGATACTACGCGTTCTTCTCCCTCCTGTGCTTGAATTAAAACAGCTCCAATGCCTGTCCCACTCACATCTGTTTCCAAGATAAACTCAGTGTCCATCCTCTGATAGGCAAGAATAGGAGCAGCTGTGAGACGTTGTTTCAGCTGTTTAAAAGCACAATCACACTATTCACTCTACCTAAAACTCTCTCCTTTCTGTGTGAGTTGTTATAGGGGTGCCGCGATGTTTGAAATCCCTTTACATAACGTCTGTAATATGAAGATAGCCCCAGAAATGCCCTGAGTTCAGTGATTTCACTAGGTATGGGGTAGTCCACCACTGCATGAACTTCTTCCAGATTAGTGGCCACACCTTCCTTTGAAATAACGTGTCCCAGATACGTCACAGTTCGAAATAGATTACATTTCGATGATTTCACTTTTAGGCCAGCTTCCCTTAACCTCTTGAACACCTCACGTAGTCTAATGATGTGCTCTTCAAAGGTTCTCCCGATCACGATTACAACATCCAGGTACACAAATGTCGTATCCCACTGGGGGCCAGATAGAACTAGATCCATCAATATTTGTTAACTGGTCGGGCTATTACAAACTCCAAAGGGAAACACCTTAAACTCCCACAGCCCATCTCCTGTTACGAATGCGGTCTTCTCACGATCCTGAGGAGCAACCTCAAGCTGCTAGTAGCCACTCGCCATATCAATTGTGGAAAATAGCTTCACACCTCCTAGAGAGTCCAGTAGATCGTCTATACGAGGGAAGGGATACGCGTCTTTCTTTGTAACATCGTTCAGCCGCCGATAATCTATACAAAACCTAGTTCCGCCATCTTTTCTCTTCACCATAACAACGGGTTAGCTCCATGGGGAGGTTGAGGGTTGAATGACATCATTTTCACTCATCTTTTTCACAACACTTCTCATTTCCTCCCTACGGTGGAATGGTACTCTTCTCGGTGGTTGGTGGATTTGTGTACTTCCAACTGTATCAATTTCGTGATAAACTAGAATAGTACGACCAAGGTCGTTTGGTCCCCAAGAACACATATCTGGAAAATCGTTTAACATGGCTTCTGCTATGGAACGTTGGGTAGGTGATAGCTTGGCTGAGTCTAAATCAAATAAGCTAGAGGCCTTCTCGCCCCGGGGAGTTTTTCCTCCTGTACCCACCGTCCCTGAGATGACGCATGGCATCAGTGATCTAATATTTGTCCCACTATATAAAGTCACTGGTTTGGGTGTAGATTTAGCAATCTCACTAGAATAGCCTTGTCCTTGGAAGATACTATAACGTGGGCCGCGATAATTCCATGTTTCTCAGAAAGGTGACTATTTGTTTCAAATACCCCAATCCCCACGTCCGCACTGACTACTGCTTGAAGCACCACCTCATGTCCACTCGGTATCACGATTGTATATTTCAAAGTCACCCGGCACACTCCGGGCTGTGGTTCCTCTAGTGTTTTATTTAGGGGTACTTCCCCTTCACTCACCCACATTATTCCTTTCAAAAGCAAAACATCGCATTTGTTTCTGCTGAAGAAGTCAGTGCCTATAAAACACATCTGTTTCAGTCCCTTTGCAACAATCATTTCCTGTGTTACAAAGTAGCTTCCTATTATAACGGGTACACTCACTGTACCAAGCACAGTCATATTATCACCACTTGCATTTATATCTGACCTGTTCGTTGGCTGAAGTTTGCCATTTGACGCTCGTCGCCAAACTTTCTCATCTATGATGGAAATAGCCACTCCAGTGTCTATCAGTAAATCTATAGGCTCGTCCCACAATTTTCCCTCCACGAACACGGCTGAGCATGGGTACACACTTCCTACTACAACGCGGTATTGTGTTGAATTGGAAATTACTGCTGGTGTGGTTTCGGGCACACCAGCACGCACTAGTTTTTTTGTTTCTTGTTCTTACCACACTTTGCCCGAACATGTCCCAGTTCACCGCATTGGTAGAACTTTATTTCTCGTTCACGTTAATATTGCTTCATTGTCTGAATGGTACCTGCTACATTTTTCAAAGTTTCATTATCTGCATCACCATGTTCATCATATGTTCCGTTTTGGGGTGCTCTCGAGTTACAACACAGGTGTCACTCGTTTCTATCGGTTGCAATAACTCTTCATCTGCGGATACTCGACACACGTTATCGGCTACCTCCACTTGATCTATAGCTTCCAACTCAAGAGCCAAACTCATGGCAGCGTCCAGTGTTTTAGGCCACTCTTGTCGCACATAAAGTCTTATATCACTCCCGAGAGCTGCCAAGAGCCGGTCTTGCGATAATTCGTTCCTAGCTTCCCTATTTACATTCTGGTATTCGCGAGGCGCGAGGGCTCTTAAGCTTATAGCAAGCTCCAGTAGCAATTCGCCTATCTGCCTAGTTCGATTTTGGAACTGTAATTTATCAAGTTCTGTTCTTTCCCGTGGATTAAATTTGTCTCCTAACCGCTCCACTAATGTTGCCCATACCTTTCTCTCGTTATCTGGCAGGTTTCTGTACACACTCAGAGCTATTAACAAACATTGTTTTTCATCACTCCAACCATTTATTTCTGCCACCAGTTGGAACTGAAATAGCCACTCACACCAATCACCAGAATCCATGTATACAGTTGGTTTTGCACACATTTCTTCCATTTTAATTTGAGTTAACAATAACTGCTACTGCCAACAATTTTAACATGTTTTACTATTTACAAATTATATATATATATTTACACTCAAGAGTACAAACATTGGTACAGCTATTTATACATCATTATATACACGTACAATACTTGGTTACCGTGTCCACGTCTCTAGTATAACACGACCAGTTCCAAACGCACTCACAGGAAGACTACTCCGCTACCTGACTATTTGCACCTGTCGCCCCAACCCCCTCTTTCCACATTCCAGTTTTCAGAGGTGGGTATGATCACTTCACTCGCAAAATGGTCACTACAGCTATCCTTTACATTATTATTATTATTATTATTATTATTATTATTATTATTATTATTATCATCATTATTATTATTATCATCATTATTATTAATATTAAAAATTGAGAATTAGGGAACTCTTCTTATTTTGAATTTACTAAGCTTAATAGTAATATGAAGACTATGAACGGACTGATGTTCACTATCATGATTATTGTGGCATTTAATATTTTGAAAGTTTTTGACTAGCGTTGAGACTTTAGCCCTAATAGCGCGTCCTTGGGCCTAATTCCTTTTGGTTATGTATGTTAATACGGTTAGGCTTAGGAAATAATCTATCTCCTTTAAATATTATTAATATTGAAGGTATTGTTTGCATTCATGATTTGCATCGCTTCTTATTATTGTAAATGTCATGTCGTGCCCACTTCTAGGGGACTAGTACAATATCAATGCCTAGGATTAATCGAGTTTGTATGCTCAGGAGCAAAATTATTTTGAATTTACCCCTATTTAATGAGGGACTATATTTGAGGTTTATAATACAAGTGTGATGTTTGATATCTGAGTAAAATAAACATTTGTTTGTTTCATGTATGTTATAGTACATGCTAGGACTTTCCTGCCTCACGGGTATCACACATGACAGGCAAGGGTTCTGTTCATGGTTAGGTTGAGATGTATTTTTATGAGCAGAGATAAGTTACACCTGGTAAACGAAATTATTATTTTTACATGGGTTATATTGCTATGTTAGTCATCCGCTCTTTGGATTTATGTTTACTGTAAATGTTATTTGAAGGTTGAGGCTGTTGTGTTTATATTGTCCAATGCTCTTTTCATTATTCCATTGCGAGTTGTGCGCAGTGGCCCAAATAAATTATGTTATCTTCTTTGATATTGAAATAAATTGGTTTAGGGGGCTTATAAGCCTTTGATCATTGTTACCTACTATTTTTTTCTTTACATCTTTCTTAGGTTTGCAACCTTATTCGTGAAAATTAATAGAGTGATATTTTTGGTTCATCCTTTAATTAAGTCACATGACTATGATTCTTGGGGTACTATGTTGAGAGTGTAAAATAAGGCTTCCCTGCTGATCTATATATAAATGTTATTCCTGCACTTTGCTCTTTACTATAACTTGTAGGTTAGCAAGTTTAGGGTAACAGGAAAGCATGATGGTGCACTAATATAATTTAAAAGTATTATTTTATTTGTTTATTGTTGTAATAATAGAACTATAGAATTGTTATGAAGAATTATTATTAAAATCACTTTAATTGCATGCATGGCCGGCTCATCCATTAAACGAACCTAGGTGAACCTGGGTGCAAAGGTCCCAGTGGCACATTGTAAAAAATGTAATTTTTTAGTATTCGAATAAAATAATTAAATTAAATAGGCTTATAATTATTTTTAAATGAAGAAAATATCTTATTTAATACCAAAAACAAATAAAAAACATTCGCTTCAGTGTCCAAATGGTCTAACGCGTTACCCTCGTGATAGACTGGCCAGCTGATGACGGGCAGATCGGGTCTGGTTAACTGAGAGTGGTTCTTCCTAAAAGTCTTCCCACCCTCCTTCCAAGCAAATGCGGGTATATTACCTCTTAAATGCTCCAGATAGCTTGAACAGGTGGTAAGATGAGTTGATAAAAAGTCATATAATTATGATCACGTGTTTGGTTAATTTACGTGAAATTTGCACACTTTTTGGTTTATAAGATTTTTATTATATTTTTATTTACTTTAGTCAAAATACGTGTTTTATATTCATTATTAATAACATTAGAATAATATTAAAATTAAAAAGGAATCTGAAAAAATTACAATTACAAAATGTGTAATGATATTGATTCAAATCATTCTAAAATATATAAAAAGTCATGGATGAAGGTAATTTTTCTTTAAAGTAACATATGGAGATTATCCTTTTATGATTCATCCATGAAGAATCACGCGCATTTCAGAAATAATAGGAAAAGGATTACACCATTAAAATATATTCTTTATACCATTTTTCCTGTTAAAGGAACAACTACGCAGTATTGGGCAAAGACACCAATTCCCTATACCAATAAAAAACTAGCTTTCACAACACCTGTTGCCAGGACTCTTTCTATTAGTTAGTTTTTACACTGTTGGCGATGGGAGCAAAAGGCAAGCGGTATGTCATATATAAGCCGTTTGTGCAAATAATTAAGGGCAGCGACAAACAAACAGCTACAGACAACACACGCTCACACAAGCAACGCAGTCGGGGACTCACTGGCTCTCGCAGTCACAGTCTAACACAGTATAAAATAACTTACATTAATATCACAAGTGTGCATTGATATAAAGAATTTAATTGGAGTATGTATAAGTAATTAACAGATGTCATTTAAATAAACCGTGTGTGAATTAACAGCCATCAAATGTTCTCTTTCTTTAATTTAACTAAATATACCGATTTAATTAGTGCTCTACCACAGAGCTATAGACATCTGGTTAAACGGTATCTTTTCCGTTCAGTGATGATAGGCGCTCGACCACGGAGCTATAGATAACCTAAACATCATCAAAGCATTATTATATCAGGGAATTAATCCGTAGTGTTTCAATCGACGCCCAACGCGGCTCGATTTAATTCAATAGTGTTGCAATTGGCGCCCAGTCGCGACGCGAATCTTTGAAGCCCCGAGACAAGAAAGAGACTCCACCGACTGAAAGACACATGGCACACTACTAGGCACACCAACGACGAACATCCATTCGAGAACCGAGGTGAAACAGACGTTCCACGCACGGCACACTACAAGGCACATCAACGATGATCATCGTACTGAGGCAGAACCAGCCGACCGAAGACATCAAATTAGTCAGATAGGCCTTAAATAAATTTATATTATTTTTAATTAATTAATAAGATTTAAATACATTTGTTTTAATATTTTAGAATCATTAATTTTAGTAAATTTTGGAAGGGAAAATGGCAGATTCAAACCAAGATGATAATAGTGACGCTAGTAGCTGCTCTGATAAAATAGAATATGATAATAGACATAGAAATCAGTTAGTTCTAGAGCAATCAAATGAGGAATTAAGAGAAAGCTAGCAGGACAATGTAGAGTCAATCACAGAGGGGGAGAGAGAAAGAGAGAGAGAGAGAGAGAAAAGATAGGACAGAAAAAGATACACAAAGAAATGTTATAGTAGATGAGGAATGGCTGAAAAAGAATAAGGAAAAAAAATGGAGCAACTCGTAGTAGATTTAAATCAAATTATAAAAATGTTACAGCAAATGGCAGAGGATAATAAAAAAGGAGCCAGGAAATAATAGATGCAACTCATCAGAAATTAGATACAAATAACACTAAACTTGAACCAATCACTAAAGAATTAAGTGCTAAAGTAGAGTTAAGTAAGGAGGTTTGTGAGCAGAGATTTGGTTATTTAGAGCAAAAAATTGACCAATTAGAAACGGTTCATCAAAACTTAGCATTACAGTTAAATAAGGTAGATAAAAAAGTACTAGAAGGAGAAAATGTAGAAAAGTTTTTGGTGGAAAAGCAAGAAATTCAAGAAAGGGACAATTCGAATTAATGGAACAGATTACGGCTAATAAAAATAAAATAGAAACAGTAGAACAAGAATCAATTAAAGGGTTAAAGGAACACATAGAACACACACAAACTAATGTTAAGGTAGTCCAACACAACCTTGAAAAAGAAATAAATGAGGTAAAATCAGTACTTGGTTCTCAGTAAGACACGAATAAAATATTAATTAAAGAACAGATAGATGGGATCGTTAATAAAGCTGTAGAGACATTAGATAAAAAATTTACTGATTTTGTGGTTGAAACTCAAAATAATCTTGGATAATTTGGTAATTTACACGATACTACCAACGTATTTTCTAAAGGATTAAGAGAAACGTCATTAGAATTTATTTCAAAATTTAAAGGAAAGGGAGAAATATTTCAGCAGTACAGTACATAAATAAAGTAGAAAGAGTTTTCAAAGGAGAAAAGATTAATGAAAAAGTCAAAATAGAAATATTTTTATCAGGTCTGGAAAATGAGGCAAAATCTTGGGCAGATAGTATAGAGACTGAATGGGGAAACATACGAACAGGCCAGGGAAATATTTTTTGAAAAATATTGGTCTCAGAATATGCAGGATGATTTTCTACAAGTAATTTTCAATGGAAAATATAACGACAAGGATGGTACCATGAGTGAATATTTTAATAAATTTGTGACGCAGGGGAAATATTTACGATACCCGGTAGTGGTAGATAGATTGATAGGTCTTCTAATGAATCATTTTCCAACTTCAGTACAAGACGATATAATCAGCATAAATAAACAAAACATCAAAGAAGTAGAGAGAGTATTAATGGCATTTGAGGATAGATATCAAAGAAACAAAGAAATCAATGATCAATCAAATACTTATAATATTGATAGGCCTAGGCAATCGTCTAACCCTAAAATCAGATAAATTATTATTAGACAAGGTAGGCAAAATAGAAGATATCCAATCCTAATATAGAGTATCAACAGGATAGGAACCAAGGACCTTCGTGGCAATTAAATTCAAGTGATAGACAAATTAATAGCAATAATAATGCAAGTCACCCCAGATTAACAACCAATCAAATACATCAACCTCCAAATTTCAATTTTGTAACACCACTTTCAGAGACATCAAATTTAAATGAGTATGTCTCACAAAAAATATTCGATCAGGAGGCAGTTAAATTTCGGATCATTTAAATGTAAGAAATCAGCAGTTTAACTAAAGATTTAAATTTTCAATAGGAAGAATAGGGTAGCTATAATTATTAAGTCACAGTAAGAAATGTTAAAATTATAAATTCTAAGTAAACATTCAACACACAAATTCAGCGAAGTATAACTAACAATTCTTTTCTAAGAAAGTTGAGGCAGTACGCAGTTGTTAAAATGAATTAAAATATAAATTGTAAAGAAGCCATTAACAACCCAAACTACGGAGAAGTAAAATTAATCCTATTGTAAAAGTTATTATTATTATTATTATTATTATTAGCACCGCGTCTTACTACCCGTTCGGGTTATACGCACTTACGCTAATGGTAGGGTGATTATGAGAGTAAATGAAGGACCTACAGTTTAACGTGGAATCCGAACCACGGTGGAGGCCTGGCATTCCCCACATTCACAAGAGGTCTTGTCAGAGGTGAAGAAAGGGTTTGGTAATCAGATAAATCTTTGCCGGGACCGAGGATTGAACCCCGGCCGCCAGCATAGAAGTCTGACACCTTACCCGTAGACCGCCGGGTCACCCTTGTAAAAGTTAAAGGGGTTCTATTGTTAACTTGTACACTTACTATATGACCCTAAAACAAGTTGTCAACATCTATTGTTATCTACCGCGTCTTCGAAATAAGGTTGAAAGTGACTACTTTTGTCTGGGGAGACGACAACAGTAAAAAAAAATTACGACATTTATTTTAACCTTTACTCAAAAATAAAATGTCATTTGACATTTAGAAGGACATATACAAGGAACGCAGAAATAAAAATATATATGAGCTAGAGGCAAACCTGGTACAGTAAATATAAAATCTTTAAGTATAAAATATAGATTTTATCAATTTATATTAATCTCATTTTGACTTAACATAATCTCAAGAAGTTATATAGATCAAAATAGGAGAACAGATAAGGAGGGGGCATGATCCCTCGGGATACATGCAAGGGTTAAGATAAGATAGAAATGTAGGGTGAGGGGTTGGTTACATTTTGTCAACTAATTAAGTTTTATGTGAGTAAATTCAAAGAATAATTTTAAGTTTATAAGAATTTAAATAGTTTCAGTTTAAGAGAAAGTTAGGAAGTTTGATTAATTAATAGACGATCTTGGAAATCAGGATAAATATATTATTTCACCAATGGTGGATTTTGTAAATGAGAATTAAGATATGAATCTTAATAATTATGTAGGGGACAATATTAATTTAATTAATTACATTTCAATAAATTCAACTATATTGATAAAGATATTAAAAGAATCACAGAGTAAACTGATCAACTGAAGGATAAGATTTAAGAAATTTAAAGAAATAAATTTAGATATGCACTTGAGTACGGATTTACAGTAAGTTAAGGTGAGTGGAAATAAGAGGCCAGTAGTGCCTTGTTTAAAAGATTTTTTTTAGATAGAGGAGTTAAGGTGTATTGGTTGAGGAGTTGAGGTGTATTGGTTGAGGAGTTAAGGTGTATTGGTTGAGGAGTTGAGGTGTATTGATTGAGGAGTTGAGGTGTATTGGTTGAGGAGTTAAGGTGTATTGGTTGAGAAGTTAAGGTGTATTGTTTGAGGAGTTAAGGTGTATTAAGGTATGGACAGGCCATGATTAATAATTTCATTTTTCTGGTGAGTCAACGAACCACCAAGGATCAGATAGCAGGTATTCACAAGTATATAGCTAGCACAGCGTGGCCTATGGAGATATCAGTAATTATCATATTAATGAGGCAAAGACCTAAGTTTTCCACTAATGTAATAATTGTGCAATGGCAAAATCTACATTGAAATTGATAGAAATGAAGGAGATTATGAAGAGGTTTAAAAGGGTATTCTGTGATTGCGTGATATAATATTGGTGTATCAACAAGGATAATGAGAGCTAATTTGGGCGTTGTACCTAATTAAGATATTGTAATAGATTTTAATTATGATTTCATTTTATTTAAGTACCTAAGGCAATTAGGCAACATTCAAAAGTTTTGATCGAGAGAAATATATAGTCAAAGATTTTTCACTAATGAGAAAATAATTACTCAATTAGAAAAGAAAATGATTTTCAATATTTCACAGTAGTGTGACATATGATTTCATACTAATTTCAAGCGTACTTTAAGAATTCAAGATTGTCTTATATCAATTTCAACTGATTTAAACAAAATAAGGTTATGTTAATATTGTATATTTTTGTGCTCACACCAAAACGTGTTGACAAATACAAAGGGTAGAAAAAGAAAGAAGGTAGAAGAGTTTGACATCTGTGTCACTAGCAAGGTAAAGAAAGTAAAAGGGTTGTTTGACCTTCAATAAAGAACCATGGTTTTCAAATAACTGAATATTATAAAATAACTCATATTTATATTAATTGACTGAAAATTTAATAACTGATGTTAATATTAATTGACCAAAATGTAATACTGTAATATACCTTGCTCAATGGCAAGCTATTAATAGTTCTATGGTAATAAATTAAATGAGGTCACATTAATAAATAATATTAATCACAATAAAAAGTTAAACAAATATTTGTGAGAAACTTGACCCATTTTTCAAGTAAATTTAAGGTAGCTATTAAGAGTATGTAAAATAAATTTTTATTAAGAAAAGTTTAATTAAGTTAATTTATATTTAAATTTATGTTGTTCTATAAATATTTACCGCAAAGAATTTGGTAAAGAGTGATTGATTGGATAACTAACAACAATCATAAATATTTGAGTTTTATAGAAATAATTGATTTAATGGTGATTAAATTAAACATTTTATAAAAATAATTTCAAATATTATATTTTTATTACAACGATTTAAGGTTTAAATCAGCTATAAATTTATATTAATTTTCAAGATTTTCAAATTACTCTTGGATTTATTAAATTTAAAATTAACCTAATTTTACCTAAACTCAAATACAAAGTTGAATATTCAACCAAATAATTTATAATTTTGTTCAAATTTGTATGGGAACATAACATTTTAAGAACAGAGCAACAACAAGTGCTACAATTTTTCAGTGGTATAGAAAAAATAAAAATGAAACATTAAACAGGAAATTATTTCTTTCCGTTTATTCATAAAGAAAACTGAAGATTAAAAATAATCAAAAGTGACAACAGATAAATAATATATCATAACTTTTGTATTGTTATACAAGTAATTTGTAATCAATGTTTGCACTCATGTACAATTTATGTAACTTACACTCAACAAATTTATATATGTTTATTTTTAAGAATGATCAAAGGTTAAATATGACGTAACTCTTGCACATTATGGGATTTGCTTCTATCAAAATTCATTAAATTCATTAAATTCATTTAAGATATAAGCAAATGAGGGGTATTGTAATGATATTGATTCAAATCATTCTAAAATATTGTTACACTCTAATACGGGTGGTCCCTCGTTGGACGTCTTTTGTTACATTACGTGTCTTGGCGAGTGTTAATAGTCGCATACTAACCCCCACGTTGTGTCGCCATTTGTTACATTACGTTTCTTCAGCCCCTCGTTGGAATGCTATTTGTTACACTTTTCGCGTTCAGCCCCTCGTTGGACGTCATTTGTTACACTTCGTAATATTTTCGATTATAAATGCCCCACGTTGTGTCGCTATTTGCTACATTACATAACAGAGTCACTCCGTAAATCATTATTTCTATTACGCAACTATGTGCTTTACTTATAATGCCTCGTTCCTTATCATTAGACTTTAATAAATGATAATATATCACATAAAGTTTGATATCTGTTTATTCTTTAAATTGAAATCATATTGTTATTAATATTTTCTAATCGAAACACGATCATGTCGAGGGCCTAACAACTTATAATCACTGATCGCTTAAAGCACGTCCATTCAAAACCACGACTGATTGTACAGTGAAAATACGGAGTTTCAAAAAGTCACATATATCTGAGTTCAATAGAAGCTTCTCGAAGGAATCTTCCTAACGGTAAATTACACACCTACAAATTCAGAAAGAAAAATACCTATTGCGTTTGGAAGCTTCTCGAAGGAAATACTTTAAAAGATCTTAACATTTCTTAAATTTAGCTCCAGTAGATGCTGCCATCTTACCACAAGGCGCGAACTAACTAGTAAATAATTTAGAGGAAGACGTGATTTAAGCGCCACGTAATAGGTTGTAAAATTTAAATAAAGTAAAATATGTTTAATTATATGTAAAATATTTTTGAATATATGAATAATTAGAATGATAAATGGTCAATGCTTTCAAATACTCCTTAGGGTCAATCTATTGCATTACAATATATAAAAAGTCATGGATGAATATAATTTTTCTTTAAAGTAACATATGTAGATTATCCTTTTATGATTCATCCATGAAGAATCACGCGCATTTCAGAAATAATAGGAAAAGGATTACACCATTAAAATATATTCTTTATACCATTTTTCCTGTTAAAGGAACAACTACGCAGTATTGGGCAAAGACACCAATTCCCTATACCAATAAAAAACTAGCTTTCACAACACCTGTTGCCAGGACTCTTTCTATTAGTTAGTTTTTACACTGTTGACGAAGGGAGCAAGAGGCAAGGGGTATGTCATATATAAGCCATTTGTGTGTATAATTAAGGGCAGCGACACACAAACAGCCACAGACAGCCACACACAGTCACAGGCACAATCCCCGCGCACCCACGCTCACACAAGCAACGCAGTCAAGGACCCACTGGCTCTCACAGTCACAGTCTAAACACAGAATACAATAATTTACATTAATATCACAAATGTATTGATATAAAGCATTTAATTGGAGTATGTATAAGTAATTAACAGATTTCATTTAAATAAACCGTGTGTGAATCAACAGCCATCAAAAGTTCTCTTTCTTTAATAAGTTTAAATATACCGATTTAATTAGTGCTCGACCACGGAGCTAAAGACAACCTAAATATCGTCACAGCATTATTATATCAGGGAATTAATACGTAGTGTTTCAATCGACGCCCAACACGGGGCGATTAATTCAATAGTGTTACAAATGGCAATTATAAATTTAAGAAATATTTAAAAAAACATTAACTGGATGTAGATTGGATTATCTGAGAATTATATTTTAACACCTTAACATCGCTAGGATAAATAAGTAAATTTAAATAAAATATAATAAAAATACTTATTTTGTTATTAGATCTCTTAAAATATATTAATTTATTATCTAATATAGTTTTGTTAGTAAATGTGCGCGTAGTGCATGATATGTAAGATCAAACCTAGATATCATACCATAATTAATACTTTTAGTACAAAATAAAAAATATAGACATTAGTTTACTAATAATTATATCTTTGCTAATTGTAAACTATAAACACTATAACAGCAATATTTAACCTAAATATTTTCATCAATCTACCTTTCATCATTTGTTTTTACTTCACCTCCATAATCAAATACATAGATAGTAGAAACTTAATAGGACTTCTTCTAAACATATCAGGGTAGCAAGGAAAACAATTTTTGAAATATCTAGTTTAGCTAACAATAATTAACAATCAATTCAGAAAAAATAAACCTCTATAACTATTTAATAAATCACGTGAAGTTCTTAATAGAGAAAATCCATCTCCATTGTAAAATATATTTTGTGGAAATTAAACTTTAAAGAGTGTTCTAATTTTGTAAAGTCATTTCCTATCGTATACACAGTATTGAAGTTGTAGAAACCGTTATATTTTCCCAGTCTCTTGATACACCAATTGTCTAATCTATGGTATGAATTGCAAGTCTTATAGTTTTTAAATACATCATGAGAAATATTTAATTTTGTAAATAATCGATTTCATTTTCAATTTTAAGGTCTACTAGACCCATTGTAATTATTTTACATACTCACTTGCTTTGTAAATAAATAAGCATGTATAACTATCAATTGTTTAAATCACACCATAAAAATGTATGAGTTTTTCCATGTCTTATTATTTTTAATAAGTGTAATAATCCTGATATGATATTAAACATTCTATTTTCTAAAATAAATAATATAACTTAGGTATTAATGTTATTGGGTCAACCATCTTAGCTAATGGGTTTGAAATTATATTAGGCCTAAATATGGTTTGAGGGTTTAAAGTATTCAACACCGTCCCATCATTGGCATAGAGGATTAAGATTAATAATTGAAGACCATAGGGGGAAGGGAGAGGGGGTAGAAAACTTTCCTTACTTTACTGTATTTTGTTTTATTTTTATTATTTTGATTTATTGATAATATCTACTGCCTTCCTCCTAGACTTTAACTCACATGTCTCAAGTTTATTCTATGCTTTCTTTTTTATCTCTCTCTCAAGCCCACTTTAACATTATTTTTTTGTTTGAATCCCTGTTGGATTATTAGTATTTGTTTTGCTGGGGTACAATGCTATTAAAAACAAGTATTTATGAGACACCTTAAGATAATATCACGTATTAAGAAATAAGGCTAATTTGTGTGACCATATTCCTGTGTATTTGTTCATTCAATGACTCAAGAGACCTCATGATATAGTGTTCAGAGTACCTTGGGTCCCGGGTTCGATTCCCGGCTGTTACCGGGGGATCTTTCTCGATAGATGAATGGTTCACAGGCTCACCAGGATTGGCTGGTTAATTAGGCTTAAGTTAGATTAAGATCTCTATTGATTTCACCTCGTCATATTCACCATCATATCACAATGCTTACTCATCAATTTTGATTTAATTCACTAGCCAGTGCTAAAATTTAAGTGTTAAAAACATAACAAGTGATATTTGCTCTAAAGAGGATTCACAGTCACTTATAGGAACCTACCAGAAGCTCGTTTATTTACAGTTTTTTCTCTAATATTTTGAAACTTTATTTAACCTCATCCAAAATTGTAAACAATTATATCTGTGCCACAAAGCTATTTTAACAAGGTTTCTTCAATCGGTGCGATTAACTAGTGTTCATGACTATAATACATTAGTCCTATATCGATCACTTAATGGACCAAATTTATCTGTACATGTTTACCATTCACATCATAATTGATATGGTTATTTTTACCATAGGCCTACTGATATGATCTTAAACACAGATAATTATACATTTGAGGATATCACACGCACAAATATCGAATATATCATTGAAATTATTTAAAAAATGTATTTATCCACTGAAACGTTGTAAGGTTAAAGTCCACAGGACTAATCTGGATCTAATGTTTTAAATAGCATGTTGGTATATAGACCACAGGGTCCTAGTTCGATTATTTGCATGGCTGAAACGTCCTCTTTCACAATTATGAATAAATGGCTCAGGAATGGATATTTGGCGTATTTGATAATTAAGTTAGTTTGTAAGTCATGTGGAGTGATCCAATCAATTGATTCAAAAAGCACGCGTTGAGTATCACAATTTTGATAAAAACTTTTATCCCAAATGTTGCATTTTATATTTTCATTGGGGTAACATTTATACATTTTTCATCTTAGTGCCCCAACTTACTACCCGTTATGGTTATACTAATTACGCTAATGGTTTTATGTATTCGGAGGGCTATATTTAGAGGAAATGTACCCACATTTGCGTGGAGGGTGAGTATAAAAACTATTTATGAAAAACCATCCTCAGTACACCCATCCGAGATTCGAAACTCGATATCTCCGTCTTCGGCAGGATAATCTACATTGGGAGTAGCGCCATAGACCATGCGGCCACTGAAGTGGATATAATATTTCTTAGTTTTTATATAAAATATATAAGGCAAATCTTCTACTTGGAAAGAATAAAATGTAATCACTCCAATCGTCACAATTCATTATTTAAATTATCCTGGGATGGGCCTTACAGTCGTCCCCAGTTTTGTTCAACAGTTGGGGAGTACAGCTCACTGACACAGCCACGAGATAAACTCAGCAAAAGTGAACACAGTGACAAAAGAGCCACACACCTAGATTATTTTAGAAAGTGCATCGACGGATATTCCAAAGGTCACTGTGGTTAATGTAGACATAAGATGTTGCGACAACACCTCGTGGTTCCATTCATAGAACTAGGGTTGGCCGTGGATACAGACTTGGATTACATAATTGACGAGTAAAAAAAAAGGTTTATAACATGATACTGCCACTTATAACTGTATTAGGTTTTGTCCATAATCGATTAAGAGCAGTAAAGTCACTGATAGACCTTATTGCGAAATGTAGATCTTTTTTCTGTTTTTAAATCATCCTCCTGACACTCTTTACTTTACTAACAAGTTTGGTCTACCTCCTTTTAATGGCTTTAACTGAGATGAAAAACCGACTCACTGCCTGACCTTGATTCTAGGTATAGGTATAAAATGAAAAACATTGAAAAATATACAGGATGGAAAAAAATTAGGGAAATAATTATTTATTAGGTGCAGTACTTTCTGTGATACCAGACATTCAAAACTTCTGATAAATATGGTATCAAAATAAGTTAATAAATATTTCGATAACTATACAAAACATGCATAATGACCAAATGTGTCTCACCAAACACACATACATACAAATATATATATTATGTATATCTTTCTGAAAATGACTTTAAAATCCATATTTTATGATCTTGTTAGTGATTTAGCTTATTTATCTACGTGATAAACACCATGTAGATTTTCATTAGTTTCAGGTCACTCTTCGTGGGTGAGTTGTGATGAGTTTTAACATGGTAGATCCCACAAGAGTCCGTATTGATTCCTATGCCTACTATATCTGTCTGTAGATAGTAACCAGCGTGACGTTACCCACCAAAAAATGATTAAAGAAAGAGAGAAGTAATAATTATAATTTGACTTCAACAATGATATGTACAGTACATGATGTGATGGAAAAGTATACTATGACAGTTTAGTTTCATCGACACACTTTGTATCGATTTGAGCTTAAGTACGTAGTTAGTAAAATATTGACTCTACAGTAATCGATTGATGTGTAAGCTAAGTCCGGATAGCTAAGTTCTTACTCCTCCATAATAATTCGTTAGGATTGGAAAGAACGTAACTTTACAAGGACTACCTCTACGGGCAATTTCAGAATACCAAACACTGGTAAACAAATAAATGACCATTAAGAGACACCCCCCCCCCCTTTTGGTGGCGTGTTTAGCTAACGCGCTAGTTTCGTGTTGAGTTAGACTGCCCAGGACGGGGAGATAAAAATTCGAATCTCAGCCGGGGGAACAGAGTTTTTTTCCTAAATGTTTTTTCAATTTCCCTTCACGCTAATGCGTGTTCACTTCCTCTAAATTCAACCTTCCCAATTTATAACCCAGTAGCGTAAATAGTACATAAGCGTACAATCCTAACGGGTAGTAAGACATGGTGCTAAATAATAAAATAAAAAACATTAAGATAACCATCAAAATGAAACTATAAGCTATAATGAATGAATATGCCATGTTTCCAAAACTTGTCTTATTTTCAATTAACCACATTTAAAAGCAATTTCTATAAAAGTCACCATTTAAACCCTAAAAAATAAAATAAAGTAAATAATGACTGTTGCTAAAGAACTTTCTTAAAACTATTCCTCTTCGATAATTTGGATGGACCAAGTATTAGCTTTCACCATTAAGTTGACATGATAGCACCTTATTATTAATAGTGTGTGTACAATAGTTAAATTTAATAAGGAATCTAAAAACATTAAACTTAATAAAATTATTGGGCTACGGATTATAAATATTAGGGTTAAGTCTTCAACTGTCTCAAGAGGGTCTGTGTTCCACACAATAAATACACATACTAATGCAATATTATATTATATAATATATTTTATTTTGAAAATGTTCCTTAATTACTATAAAAGTCATTCCAGATGGCAAAAATGGAACTCAAAAATTATTTGTTTAATTTTCCACACAGCATACATCAAAAGAGAATGAAGGTAAATAACTATAATAATCAATATTAAGTGTATGATATTTGTTTTAATTTGATTGTTATTTAGCAAATTAATAGCAATGAAACAGGTAAAATATTTAAACCATATCCCATAGATCTATATATTTTAATAATTAATAAAGTAAGATTAAAATAAGGATTAAGATTCAACAGTAGCAGGTGAACGGATAGTAAATTTATATATATATATATATATATATATATATGTATATATATGAATATATGAATATATGAATATAACACGAACTCTTTGGATTGGCAAACAAATGCTCTACTATCCCTATTGAGTGATTCATTCCATCACGTGTTCAAATTACACGTCTTCTAATTTAAGACGGAATCGGTGATTCACCCTCTGTTTACCGCTATAGGTAGTAAACTTACCTTGTTTAGCACGGTGGTGTTGCTTCCAAGATACCAAAGAGAGGCTGTTACCTATCAGTGTAAATTGACTGTGAAATCTTCAACTACATGAGCACTATCAGAAACACAACCACCTCGTGGTCTGCATTTTTTGTTGGTTTCTGGGTGTAAAAGTATTAATTTGACAGGTTGTCAGTTTGTAAACAACACATAGTAAAAAAATTTGTTATTTATAATTATTAATTACGGTACATATACACATTTAATATATGTTGAAATATAGCACATGGACACTTGTATCGAACATGATACAGTTACGAGATTAGTGTCTGAGATTGGGACCGCTACTCTCTCATTGTTTACCCTAACTGCACTCCCAGTTCTCTGTCTCCATCCTTGTCTAGCAGGTATGCTCAGTTTCACTAGATGGGTTCATTAGAGCAGACAGGACGGAGGAAAAGAAACTAGTCTGGAAGATAGCCCAGTATTCTAGAAATGGAGGATTCAATACCCTTAGCTGTGACTTTATATAGTCACTTTCGGCAATAGCCAGAGCCCACATCCAAATTGGCGATAAGTAAGTGAGTGGACCGACGTGTCCAGGATTGGGCTAGCGTGCCCGGGAGTGGGTAGTGCGTCCTGTGAGTGGGTCGGCGTGTCCGACGTTCGGGTATCGCAGGTCATCGCACGCAGTGTGTCGTGTGCGGGGACCAGCGGCTATAATTGTTAACTGTGTTAAAAGTGTACATTTTTGTGACTACTTTGATATTTGAATAGCTATTACGTATTTTATAGTTGTTAATATGTGTATTTAATCTACTTCTATTTTACGTATTCTTATCAGAATATTAATTTACATACTTAATTATGATTATTATTGAATTAAATTACTTCTTCAGTTATCAATTAAATTGTATTTTAATCAGTGAATGTATTGTTTTATTTTTAATAATCAAAACCTTGAATATTCCGTGTACATTTTCATTCGTGCTTGGTCAGTAACCCACTTCAGTATCTTTAAAAGAACTCGAGTACCCATGGAGTAGATATCGGGATAGATGGCTACACTACGTCACACCGCGAGATAGTATTGTGATGCTCATTAACATACTTTCCAAATCCGTATGATTTACCGTTATTCCCCCCACCTCACCCCCACATCCCGTGACCTCATTTCTCTGTCCTCCATTACAGCCCCTCTCCCACCCCCTCCCCCTATCACCCCCTCGACTACCAACTCCGGACATGTTGGTTCTTGATGATTAATTATTAATGATTGTTAATTAATTATTTTTAATGGACTTTTGTTTAGGATTGAGGTGTTGGAGTTTTTATTCATTGATTAAGGCGTTGTAGTTTATTTGGGGGAGCATGAGGCCGCGGCACGAACCTCGCGCTATGGATGTCTTATGTTGAATGAACATTGGTTCCTCCGTCACAAGGCCCTGTCGGACTCTACCGGACCGAACCTCTCCTGACGACCTTTTAATTATTAATGATTGTTAATTGATTATTGCTAATTAATTATTGGCTAGGATTGAGGTGTTGGAGTTTTTAAACATTGATTGGGGGGAGCAAACGATCCGTGACGTTTCATTATGAGGCCGTGGCATGAACTTCGCGCTATGGCTGTCTTATGTTGAATGAAGATTGGCTTCTCCACAACAAGACACTACAGGACTGTCCAGCACAAACCTCGCGCTATGGCTGTCGGGGGTAGAGTGTGATAAATGGTTCCCTGCATTGAGACCCCCCTCACCATAGAGGTATGTGTCGCAACCCTGGCGCCAGTATGTTGGCCCGACAAGACGAGTTGAGACAAGAATAGATATTGAGGTCATTGCCCCGGGCAACAGGGGTTTTCCCTGGCGCCAGGTTGGCGGGCAAACAAGATAAAAATAGATCGGGAACTAGGTCAGTGTGTCGCAAACCCCTTGGGTTTTCAATGGCCTAGTATATCGGCCTGACAAGACGAGTTGAGACAAGAATAGATATTGAGGTCATTGACCAGGGCAACGGGTTTTCCATGGCAACAGGTTGGCGGGCAGACAAGACAAGTTGGGACTCGTAAGTGACAAAAAGTATATAAAATACAGATATTAGATATATATATTTATTAAACATCACAATTATATATTTTTACAGGAATATCTCATATATTCGTTCATATGTTTTCCAATAGTGTCTTTTAGATGCGTTAGTAAAATTGATTTTGGTTCACAATCCAGAATGTAATAGTCCAAACCGACGACTTGACGTGTATAGTAAGTAGCGCTGATAAGATCCAGGTTTTTAATGTGCGTTTCCAACGTAGACTGTTATAGGTCGATGGCATCCGACGATTCTGTTAGCGTATCTCATACACCCACGACAAGTGTGTCGATCAAATCGTTGCAATAGCGGGCGATGGGTGTCGACCACATGCTCCTTCGGTCGACGGCGACGTCTATGTGGTCCCCAAAACTCACAAAGACGCGCCCAGCTAGGTGCTAGATAGGCGACCCGTTTGAGTCCGGCGTCTTGTTTCTAACAGATGATGACCATACGATCACCGCACATGCGTCTCAGAGAGATTTCATGATTAGTCAGATTATCTTCTGAGGAGGTTGTGTGTTGCTGAAAAACTTTGATATGACAGACTTGTAGCTGCCCAGTTCTTGCCACTCTGTACGGTTAGACACAGCACAGTTCCCTACGCATTTTTCTAGCTGGACATGGGCGTAAAGTTGATCTTGGCGTTCATACCGACGATGAGTCACTTAGCGTCGACTCCATTAAGCGGGAACAATGTGTTGAAAATACTGGTGATGTCGAGTGAATTCACTAGCTTTGCTTTGCTGCCGCAAACGTCTTGACCTTCCATGCTGTTTAGCGGTTATGGGCGGCACGTCGCCAGACGCGGTGCACGCCGCTTGGACACGGTCACTTGAAGGGTGGCATGCCCCTATAGTCATGAAAAATCTATTGTAGCATTGTTGGCTGTATGATTGGTGGGCGAGAATAAGCTAAGGAAAGATTTCAGCGGAATTTTCTGGGAGCGATAGAGAAGGTACATGAGACAGTAATGACCAAAACTTCTGAGGTGATGCTTTGAAGTCGTAGCGTGCTATAGGTCGTGGGAAAAGTGTTTTTGTGTATAAATGCCAGATGTGAATTTATACGGGGCGAAAAACCATAACTGTCAAAGTATTCTCTCACGACTTTCTTGTCGATAAAGAAGGCGACCCAATGCATCCCGGGTTTGGTGTGTGGATCGGTGTTGATGACTAGAGCAGCAGGTCGTGCTATTCTTGTGGGTAGTTGAACAGCAGGGAAAACACCCGTCCGTACAGAACGGAACCACGGGTTTGTTTTCAGCACACGTCTTATGGTGTGCGTGTCAATCTTCAATCATGCAAACTCAAAGTCCCCAGACGATAGAGGCCGAACAGAAATTCCATCAGAACTATGTGCCATGAACATCGTGCTGAACCATTTAAGTGTTTTCAGTGACGAACAACCTCTGTCATACAGATCTACGATGGGTGTAACCATGTATTTTCCTAGAGAATTTTCTTTTCTGCCCCCTTGAAGTAGACGGTTTCTGCACGCGTTGTGGCACGGGAGATGAGGGATTCGAGCAGAATGTAATCCGCATTACCGTTATACCAGTTGATACCATGCAGATCGTTGACTATATAGTCGGCTATCTTTCTGGCATAGGTGGAAAGATCCTCGATAGCATATGGGGGATTTAACACCCAATGTTGAAGTAATGTGCCGCATACATATAAAATACTCAGTTCTTTGACGATAAACTCTTTGTTGTCCTCTATGAAGCTCTGGAAATCTACAATGACGTCCATGACTTAAATGAGGGGGTAAGGGGCGGGAAGGCATATATATTAACTTCCATAATCGGCCACGACGTTTCTGTCCTTTTCAATGGTGATGATGTTGGCAAACTCCCCGTACACGATACAGTTGACGGTTTTGGTGAGAGCCCGGGTGAAGCTCACTTAGATGCTCAGAGAGCCGTGCCACGTCAAATTCCAATGCGATGTCATGTGGGCCGACAGATAAGGTGTGAGATCGAAAGCCATGAGATGATATCCCGTGGGGAAGGATTCTCGTGTGATGTCACTACCTTCGTTAAAGAAATGGATAACCGTTCCAGAAAACATTGTGAGGTAGGACATGACATAGTGTCCGTTTGAAAGATTATGCTGTAGCAGTTTCGACGGCACTTATTCCCCGTCCACGTACAGCGAGAAATGGTTCATGCCGTAGGTTTGAAAGTTGAACGAGTTCTTGGTGGCGTCTCCGTTGAACGCGGCGTTTGATACAAATCCCACGATGCATCGTTTGGGTAACGGTCTGGTGAATACGTTGTCCATAGATTTCCCTTGCACGCCCGTAGGAGTAGTGAGCGTTTTTACTTCCACACGGGTGATAGGATACTTTGCAGGTCTGACGTTTAATGCTTTAGAATGTGCCAACAGTATAGAAGGTGCTAATTTGACACGTCACACTAGAAGACCGGCTTCTGCGATGTGAACCTTAAAGTGAGGGAGTTCAGGGACTGCCATAACACTAAACCCGTCTCTGGAACTGACCAACTTGACTCCGAGTTCGGTGTCGTTCAAAATGTATTTCTCTTGTTTAATCACGTCACCGTGTAGATACCCCAAAAGATCCACCGTCTTACTTTTTGTGGTGAGATTGCGATGGGTCTCAATTCCCCTGTTGCTGGCGTCAGCCTCCTCAAAAGTTCCGGGGCTCTCTGCGAACCACAGACCACAAGTCAAAAGCGTTCTTTTGTTTTCACTTTTGTAACTGAGCAGCGTCTCAATGTAAGCTCTATAGGCATATATGTTGCTTGGTGGTGAGACTAGTTTTTGGTTTAAAAACACATCCACCTGTGTGAATAGCGAATGCAACCAGTTGTTGACGGGTGCGATCTGATCCACTTCTGTTAAACCACCACCGCCGGGTTTTATTATGGCCGCCCTGATATAGAGCATGGTCTGTGAAAGATCGTTATAGAACTCGACTTGTCCAGTAACAGTAAGTTCTATGGGTGAATCATCGGTGAGGGAAGAGACAGGTTTGTACTGGGGCCATTGTCCACTTTAAAGAATGGTTTGAGTGTGTGACACGGAAAAGAGATCGAGTTCACTATTGGCACAGTCACAGGACTGGGGATGTAGAAATAACATTTCTGATGAAAATATCTACAGCTTCTTTCTTGTCCATTTTACGTCGGGCGATGACAGAAGATTAACTTCGTTGCTTCTTACGACGCCCTTTATAGCCTGAGCCGGTCATCAACGTGTTGATATTCTGTTCAGCCTTGCGTTTCAGTTTTGCGTTTCAGTTTTGTGCAAGCTTTGGCCTCTTTGAAAGGACGCCATTAATTAGCAACGTCGAAGAGCACGTCGATACCCGTATGAAGCTCCTGTTTTCCGATGGCTTTAGCACCGCTTCTCAGCAACGGTACGGTGCCTTTGAAAAGGCCGCTGAAAAAATTTCCTATCCCGTGCCCTCATTGATAGGGAACACCGTGGTTGATCGAAAATATTCCTGTTCCTACCTGGTTAATGTAGTATCTTTGGTAGGGACAGTTCATGTTGATCAGCGTCGAAAATGAAGATTCACGCACACTTTTCCAAACTAAAATTATACAGGTTCACCCGTGTCGGTTCTTATATTGATTTCAAAGCTTTCAATTTCCCTTCTAAGAACGGGCATGTAGTGAATCGGATCATAGCTAACTGTTTTATATATGACGTAGAGATAGTTTGTGTTGTTGATACCGACGATACGTAACATTAGTGCCAAAATATCAGCCAAGGGCGGATGATCGACTATATCCGTGTAGATATACATTTGCGAGGTTAAACCTAGTAGAATGTTTAGCGGTGTACGGTGACTTTTGGACTTTGATCATATTAGTAAGAGGATCGAAGCTAAGATATACACTTAATTGGTTTGATAGAGTCACCAGTTGTATATTTGGTGAAGAAGAGATAACATCAAATTTTTTGTTGGGGTTTGTGTACTTTAATATAACTGCGGAATCCACTTTAACGCCTCTACGTCGTTTAGAATTTGATCAATTCATGAATAATGCTGTAGTTTCTAGCAGAGATATGATCCTTGAATATTTGTTCCACGCCGTTAGCGTCCACCCAGTTGTACCATAATATATTTTGGCCCTCGGGTACGGTGGTGAAAAAACACGGATATTGAAAATTAACAAGAGCGACTTCCCACCGACCTTCGAGTGTAAGACGGTAAGGAAGTTGCGTGTTGAAATTCATGAGGGTATTATTCTGGAAATATCCCATAGAGCTGTCACTCGGAAAACTGACGTAAAACTGGTCCTTCATTGTAGGGCTCTGACTTAACTGGCAAGAATTAAACTTGGCGGGGTAACCTTTCCACTGCACGTACACTTTCTTTCTGGCGTCTTTACGCTTGACACGTAGTATTTTATCAACTTTAAAAGGTTCGGGAGACGTACTCGTTGCAAATAGGGTTCGTAAATCGTCCCCTCCCCCTCTTCGCCATCTAGATCGGTGAGTCTGTAGACGACTGGTTTTCGCAACACGACGCTGCTGACGTTGAAATTCTCTTCGCTCCAATTGCTTTCGTAGCCCTTTTCAAACAGCTTTTTGGATTTGCTAATACGCACCGTGTCACAGACTTTTATTTTAGACTTTGAGTTTGGACGCCTTTTGCCGTACAGATTATCTCTGACTTGAAGCACATTAGTTTCTGAAACGTCGGAGGGCGCCTGGAAACTGGAATATTTTAAGCCGTTGTAAGCGTCGACTAGATCTTGGAGGACGTCCATATACCAATACGTATTATTTTTAGTAAAGTAGCCCCACATGCGTCTATCAGAGTACTATTGAATCGTTCCACGATTTTTTCCTTCACGTCCGGATCATTAGAGGTGTAGTAAGGCACACCTTCTTGCCTGAGAAATTTCCGGACTAGACGTGCCGTGAACTCTGTCCCCTTGTACGTCTGTATACTTAGAGGGTTTACGGCCGCTTTGTTTGAAAATGTCCCGAAAGGCGTCTCTCACCACGCTCCCCGTCTTGGATGGAAGCGTCCTCGCCCAGGCCATCTTGCTAAACACGTCGATGATGGTGAGCAAGTACACTGCACCGTCGTTGCATTTTCTGAGACTTCGAATATCATTGAGATCGGCTTGCAAGTGATCGTCAATGTTTAAAAAAACGTACTTGTTGTGTGGAAACATTTTAGCACCGGTTTGTATAGGGTATAAGCGTCTTGTACACGAAGTCATTCTCATACTTTTTCGGATATTTCTTGGACGCATTTATGAGTGACGCCGCCCCCACAAAACCTGCAGGATGAGAAGGGTCGTAGTAGATGTCGGATAAACGGTTCATTAAGTTCTGAACGGTAGCCAACTCTTTTCGTCAACCCTCTACATTTTCTTCTTCTTAGGGTGTTGCGACGGTGTAAGTGGTCGTGGTACGGGCGTCGGATCTCTAATGGTAGCCAAACGTTTCGGATTTATAATAAATTCTTTCGGAATGTTTATTTTTTGCAGAGCCGTGAGAAACTCTCGCCACCCCGACGGTTCGCTGTGTTCATGCTCTGGCCAGATTGTTGACTAAATCAACAATATTGGATCCACGTAGAGGCGTATCTTGAATACTCACTTCTCCCTTTGAGTCCCAAGAGATGCCACCACGGGAAATGATATGTTCTAGTAAATGTTCAGCTTTTTTACTTGCCTGTGTTTGTACAGTATTGAGTATAGCAGGGATGGGAAATACAGACACTTCAAGGGTGGTGGTGGTGGTATTATCAGATGGCAGAGGGTGTTGACTAAAGTGCAAATAGCGCTGTAGAAATTGTTGGTATAAAGTCCATTTAGACTTGTCGTCAAGTTTTGAAGCGATGATTTTTCCATTTCCTTGTCCTAATCGGAGACCACTAGATTTGTTGCTGATGCCACTTGTTGATGGTGTTGCTCGTAATGGTGTAATGTTTCCGAGGACACTAATATCATATTTTTCGTGTGTTCCATTATTTACTTGTTGAATAAGGAACCCAGGACACCACTGATTAATGGGGCTATAAGTAAGGGCAAGAACGCTTCTCCTTTCTGAACGAGTAGTCGTCTCTTCTTCTTCCAGCATTCTCCTCGTTTGACCAGCTTGCGCAACACCTATTTATGAGCACATAACTTTGTCTTCTGCGCATTTTTCAACGGCACACGCCCTTTTAAAGTGTTGTACGCTCACTCGCAAACAGAGTCAACCAGTTTCTATTCGCCCGTTTACATAAAGGTGACACGTTGCTGCGATTCATGCGATAAATCGCACGTAGCAGAGGGGCCTGTTTCAACACTTTGGGACTCATGGTTATGAAATGATCTGTAATCGGGAATTGTCAGTCTTTTTATTGCTTTTGCGTGGTAGGTACACTCAGCAGTCGACATTTGTGCCTGTTAAATATCTGAATCATTCTGGTGTACCTTGTTTGAAATATATCAATATATAGCCATGAGGTGTACTTGTAATATAATTGTAAGCCTCTTATAAGACACGGGGATTTTCATGGTACGCTTGCCGTGTAAAGTTTTGAATCTGAGCTTTATTCCGGGGATTTTTAAAAAGCACGATATAATGTGCGGTTAAGGAAATGTCTCTTTGGTACTTGCCCTGGTGGAATATATATTGTGTAAGGTACATGACGCTAATATTTTTATGGTGGCATTCTTTGGTGAAAAGATCAACGACCACTTCGTTGGCTTCACGCATCAGGTCGTCCTGGATAATCAGCTGTGGAGATTCATTAAAGTTGTCATCCATTTCCGGCATACCCTTACATAATATGACGTGGGGATTGTCACGTCATGTTCGAATCCCGTTTGCCATAAAGCATAATACCAGGTGATTCTATCAAATTTAACGTCACACATTGTGTCCAAGTGATGGATAAAGTCTGCTACAAAATGTGACTTTCCACAGCCGGAAGGGCCGCTTATGATGGCCGAAAATGGATGTTTCAACTTGTCCAGAATGTTTGAGATTGAGCTTATAAGCTATATGAGCTTGTATTTATAGGATAGGGGGGAGGTGTGTGTGTAGACGTTAAAACACATACATAACAGTTTTTTACATTATTTATTTAAATCGTGAAAAGTATACACACAGTGTATATTATACTGTGAATATTTACAATATATATTTATTAGCATAAACATAACTATTTTTTACAATATTTATTTACACACAGAGATAAGTATACTGTGGATATTAACAATATTTATTTACACACAGTGAAGTATACTGTGAATATTTACAATATAGGGGGAATTGTGGCCTCGGGACTAAATATGATATATACATAGAGACGGTTTTCAATTTAAAAGAAAATAAATATATATATATCTACAAACATTATATTATATATATAATAGTTTTAAAATAAATATATAGAGAAACAGTTTATTATATTTGAATAGATTAAATATATATATATATATATATACAAACAGTTTATTATATCGGACTAGATTAAATATATATATATATATATATATATATATATTAATACAAGCAGTTTATTATAATTGACTAGAATTAAAATATAATCAAACAACTAATTGACTAGAACAAAATTAGGTAGGCGGAGAATAGTACTGGCAAATAAAATAAATATAAAATGTAACCTTGGTACATAAAATAAATTTAAAAAATATGCTTTATTTCATGCAGAAAAAAAATATGAAAAAAATCTCAAAACTTTGAAAAATGGTATGTCAGTGGAAATTTCTAGAGTGAAAGAAAATATAAAGGTGATAATTTAACCCTTCTAAATAATCAACTTTTAGAAGTGGCGAGTGCGTTTACAAGGACTCTGATACCCAAACGTCAACGTATTAAAATCAGGTTATCCGACGTTTGGTGTACACGGGCCGGTAGGCTTTACTCTGCGAAACGGTACATACAGTCGCAAGACATTTTCTTACAATTTTGTGCGGTATCTCTATGTATCTTTCCGCAACCTGTTCAGTGACCATCGCTTTCAAAACGTCAAAATTAACATCGTTTCGGTTGCCATAGTTTATGGTGATCCCGCGAACCTTGCACACCGTTTTTGTTTTGGCAGGATCGCAATCAACACAAACTCGCTACACGTAATTATTAGGACCGCCAGATACAAAGGCGCTAATGTAGCTTCCCGGACCGTAATCCTGAAGTTCATCAGTGAGGTCACCTAAAAAGTATTCAGTCGGCGGACTCCAATCTCCGGGGCGTTCGGTAAATAGAACGCTATCTGTATCATGATACAAAACGTGGTCGCCCAATTGTTCAAGTATAAGTGCAAGCTAGTCATATCAGTCATGTAGCATGCCACCGCCACACTTGAGTTAGTGTCAGGGCGCAAAGCGTCTCGCGCAACCTTGTAATTGAGGAATATAACCTCATCATTTACATCAATGACACTATCCACGGTGATGTACGGATCCTTTAGGTACTTGTGGATGCCTTGGGAGTCGTTAACAACGGCTACGTGTGGTAAATCGTGTCTTTGCCCAAACTTTCCCC
>JBCFYV010009882.1:25336153-25370307 GCA_039000515.1 Timema cristinae
GGCCCAAGGACATGCAATACGAAAGCCATAGTAACAAAAGAATAAGAAAAAAGCCAAGAAAGCAGGGGCCCAATGGGACCCTGGGCCCTCATCTCTCATGTGGAGAATCTCGTGGCAAGAATACTCAAAAAGCGAATTGAACAGAAAATATAAATTGTGATAGAAAAATACCAATTTGGATTAAGAATGGGCAAAGGAACCAGAGATTTCATTGGGATGCTGAGAATAATTTTAGAGAGTGAGCTGGAAGTCAATGAAGATGTATATATTGGTTTAATCGACTGGCAATAGGTTTTCGATATATATATATAGTGAAGTGGAAGAAACTGAGAAAATACTAAATAAGATTGGCATCAACTGAAGGAACAGAAGGCTGATTGTAAACATTTAACTGGATTAGCGAGTGGAGGTTAGGCTAAATAATGGAGAGACCAACAGCGTAGAGCCAGGAAGGGGAGTGAGTCAGAGATGCTGTTTGTCACCTAGTCTTTTCACTTATATGAAGAGTTGCTGACCAGGGGTAGCCTGGAGGGACGTGACAATTTTAGGATAGATGGATGAATCATCAACACAATAAAATATGCAGCTGATCTAGTATTGCTGATAGAAAATAAGGAAAAATATCAGGAAATTATGGATTTGTTGTTGGAGATAGGGATAAGATATGGTCTGGATATAAATAATAAGAACTCAAAAGTGATAGTGATTTCAAAATACTAAAGGGGCGCAGAAAATCATAATTTGAAATCAGGAGTTGGAAAAATAGAGCAGATCAAGTACCAGGGAAGTTTGCAGAAAAAGTATGCCTACTACATCAAGGGAATTGGGTTGAGGATCACCATGTCTAAGGAAGCTTTCAACAATAAAAGGAGTACTGCTGACCAGCAAGATGAGTTTAGAACTGAGGAAGAAACCGATGAGCTCTACATTTGGAGCATCGCACTGTATGGTGCAGAAACCTCGGTCTTTTAGAAATATGCAAAATAAATACTTGTATAGATTTGAAATATGTTACTGGAGGAGTCTTGAGAAGATCAGATGGACAGACAGGGTGACAAATGATGAAATCCTAAGAAGAATGGGTGAGAAGAGAAACGTTTTGGATGTGATACTTAGGTACAGAAAAAACTGGATCGAACATCCTTAAGAGGAACTGTCTTCTGCATGATGTCATGAGAGGAAAGGTCGAG
Source organism: Timema cristinae (assembly GCA_039000515.1). NCBI lineage: Eukaryota > Metazoa > Arthropoda > Insecta > Phasmatodea > Timematidae > Timema > Timema cristinae. The sequence goes on from JBCFYV010009882.1 coordinate 25,337,344, forward strand.
GTAAAGAGGAGCTTAGGTAGGATTCATATATAAGAAGTAAATAAGAAAATTCTGGCATCTAAAGGAGGAAGCAGAGGACATTGCGCATTGGCGGTCTAAGTTTACTGACAAAATAAATTGACCTGTCGTAAAACAGAACAGCTAATAAAATAATATACATTTTACAAACATTCATATATCATAATGGCCAGAATTTATAGTTCGATTTATATTAATTAATGGCAAATTGTTATTATTTTATGTTGTTCTTACTATTTATAAGATGTTCTAATAAAATTAAATAAAAATTAAAAAATTTCATGACTTACTTGTATCAAAGAAAAGTTTTCTTTAGCCACAGAAGTGGTTTTGCTAATGTTGCAGTAGTTTCTTTACCAAAAAAACCATGGAAACCAAATGGAACCCCTAGAATATTCACACCAGTCGACACACCTGTTCTACCTTTCTCTATGCTTTGAAAAACATGTGCGTGTACCATATTGGGGGGAGGAGGTTCACCTTTTTTCCTTATCCAAGATATTGATCCTGTAAGGGGTACCCAAACAAGGTTAAACCAGCCCCAAACGTTTTTTTAGTTTTTTTGGTATCGTATACTTCTGGATAATACATTTTGACATTGATATCTTCATAATTTGAAATATTTTTTGAATAATTCATTTTTGAAGAGTTTATGTGAGTGATATTAGAAAGTTTCAATGGATATATATTTTCTTCGGTATAATTGGTAGTAGTAATAACAGAATGGTAGGTAAATGAATTTTCATTCTTCCTAGGGTATATCTTATTGTTCATAATGTTCGATGACAAGTTAAAGTAAAGAATCTCTCCAAAAGTATCATTAATTTGGTGTTCTTTAACATCGTCATCACGAAAAATATCTTCTGAACTGCCATTCACTGAAACATAAAAATGTAACCTTTTTTTTCTATAGAAATTTCGAAATGCAATACATTATTCAATAAAAATATTCGTATGATGATCAAGTGTTTGAATTTTGCAAAATATAATTATTTTATTTTGCTAAATTCAAGAATATTTCTCCATTTTATTATATATTATTGCTATAATTATTATAATTATTATTATTTGATGTTCTCAAACATCCGTTTATTATTATTATTATTATTTTTTTTGTAATCTGGACATTTTGAGTAGTAAATGGCATATCGTTATAAATATGCAATTGAGATTTGAAATTAGAAGTATAAAAAATGATATTTGGAATATTAAATGCTACAGTTATTACAATGAGATTGTATTCAATTGTTTTATTTAAAATATTCCAAAGCTATTATAAACTAATTTTTGTTTTGTTTCATTAAATTATTTCATACACTTTAATTCAAAGTATCGCATATTATGTCATACAAATTAAAATAAGTGTAAAATTTGTCTTTTAATTATAGCGAGTTGAACTATTCTTGAAAATTGCCGAAATTATCTCCTTAGTTGTTTAAATAAGGTTTCATTATATCAAAATAGACTCCGTTAAATAATTTTATATTACTTTAGTTATGTTATTATTAGGGAATAGTTCACCCTATCATAATGATGTTCTGCAAGTTTTAAACTAGTAAAGTATTTTAAATCATATTTATTACTTAAATTTGCAAGTTTATTTATTTATCATAAATGTCAGGTCAAATGTATTTGCGTATATTCTAAGTTTAATTTTATGAATGACATCCTACATCTCATATAACCCTCACATTTTAATGGACCAACGAGACACATGTAGTAATATTTACCCTTCCTCAGCTTCTCTCAACGCATATCTACAGTTGGAAGGGTAAAGATAGTGATAGCCTATAAAGGTTCATGATAATTATTTTATCCCTTAAGTTTTGTATCATTCATTGTAATACCACTGAATATAGAATTTATATATTTGAGAGCTTTTACTAAAACATTTGCCCCATTTTAATGCGACCGCTGAGGGGAGTGAAAAGGCTAAGGCGTCCATGATTGTGACAATTTAGGGGTTGTAGGGGGAAGGTTGGGGGACTTAGGGTAGTTAGTGGTTGGTTGATTATCTTGAGAGTGTTATAAGGGCGAAAGAGGGGTGGCCTGAATTATATTTGTTTGCTAATGTCAAGGGGAGTGGACTGGCAAGTTACATACAAGCATTCCGGGCAAATAATATGACGGTCCTTAAGTGCATCGGTACCTCTCAAATAATCTTCACACATCCAATTCCCTTTAAGTCAACACATCATAGTGTCACTTGTTTTTACTGACCTTCCCCCAAAACTTTTATAAGCTGAAGGAATCCTGTGATTCATGTATTACAACACATTTTTCTCAGAACCTTGATGGAGAGGGGTTTGTGCCACAGCCTCCTGTGAAGATTATCTTAGCCAAAACGTGTTTCGAGTAGTGTAACTGGCAGCTATCGATGGGACGTCGGTAGAATCCGATAAACATTATTTTCTCTGACACTTGTCCCAGCTTGGTTGGTTTGCATTGAGCCATTTTTATTTCCTTAGCTGTTTGTGAGATTAATAAAACAAGCAGCGATCTAATATCAATCTAACAACATTTAAATTGCAAAGATTGATATAAAGCACGAATACTGCATATAGACCAAAGTACCTGGGAAGCAAGTCTGCAAACAACTAAACAAGATAAATAATACCGTAAGAGAGCAAGATCCATATCGGGATAATTCTTGGGAACAACAATACTTATTTTTAGATTAACCTGATATTTATATGATAAATATCTACCTCAAATCATCAAAGATAATCCATGAGATCAAGAAATCTGTTAAACAAGAGTACCCACCCATAATGGGTCAAGTCTAACAGACAATATTTAATATACAAATATTTATATCCTTAGGTGAAGGATTCCAGAAGATTTAGTATAACACACTCGAGTACTAAAATATGAATAGCCTAGAAACTCAACAATCTCGTTGAAATAGGAGAGTTCAACCAGATAAGTTAATATTACAAACCAGAGTAATCAAAATATTAAATAATTTCATAACACAAGAGACATTATACCAAAAATCATGATTATTGGAAAGACCAAGAAAGACGACAAATCAAATATAATCAATAAATCAAAGTTAATCCTAAAGATGAAAAATTATTAAAGTTTCAAAAATAATCATATTTCAACTTTTAAGTTTTAAAATTAATCAAAGTTCAGAGTATGATATTGAAAAATATTTTGATCTCAAAAGTTGAATATTGAAAATAGTTGGAGTCCAAAGTTTAAATTAAATGCTTAAAGAGCCGTAATAACAAGGAAATCGCAATATTTGTATTTGAAATATTACAGTGAAAGTTGAAATTAGGAAGTGCCTGTATCTTGAAAGTTGTAGGAATGTTGTCTAACACGTTCTGATGTTGAGCCAAGAAGTGACGATCCCAGTCCACTATCTTATATAAGCTACTAATTCTCTTCCTGAGTGAACCTTTGCAGCGAGCCAATCATAATACACGATGTCCAGATATTAAATACACAACTCATCTAAATTTCACCATAAGCGCTATCCAATGCCAGCACTATGAAGGATAGTCCATGCTACCACCGTATTAATACAGCCACGCATCAGATGCTATTGCTTGCTTCATTAGGCCATGCTCGTTCAAACTCGGTGAATTATTCATACCCATCCATTACTTCGGAAAGACTCGTCTGTGTCCGGACACATTCGTAGCATGTGGTCCATGGCTGATATCATATAGTCCGCCAAGCGAATCGAGCCAGTTTGCATTCTAGACCATGGATAAAGGATAGTATGGATCGATATCTCCTACGTATCGATTATGGACAGTTTTCAGCGCTAGCAGTTGTTGTAGGTGGTAATAAAAGTCAAACCTGCCCGTTGGCGGCCCATTCAAATGTATTTTTGGCGTTTTTTTTTTTTTTTTTGCGTTATATCGCTCTCATATTATTAATTAAAACCAGGAATTTTTTTATATATTTATATAAATATTAGAATATATTTATATACTTTTTAATAACAACCGACAAAAAGCATAAATTTCTATGTCAATCAAGAATATGCATTTAAGCCCACGAAATAAATGAGAAAAAATGGGGAGAGGCATAAATATAAATAAAAAATAAGTGTTCTTTATAAAAAATTTACTTCCCCCCACCCCCTTGTCGTAGCTCACCTAAAAATGATAGAGATGTGATTTCTTCACTCAAATTGTTCTCATAAAATGTACTTTATAAAAATAAATATATATTTGGGAGGCTCGTGCCCCCTTACCATAATGCCTCACCTAAAAATGATAGCTATGCCGTTTCTTCAATAAATTAGTTAGAACAAAATGTAGGGCCTGCTTTCTAAAAAAAAATACCTTAGGGGGGCTTTTGCTCACCAAAAATGATAGATGTGATCTATTCACTAAAATAGTTCAGCTAAACTGAACTTTATACAAACTTAAACTTGTCAACCCCGCTTGGATTATGTATGGTCGTAGCTCTCACGTAGCCTCTGGATCTGGCTGCGGTGTCTAGAAGAGCTCGGATAGTTTCTTATGACCCGAGGGGCTTGTTCGTGGGAACGAACCGGATAGGAAGGATAGTTCGGCGAGTTACTGTGGTGAACCGGATAGGAAGGGTGGTTCGGCGAGTTACCGCGGTGAACCGGATAGGAAGGGTGGTTCGGTGAGTTACCGCGGTGAACCGGATAGGAAAGATGGTTCGGTGAGTTACCGCGGTGAACCGGATAGGAAGGGTGGTTCGGCGAGTTACCGCGGTGAACCGGATAGGAAGGATGTTTCGGCGAGTTACCGCGGTGAACCGGATAGGAAAGGTGGTTCGGCGAGTTACCGCGGTGAACCGGATAGGAAGGATGGTTCGGTGAGTTACCGCGGTGAACCGGATAGGAAGGGTGGTTCGGCGAGTTACCGCGGTGAACCGGATAGGAAGGATGTTTCGGCGAGTTACCGCGGTGAACCGGATAGGAAAGGTGGTTCGGCGAGTTACCGCGGTGAACCGGATAGGAAGGGTGGTTCGGCGAGTTACCACGGTGAACCGGATAGGAAGGATGGTTCGGCGAGTTACCGCGGTGAACCGGATAGGAAGGGTGGTTATGGTGGGTGGCTGAATGACGAAGAAACATACACAAACTGTTGACGATGGTTTATTAGTCGAGAGGTCGAGACCAAACGTGGAGCTCTGCTCCCGTTGACTGATGCCAGCAAGCGGTCTGTCAGCTCCTTTTATCCTCCCCCCCCCAGATAGGTCATTCGGGAGCGCTCGGCTTGCCACCGAGCGGCCACGAAGTAAGTGAAGGGAATGTTGGCTAGCGACATTGAACATAGAAGGGGGGGGGGGAGAGGGGTAGAGCATGACTGGCCACTTTGGGAATGCAAGAGCGTTACATTGAGAAAATAAGGAGTAGAGGGGTGGTAACGACCTTGGAGGGACTTCTGCCCCATGGACAAACTCCTCACCTAAAAATGAATGAGAAGATATTTGGTAGAATAATTCGGGTAAGGTGTTCTGTAGGGAAAGTTGGACACACACAAACGTAAGCCATATTGGAGATGAAGACTCACTTCTTACGAACAAATGACTATCAGCATCGCCATTTCAGTTTACATGGCAATCATTTGTGGTGGGGATGTAGGGGACGTGAGAAAAGTCCAGTGTTTTTAGTTTCTTTATCAAAACTTTTGTTGACCCAAATAAATAAAATATTGCTTCAGTAGAAACATACGAGGTAATTTTTCTTCACATGGTGATACCAACTGTTTTTAAATATATCTTAAGAGAATAGTGGAATTATCTAATAAACCTTTTAAATGAATGAAAAAGTTTGTAAGATAATGCCTTCATTTTAATTACAGATATTCAACAACAGCTGTTGATATTACTATGTGAAAACGATATAACTCCATGTTTCTACTGAAGCAATATTTTATTTATTTGGGTCAAAATAGTTTTAATATAAACACTGGGCTTTTCTCACACCCCCTAACACCCCCCCTAAAACACATAAAATAATACGTGCCCATTACGTTTTGTTTATTTTGCAATGTTATAGGGATCAGAGCTCTTGTTTCTTCCTTTAAGCCGGTGAAAAGTGTAATACGTAGCCATTTTGAGGTAGTAACGACAATTTCTCAAAGTATTGTATATTAGCGTTTAATGAAGAATGAAAATAAGGCCAAAGCCAGTTTTCTCGATCTCATTGTATTTGTTCAATAAATGGGCTCTATTGATGCAATTTTACATAATTCATAATGGAGAAAGAGTCACTATATTACATCTAGTTACTCAGAATGGGGAAAAAGTGATTAACTACTAAAACTACTTAAAACTAAAATAAGTACAAAGCTGGACACTCTGAGCACCTATTCAAACATTCATTCAGGCTTCAGAGACTGCCTAACATGAGATTATTTTGGTTTTAAAATTAATATCTCTAGATCTCAATAATGATAAGTAAAAATAAACAGTCAGTTGGGTTTCAGTTCTGACCCTGGAGCGTGTCCGGCCTCTTGTGATGTAATTTTGTCGGAGACCGAGCGCTGCGTGTAGACTTTGTAAGTTACCCCACGCACCAGGACCATACATAGGGGGAGGGGGGAAGGTTCAACCCCCCACTCCCAAATAATTATCTTATCAGTGTGTTCATGTAAAATCATTTAAACATAACCCGCAAAGTTTGGCGGGCTGCTGATGTAATGGCTCTAATTTAGCTTATAGAAGATGGGAAAGCACAGTGAAAGTGCTTTCCCTTTCTCACCTTCAGTCCATCTGGCAGAGATTTAAACCTCAAGCACATTTCACCTCTCCCCAATCTAGTACATTCAGATAGTGTGAGAACCCTAACAAATTGTGTGTAGCCTTTTTTATTTATTTTAACTTAATTAGGATAGTTATTATGTATAGTCACAAAACTATCAGACCTAGTTAATACATATATTTGCTTTTCTTCCTTGTCTTACAAAGAACCAGTAAAACACTATGCTTAAGTGGGTCAGTAGCCCACTCATGCTGTCAAAACACATTGAATTTAAATAAATTTTGATCGACTGATTTGCTAACTTGGAGGGTCATAGTTATTCTAGACAGCTTATAGCATAATATTGCTAGGTGTAAAGTGAAAAGGAAATAAGTGTAGACAATAATAGCATAAATACACTCTGACAACCTTCAAGGGAACTACATGATCCGTCTAGGGTAACGCCTTGTCATTTCTTATGAATGGGTTTTATTTATTTTTTCTATTTTATTCAGAGTATTTAATGTGCACTTTCTGAACCTCAGGTTTTTTTTCTTTAGACACTGGCTTACTAGGCCTGTCGTGGCTTACACCTGGGTAGCGGGGCTGCCGCCTACAGGTCCCAGGTAAACCTTATTGTTGTGACTACCTAGCACGCCCTATGATTCCAGTTTGACCTTGACCTTGACGGTGAGAGAGTGTGTTTTGTGATGATTACTCAATGTTTTTGTCGCAATCTCAGTCCTGTGATTGGCTGTTCCCCTCCGTGCCCCCTCCCAAGGGATTATTACGAAATCCCCTCCCCTACAACCCCCTCCCCTTCCGAGCCGGACATGTTGTTTCTTGATGATTACTAATTGATTATTGATGATTTATAATTGATTATTGATGTGTGCTAATTTAATATTGGGTAGGAATGGGGAATTATTTATTAGGGGAACATGCAGCCCGCAGTGCCCCGCGGTGGACTAGGGTGCGAACCTTTTTCTCCTGTAGCAGAGCATCGAGTGATGGTAGCAGGATTTGGCACAAGCCCCCCCCCCCCCTCACTTCACCTAGGGTCCCTCTGACGGCCGTCTTTTATCTTCTTCCCCCCACCAACCCCAATGTTCATAGACTCGGAAACATAATTACAACACCTGGTTTTAACCGTAGACCACGTTCTTAATAGCATCGACCACTTTGCCGAGTCGTTAATTCCGCTTTGTCTTCCGGGATCCCGTTATTTGCCAGTCAAGCTCTAGAGTTTATCGAATGTGGTAGCCAATGCTATTACTTTGCCACCAACAATGCGTTTACGTGACAGACCGAGATTCAAACCTTGAACCCCTGCGCTAATATTGTTGAACGATATCTAGCAAACCCTGACCTCGACACATTTTTAAAAGCGCGTCCTAAATCCATGGGTGAGATGTGTACCAGCATTTCGGGAGAGTAGAAAATCACACAAGTGAGATTCAAACCCACGACCTCCTCCCTCCCACGCCATAGCTATATAAGTGACACGTACCCTTTCTGGCAAAACGTGTGGGTTATCCTCATTAATAGGAAATGTATCCACATTTTCACGAAGTGTGAGGAATACGCCCTTTGGTCTACCAAACCTAGAATTAAACCCTGACCAAGAAATTACTAGACATGCCATGTGCGGGTTTCAAACAGACAGAAGGAAGACGTGGGGCTATAATAAATAAAAAATAAATTATTTTCTCGATGAACAAAAATTGACCTCTAAGATGATTATTTGGGATAGACCGGATAGATAATGAAATTGAAGGACCTCTTTAAGGGTGTCGAACATCGAGCTCCAAGTGAGATGGGAACCAGCATTTGCGCGGAGGGAGTGTAGAAAACCACCCTAGTTCACCCGAGCGAGATTTGAACTCCGGCTTCCAGAACTAAGAAAATGTTCCGGGCGCAAAGCTATCTGATTAGCACATGATTCAAACCTGGGACATTTGGCAAATATAAAGTTCTGTTTCTCCCGGTAAAAAGCACACACTGAAAAGTTTGCGTACACCCTGAAGTATAGGTGTAGAGAAATCAATAAACAATTTCTGGAATAGTGGCAGCGGTACTAATTTTAAAGAATATTTAACAGCTAGTTTCAAATTGACTAGAATTAAACAACTAAAAATCAAGTAGGTGTGGGTCCGCCCATTGCTTCCGAGTTTCTCTGGCCCGAGCTTAGATACACGGTCTCAGTACGGGAATCAAACGTCGCTCCCACCGTCATAGACCGTAGTGACGCTTTAGACCACGTGACCATCGACCAGGGGCATACCATTAAATGCACACCAAATTTGCGAGAGTGAGCAAAATAGGTTGGTTTTGCTGGTTGACCTTCTATTTCTGGCATAGCTACTCTTTATCAGCATAGGATTGGGACGTGAACCAGCATTTGATAAACCAAACTTATTCATTCTGCGCCATGGGGTACCCGAAACCCCAGGGCTAGCACAGCTAATGTCGTAATTCCGAGTGAGAAAAAAGGTTTTTGTACCCGCATTTGCTAGCCAAACTTATTCCTTCTGCGCCAAATTGTATCCACATTTGCATGAATAGGCATAGCAGAGCGTCTACCGAGCACGTTAATCTTCATCGGCAGCTAGAAGGTGTCTGGTGGATAACGGGACTTACAAAGGGTCTTATGCATATCGGGCATGCGCTGATGTATTGGGCATCCGCCGCCATTACAGTCGGCACGCCCTTTGAAGTGTCTATAAATAGACCTCCAAATCATTACTGTAAGTCATTTAAATTTATGATTGGTCCATATAATCATCAAGATGAGTTTTGACGTACTGGAAAATTGGATAAATTCAGGTATGTATTAAACCGTTTTGTATGTTTTAAAGGTAACTATTTTACTTATTACATCTTTGGTCTACATAGGTATTTGCTCTTCTTCTAGACTGTCAAGAAGACGCACTCTTGGAACCTGCATCCATAACTCAACCGGAGGCTCCCAATAGCCCAGAACCTTTTACAGAAACTTTTTACAGAGGACGGGATTTGCTTGGCGGAAAACGACTGGTCCATGGGTAATTAGTGGCCTGCAATAAATTTTAGAGACTTGGCAGTGTCCCCCCCCCCCCCCCCCGTGTTAGTAATTAATATGTATTTATTTAATATCAGATTTTTGGGATGCATTGTTGATGGGGGACGTAACGCCCGCAGCGGGTTCGTCTGATGGGGTGTGGGAGCCACCCCCGGAGGCCGAGGGGTCGTCTAATGGTGTGCGGGCGCCCCTGTCGGAGGCCGAGGGGTCGTCTGATGGTGTGCGAGCGCCGCCACCGAAGACTGGCGATGAGATCTGTGCGCAAGCTGGCACCACAGCCGACATCCCCCGGGACCAAAGGGCCGAAAAGGGGTATAACAATGTTTTGGCTGAATTGGACCTGATAAATCACCTAATATGTGAGTACTGTCTAGCTTAAATAGTACTATAGCCAGTAGTTTGTAAATAGACATCTTATCTGGCAAGTGTTATCTGCGCACATCGTTGTATAGGCCGAACACCAGCTACACCTCTGTCAACAGAGAGAAAATTATGATTGTTGTTTGAAATGTGTTGGATCTATATTCACCCGTAACATTAACTCGTTCGATAGCATGACTATTGGTTCCGGGATTCAATTACAGACACGGTTAAAATGTTGCTTTAAGACAACATTGAGAACATAATAATTGACGTTTTAGCCAATATTGCTACTGGGCTCGATTGTCAAGTAGAATATTATCTATTATTATTAGCACCGAGTCTTACTACCCATTCGGGTTATACGCACTTACGCTAATGTGTAATGGTAAGGTGATTGTGAGATGAAATGAAGGACCTACAGTTTAACGTGGAATCCGAACCACGGTGGAGGCCTGGCATTCCCCACATACACAAGATGTCTTATCAGAGGTGAAGGAAGGGTTTGGTAATCTGTTAAATCTGTGCCGGGACCGAGGATTGAACCCCGGCCGCCAGCACAGAAGTCTGACACCTTACCCCTAGACCACCAGGTCACCGAATATTATCTAATTGACGTACAGGGTTTGTCGTGCTTGCTTATCGGCCCTCTATATGGCATCGAAAGCCAGTTTAGTTAATGTAAGGTTTCTAGGAGAGTTTACAAATAATAAATAAGTTACTGTGATAATAATTATAAATAACTCAGTAAATTCCAAATAATTCTAGGGTAGGTTACAAATAATAAATAAGTTAATGTAAGGTTTTCTTTAACAATTTGCTGAATATTTATCATACGCCATGTAATATGATATACAGCTGATATTTTAAACAGTAAGAATCACACATTCTTACGTCAAGTCAGGTGATCTGATGTACAAATAATTCTAACGTAGAAAGCAAATAAAAGTTCAGGCAGAGTCCTCACTATTTAACACCTTCATACGTCAACTCATGTGATATACAGCTGATATTTTAAACAGTCAGAATCCCATATTCATCAGTCAAGTCATGTGATATGCAGTAAAAATAATTCTAGGGTAGAATGCAAATAAAGGTTCTGCCAGAATCCCCACTAATTTACATATTCATACGTCAGTCAGTGGGTTCAAGTGTATTTGCGAAGGATCATGGTTTGATTCCAAGCACGATTGAAAATGTATGTTTAACTGTGCTGGACTGTATTTATTAATCCCACATTGCGAATGTGGGTAGCAGTTAAAGCAATATTAACAACATATTATAATTGAAGTATCATTTTAATGCGTAGTATGCAGAAAATATTTTATGATTTTTTTAGTTCAAATGGAGGGAGACATTGTTCCGGCGCTAGGACAGGCCGTTTCAACCATTCACCCCAATTCAACAGAACCATGCCAAGGAGTCAGGGTTCAATCCACAGCTGCGGTGAGGCAGACGAGTTCCATGGTACTGCCACAACGGCGACAGCGGGACCATTTTCGGCGCCATAATCGGGATTTAGTGATCCGGTAAACCAGGTAGGTGGGGCCCTGTCGAATGGTCGAGGAGAAAATTGAACAATTAAAGCGTTTTTTTTATGTCGGGCGTGAATTGATAATAAAATTAGGGACGCCAGAGAGTGATCGTAACGCTCAAACATGGCTTGAGAAGCAAATCAATACTTTTCTAGGACATCTCCAGGATCATGGAGTTAGCGCCGAGGATCACGTAGGTCTACTATTAGTCAACGCAGACTCCGCGTAAAGACCTGTATTTGTTTCATTTAGGTGTCCAGATCAGCTTGACGTGCTGACTGTGATCTCTAATGTAGAACGAGTGTTACTAAGCAATGCTTCGTTCCTCACTTAGTCCCCCTTGTATATCAAGTTACACCACTTTAAAGAGCCTCGCAGAAGGGGTAATAATAAATGTGTAAACACACTCCCCCTTGCACATATAGCCGAAATAAAAAAGGAATCATTACGGTTCAAAATGGCGACACACTCGGCCTTGCCCGCGGGTTAGTTATCGCCAAAGTTATATGTGACATTAAAAGACAACCAGAATTCATGGATGTGAACACAGCTAAGCAAATCAAAAAGGGTCGTCCTATTCAAAAATACAAAGAGGAAGATTTATTCCATGATTCCCGCGTGAATCTTGTGAAAGGTGATGGGCTAACCGAGCTGAAACAATTTCAAACTTACCTCTCCGAAGATAAAATCACGGTGTTCAAGGAAAGTCGGGGGAGACAGGTCCTATATGAGGGCCTACTCCTCCAGAAAATTCTTTTAAGGGCTACCTTAATTTGTATTTTCACGACGATAAGCAAAACCATTTTGATGTAATAACATCCTTGACAGCCGCATTTGAGTTCTCTTAGTTTTGCCGCGAGTGCCGTTTGATCATGAGAAAGAGGACCAATGCAAATCCGCGTGCAAAATGTTCTACGCTAAGGCGGTTTGCAGTAGAGGTTGAACTGTGGTCTGTAAAGACAGTGGGCGTTTGTTCACAAATGAGTCTTGTTTCGATAACCATAAACGTCCCGGTTTTTGAAGAGGTTACATGTCTGTCTGTTATGTCAAAATGGTTTGTAAGGTATGCGGGGAATATTTCAGTTTGGAAAGATCAAATTATTCACACAGGTGTTATGAGACTTTTTCTAAAGTATACGATACATATCGTCCTTTTGGTCATTTCTGCTATATGAAGCAGGCCCCATCAAAGCCGTCACTGGAAAATAGAAATTTTATGTTAGTATTATATGATATTGAATGCAGGCAAGAAACTCTTCTTCAAGGTGCGGTCAACACGTACTTGCAAGAACCTAACCTCTGTGTCGTACAGACGTGTTGCAAGGCCTGCCTTCATATTGATGTAAATGACCATAATTGCATCGCATGTGGAGGCGATAGGACTCGTATATTCAAGGGTGATACTCCAATGGCCCAATTTTTCGGATTTATACAGAAAATTAAAGCTACACCCTACTATGCCACAACCCGAAAGGCTATGATGGAAATTTTATTTAAAATATATGTTAGAGGTTAAAAAATGTACTCCAGAGCTCATAATGAACGGTGGGAAAATCATGTCAATTTTTTACGACCCGCTTCACTTTATTGACTCGCTGAACTTTCTCCCGATGTCGTTGTCCAAGATGCCAAAAAAATTCGGCTTGGACGTGTCTTTGGCCAAGCGACATTTTCCCCATTTTTCAATAAAAAGAAAACGTGGTGTTAAGGGTCCCTTGCGGCCAAAGGAGGACTACGGCATCGGCGAGATGTCTGTTGAGGGAAAGGAGAACTTTGAGAAGTGGTATGACGCGTTGGTCAAAGAAAATTATGTCTTTGATCTTAAACGCGAGTTGGAACTGTATTGCGAGAAAGATGTAGAGATCCTTCGAAATTCCTGTCTGAAGTTTAGAAACATGCTTATGCAAAAAGCAATGGTGTATCCTTTCAGAGAGGCGTGTACGAACGCAGGAGCAGCCATATTGGTTTACCGCCGAAATCACTTTAAGGCGAATACCATTGGTATCATGCCTAACGGTGGCTACCGGTGTGCAGACCAACAGTCGCACCTTGCCATACAATGGCTCTGCTGGGAGCCTTACCGACGCCGTGTCTATTCTTCATGCAGGTAACGGCTGTGAGGAATATGTGTTAGGGCGACGTGTATCCGGTGTTGTTTAATCTAGAGATACCACCTCCGTCTTCCAGTTCTAGGGCTGTTATTGGCCCTCTCTGCTACCCTGACAGGAACACCCTATCAAAAACAGCCACCACGAGACCATGTAGACGCGCTATGAAGCAACCATGGCTTGTATTGAAAAGTATAATAACTCCGGCAACACGGTGGTAGAGATGTGGGAGTGTACGTTTAATGCGATGAAACACACATACAAGGACTTGAATCAATTTATACTCCAAAACAAGGTGTACAGCAAGGAGATCCTTAGTTCCAGGGGTATATTCTTTGACGGGCATACAATTGTATCAAGCTCTTCCTAGAAGCAGACCTTTCTTGTGGAGAGAAAGACAAGTACTTGGGCGTGTGCTCGTTGTATCCTTACGTTTGCAAGTACAACAAATATCTCGTCGGCCACTCCAAAATTCTTTGGAAAAAATTGTCCGTCTATAGATAAAGTGGAAGGCATAGCCAAAGTAACTATGACACCTCCATGGAATTTATTCATGCCCGTATTGCCTACACGGATGAAGGAAACGTTAATGTTCTTCTTGTGAAGAAGTGTGGTGAGGAGGAATACCAAGGCACGTGTCAGCACAACGACAAAAAATATCAATTGTTGAGAGGCGTCTGGGTGATTGACGAGATCTGGAAAGCCAATGAGAAAGACTACACCGTTGAAGCAGTATACGAATTGTGGGAGTACAATGTAACTGTTTACGATCGTCAGACACGTACTAGCGGATTAATTCACGTTTACATTGATAATTTTTTGAAAACTAAACAAGAAGCCAGTGGATGGCCAGAGTGGTGTACCTCGCAAGATGAGAAGTTAGCTTGTATTTAAAATTATAAGGAAAGGGAAGGGGTAAAACTGGATTTCGGCTTTGTTTGTAAAAACTCTGGTCTCCGCACTCTGGCTAAATTCTTTTTAAATTCACTATGGGGAAAGTTTGCACAAAGACCCGATTTACCACCAGAAGGCGTTGTTAACGACTATCAGGGCAACCACAAGTACCTGAGAGACCCATATATCACCATGGACTGTGTCATTGATATGGATGATGAGGTTATGTTCCTCAATTACAATGATGCTCGTGACGCGTTGCGCGCTAACCCTAACACGAGTGTGGCAGTTGCGTGCTACACGACTGCTATGGCAAGGTTGCACTTATACAGCATTCTTGATAATTTGGGGGACTGCGTTTTGCATCACGATAGAGATAGCGTTCTTTTCACGGAACGCCCCGGTGATTGGAGTCCACCCCGCCGAGACTTTTTAGGGAACCTCACTGATGAATTTCCAAATTACGGTCCGGGAAGCAACATTAGCGCCTTTGTATCTGATCATACAAAGAATTACGCGTACCGAGTTTGTGTTGGTTTCGATCCTGCCAAAAAAAGATTTGTGCAAGGTTCGCGGGATCTTCATAAACTATGGCAACCAGGACGACGTTGATTTTGACGTTTAGAAAGAGAGGGTCACCGAACAGGCCGCAGAAAGACACATACAGATACAGCACAAAATTGTAAGAAAAGGTCTTGCGACTGTGTGTACCGTTTTGCACACTAAAGTCTACCGGACCGTGTACACCAAATGAATGATAACCGATGATTATAATACGTTGCCGTTTGGGTATCAGAGTCCTTGTAAACGCACTCGCCACGACTAAAACGTGATCATTTAGACAGGATTAATAATCACCTTTTTCTTTCACTCTAGACCAGTGGTTCCCAACCTGGGGGCGATCAACTCCAAGTGGGCGATTTGGGTTATCAGGGGGGCAATAAATAAGTGGTGGCGATTTGGGGGGTATGAATATTCAAAGGGAGGAAATATTAAAATAGTACTGTATAGTAGTAGTTGGCGGGTCGCACGAGTCACTGGCTATTCTCAGCCGGCGAGTTCACTGCACTCACCCCTCTCCACAGTCTCCACTTGTTGTTGCTCAGCGCGGCCAACTGGTGACACAACCTCCTCCTCCCCATCCTGCCATCGCAACACACTTATTATTGACCTACATTCGTATTCAGTCTTCACTAGCCTTTGTGTGCCTCACCATCAGCATTTGTGCGTGTCTTTTGTGTTTTTGCGCGTTTGTTTTGAAGTGTAGAAGTTCAGGTACAATAGATTCTAAAAAGAAGAAGTGTCGTCAATATTCATCTGAGTATTTAAAATTCCTTTTTATTGGGTCACCGCAAAATGTGCAATTTCCACATTGTCTTATTTGCGATAAAACATTTACTAGTAATGAAGCCATGAAGCCTTCGCGAATGAAAGATCATTTAGCAAGAGTACACAGTGATAAAGTGAGTATAAAACTTAGTTATTTTAAACACCTCAAAGCTAAAGCTGATAAACGGCCTAATGTAAGTGAATTATTTAAGAAACGATCAACCGATCTTGACAAAGGTCTTCTTGCGAGATGTCTTATTGATCGCTAAATGTGGTAACCCTCACAAAATAGGCGAATCTCTTGTTTTACCGGCTACCAAAAAAATTGTTCAAATAAGGCTAGTCGAGAGCCTTAGTAATAAGATAAGTCAATCGGATTCTTTAAGCAACAATATGATTTTCAGATGAATTGAAGAAATGGCCACGGACGTTGAATCCAAACTACCAATTTGTTGGAAAAAAGTAAATTTGAATTGCAGATTGATGAATAAACTGTGATTGATAAAAAAGCATTTTTATTGGCTTATGTGAGGTTTATCAATGAACAAAAGGAAATTACCGAGGAAATGTTGTTTTCTAGAACTTTGATCACTGATACGAAGGGATCGTCGATTTTTAAAGTGGTGCAAGATTATTTTGAGGAAAAAGAGATTCCCCTAACAAACGTGAGCGCTTGCGCAACAGACGGTACTCCTGCCATGTCAGGTCGTCATGTTGAGTTTCTAGCCCACCTTAAGAACGAAGTGCCAGAGGTCATCACTATTCACTGTGTCATTCATCGTCAACACTTAGTTGTGAAAAATTGAGTGGTGTCCTGCACGAAACCCTACAACTGGTTATTACTGGTGTCAACAAGATCAAAGTTAATCCCTCAATGAACGTTTGTTCCGATAACTTTGCCATGAAAATGATGAAGAATTCAAACGCTTGTTTCTACATACGGCCATGAAGTGGCTTTCCAAAAGAAACTATTTGTGCCGTTTCTTCAAATTATTTGACATAGTTACTGAGTTTCTCGACACGTCTGATCCTGTTTTAAGTGAGAATTTGTAGTAACGCAAGTTGGCACTTGCGTACCTAACAGATTTTTGGAAAAAATGAACGAAGTCGATATAAGGCTTCAATGAAACAAGATGAACCTTATCAAGGCCAAAGGAATTATTTCATCATTCATCGCCAAGTTTGATATTCACAAGGTAAATATTGGCCGTAAAAAGCTGGTTCAGTTTCCGACCCTTATAAAGTGTTCAGTGTCAGATAACGAGACTCCTGAACTCCCAAAAGACAAAATCCTAATTTATACTGATCACCTTGACCAGTTAAAACTGACATGGAATCAATATCTTAAGATTTTACCAAGTTACAAATTCCGGATTGGATTCTAGATCCATTCTCGTTTGAAGCTGTGGATAATCTTGATAACTCTTTGCAGACAGAGTTTCTTGATCTGAAGTATGACTGTGAGGTTATAATCATTTTCAAGCAGAGCGGTTACGAGTTAGTCTGGGTGAAGCTTATGGACACTTATCCATAACTGTGGGGAAATACTGAACCACTTCTTATCTCGTTCCCGTCAACATACTTAGTTGAAAAAGAATTTAGTTCTGTGGTCCAGCTCCTCACAAAACAAAGAAATATGTTGGAAATTTGCCTCAAAGGAGACTTGCGCCTGAACTTGACGAACATAAAGCCGGATATTCAAGCTTTAACTGAAATCCACCAAGCACAAGGCAGCCATTGAAAAGGTAAAATAAAACAATAACAAATTTTCAAACTTTAATTCATTTTTTCAAATTTTAACTGTCAACTTTATTAATTTTTCCAGATTCCAATTTAAAAATGAAAACATGTACTCCTGTTTTTTGAATGAACATCAATGATCTTAGTTAATTATTTCACTTCTTTGTTCTTTAAAAAATTTGTAATAAATGTTCATTTTAATTTTTTTTTCTATTTTATTTAAGAGTGACTGGATAAAACTGCTTTGGTTGTTTTTATATACGGTAGTAAAATTGTTTAAAATAATAAAACTGATTTATTATTTACACTTTACTTCAAATTTAAATTAGGCATACAATAAAAATGAAAAGGGGGCGATCGGTGTTAGTTAAACTCCAGAAAGAGAAGATGGGACCAAAAGGTTGGGAACCACTGCCCTAGACAATTCCACTGACATACCATTTTTCAAAGATTTGAGATATTTTTCATATTTATTTCCAACTGAAAAACACGCATATTTTTTATTGATTTATTTATTCACCTGTGATCCTTTTGTGTATTTTTTTTATTTGCCAGTACAATCCTCCACCTACTTGATTATTTCTAGACAATATAATCAGTTGTTTATATATATTTTAATTCAAATAATTTTTTTCCTGTACTAATTTTAGATTGAAACTACCTGGTTGTGTACAAATACTCTCTAAACTGGGCTTGTATATTAATACCGAGGCCCCTATTCCTGCTACGAGCTCAATAAATTGATTAGTGCTTCCTCTACACCTAAACGTGTAAAATTTACTTCAAGGTGTAAGATATATTCTATAAAAAAAATTTTTAAATAAATATTCCAAGTACACTTTTCACGGCGTGAGCCACATTACTAAAAAATGTAATTGTGTTTAAATAAATATTCCAATTAAAATTTTGATTGTGTAGGATATATTTGTATAAACGTCTATTTGTGTGTGTAAATAAATATTCCAAGTATACTTTTGATGGTGTGAAATATATTTGTGTGTAAATAAATATTCCAAACATACTTTCATGGCACGAGCTATATTCTAAAACTATGATTTGTGTAAATAAATATTCAAAGTAAACTTTTCATGTAAATAAATATTCAATGTATACTTTTCACAGTGTGAGATATATTTGTAAAAAATATTTAATTTATACTTTTCACTGTGTGAGCTTTTTTTTTTTTTTAAATAAATATTATAAAAACTGTTATGTTTGTGTTTAAACGTCTACAGCCCCCAACCTCCTATCCTATAAATACAACTACATATAGCTTACAAGATCAGTTTCAAACATTATGGACAAGATGAAACATTCCTTTTCGGTTATCATAAGCGGCCCTACCGGCTGTCGAAAGTCATATTTTGTAGCCGACTTTATCGGTCACTTGGACCCAATGTGTTACGTTAAACTTGATAAAATCACATGGTATTATGCCTTATGGCAACCGGGATTCGAAAAAGGATGGTCAAGTCCCCGCGTCATATTCTGTAAGGCTTTGCCGGAAATTGATGACATCTGTAATGACTCCCCACAGCTGATTATCCTGGACGACCTGATGCGGGAAGCCAACTAAGTGGTCGGTAATATTTTCACCAAAGAATGTCACATCGAAATATTAGCGTCATGTAACTTACACAAAATATATTCCAACAGGTCAAGGGCCAAAGTGACATTTCCTTAAACGCACATTATATCGTGCTTTTTAAAAATCTCAGGGATATAGCTCAGATTCAACACTGTGCACGTCAAATCTGTCCTGAAAATCCCCGTTTTTTACAAGAGACTTACGGTGATGCTACAAGTACTCTTCACGGCTATATATTTTTAGATTTCAAACAAGGTACACCAGAATGGTTCAGATATAGAACTCCCACAAATGTCGAGTGCTGCGTGTACCTACCACGAAAGTGCTATAAAAACACCGACACTTTCCGTTTACAGATAATTTCATAACCATAAGAAGTTCTGAAGAAGGCTTACTTGCGATGTATCGCATGAACCCACAGTAACGTGTCACCTTGCTGAAAACGGCCGATAAGAAACTGATTGACTCTGTTTGCGAGTGTGCCTATAATACTTTATAAGGGCAGGTGCCGATGAAAAATGCGCAGAAGACAAAGTTGCGTGCTCATAATCAGGTGTTGCGCAAGCTGTTCAAACGAGTATAGTGCTGGAAGAAGAAGACGAGATGACTACTCGTTCAGAAACGAGGAACGTTCCTGCCCTTACTTTTAGCCCCTTTAATCAGCGGCGTCCTCGGTTCCTTATTCAACAAGTAGATAATGGAACACACGAAAAATATGATATAAGTGTCCCCGGATACATTACACCGTTACGAGCAACAACACCAACATTTGGCATCGGCCACAAATCTAGTGGTCTCCGAGATGGACAGGGAAATGTAAAAAATCCTCTCTTCAAAACTTGACGACAAGTCTAAATGGACTTTATACCAACAAGTGCTACAGCGCTATCTGCACTTTAGTCAACACCCTCCAACATCTCAAAATACCGCAAATATCACCCCTCAAGTGTCTGTACTTCCCATCCCCGGTATAGTTGAATCTTACCTTTATTGGTATTAGTGCAATCCTTCTGTCACCTTTCTGAATGAATTTGTCGATAACAGCGTCGTAGAATGATTTTTGACTCTGCAGTTCATCTAGCAAGCCTTTTTCGACTGACAACAGAGAAAGTGTGGAGAGCCTATTCTCACACTGGGTGTTACGCACAGTCGTCTTAATACGTTTCAAACAAGAGAAGGTGCGCTCAGCAGTGGATGTGCTTACTGGTAATGTTGATATCAAACAACACAATTTATATGTTTCTTGGAACGCTTCTTTTGCTAAGTCTGTTTCATCCAGGAACTTCATAATTTCAGTCACAGTCTTATCTGAAAAGTCTGATAGTCTGTAAACTGACACTAATTCACTCCGAAAATTGCCAAAATTGAAAACACTACCATAGCTTGACTTAAGTGACAAAAATAAACTTTCAGGAAATCGAGATTTGAAGCTTTGAAATTTTTTGAATCTAGCAGCTCAATAAAGTGCAGCTTATTAAGATCTTGAAACCTCAGCTCCATTTTCCCAACCATGGTGTCAATAATTTCATTATAAAGACGAACATATTTATTTCTTGGATTCAATGAGCCATCTTCTCAACTTCTCTTCTTAGGAGCTTCCACGTTGTCATCATCTTCTAATTTTCTATACGTCTCTTCAAAGTCGTTTCTAGCATCTTTGAGGTGAGAAATCATCTCTTTTACTTTATCGATGCAGTATTTCACAGTATTTCGAAAGTTTTGGTTTGAAGAATTTTGAATAATGTGTCGGTGAGAGAAAAAATGTTGCTGAAAACCTTCAGTAGAAAGGCTAAATCGAAATCTCTCAATGATGACGCATACCCTTTAGCAGTCACAAAAGCATCAGTATCCCAACTATCTGGATTTTCAGCAATATTCTCAAAAAACTGTATGAGTTCTGTTTTATTTTCATTCACCGTGTTCACAATTCTGGAATTATAATTCCACCTTGTACTGACAACTGTTGGAAACCGCTTCTTTACCTCAGATTGATTAAGAGCGTTAATGCGTTTCGATGAATGTGAAAAGAAATTTGGAATGCCATTCAATGTCTTAAAAAATATCTGGCATTTTGTTATATGATTCACAGACTGTGAAAGAACTAGATTGAGTTTGTGAGCATAACAGGGGCTGAAAAGTGCACCTGGGCACCTCTTTTTCACAAGCGTTTGTACACCATTTAAATGCCCAGAAAATGTAGCGGCTCCATCATACGCTTGTGCTACAAGTTTTTGCTCACAATTGAAACTCGAAAGGATTAGAAAAACATGCTCACTTGAAAAATTATTGCAGTGCGATCACTGCTGACATAAAAAAACAATAAATCTTTCATATATTTGGCCATCTTTCACATATCGAAGGACTGTTGAAAGTTGAGAGAGAGCTTTGCAATGTACGTAGTTTTATCCAACATTATTGCTAGAAAAAATGCATCATTTATTTATGACTTAATCTTACCCAAAATTACATCACCAGCACATTCAATGATGTCGTTTTGAATTTTGTTGGAGGTTCCTTTAAACGCTCCCTACTCTGGAGATGAAAATCCAATTTACTATCGTATTTAGAAAGTGACTGCATTAGTTCAATGTAGTTTCCCCGGTTAAGGGAATCTTCCCGTTCGTCGTGACCTCTGAATGGCAGCTCTTGCTTAGCCAAAAAACAACATACATCAATCAATCGTTTCATTAGTTCCCAGTTTGAATAAACCTCTGCATTATGTTTTAAAACGTCTATCCTTTTTTGCTCACTCAGTCGAAAATCTATTCTGGTTTTCCCGAAAGTTTTTAATTTAGTTATTGCGAAAAGGTGTGAGTGAGTCCTTTCATGGCGCATCTTGGCTTTGTGAAAATTGCTGATATCACAAAATCCGTTATTATTCCACACTCCCTGATTTGTGTCGAACAACACACAAGGCCAACAATACAGCCTGTTTCTTGATTTGCATGTAGTTAGCCATTTTGAAGAAGTATAATATTCTGTTTTAAAATGACGTGTATAGTCTTTCATTTTTGTTTTAGCAGAAATGTCTGGAGTTGGCCTACCTTTCATTATTACTTGCTGCTTTTCTTCAAAAGTGAGGGCTCCAAACGAAACTGCGAATAATCGGTCGAGAGCGTAGCATTGAGAAAGGTGATCGGCACTGCTACATCCCATTGAACTACCTTCACTAACACTGCTACTTGTCTCAGGTCCCTTCCCCAAGCTTTGTTGGAAGGAAACAGTTTTCAAATCCAAGTCCCCTTCCATAGTTCACACTGTCAAACTAAATTGACAATCGAACACTTTAACAATTCACAAGATCTCTTTCATCAATGGGAACAATTAAATACGTTTAACAACCACAACACTACCACTTATAAGAAGCAAACCAAAATTACATTTACCTGTGACAGAATGCCAAGTGTTAGCATATATCTTATTATAGAGACGGACTAGGCTGGCTTCAACTAGTGCTCTCCCCGGTAAGAGCCGATAAGACTCGAGCACTTCCGATGTTAGTTGGGAGAGGGAAAGGGGATTATCATTGAGTATTGTGACAGCGCTTCTGATGTTAGTATGTTGTCATTGTAGAGAGGGAAGGGGGTGTGGGGGCATCGCAAAAATAGCTAGAATATCGTTGAGTATTGTGACGCAAATTGAGGCTCAGGTAGATTTTATTTTATGCTTTTATTTCCCGTTAAAATTTAACTCAAAATAAATAAACTAAAAATGTCTGGGGACTAGCCTAGTCCTACTATTCCATTGATGGCACGCCACTGGACGTTAAGTATTCTTCCCATTTTAAGCTCTTTGTTTTTTATGGTACAATATTTAGATATTTATTCACTTTAATACACATGCATAATAATACGTAAATCAGATTACACCAAGATTTAGTAATTTTAAAAACTTTAAAAATTACACATAAGTTAATTAAACCTCTCCAAGAACTAGCCCAAATTAATTTAGGAATGTAAATATTTACGATGATGTGCAACTTTCTTGTGAACCTATGTGGGTGAGAGGACAGTGAGTATTGCTAATATAAATAACTTTCTTTGTGATACTAATATATTTTTACATTTCATTGTTATTACTACACACTCAGGCACATGTCTAACCAAACAATACTAATACAGTCTAGATCGGTAATTTAGAATAATTATTATTAGGCCTATATGAACTACAGTTAAAACAAAACTCACTATGTTGACATATTTAAAATATTGACTAACTTTGTGTTGCATTAGGCCTATTATGTTGACTCATTGTGATGACATCATCATCTCGAATGTAACTGAACTGGTTTATTTGGTAAATCTTATTTTAAATTTACTAACACATGAACGGTTCAGTTGAGTATGCATAGGTAGGACCCATAAACATTATGTAAATAGTTATTGAAGGTTTGAAAGCTATATTTTTATCCAAATAATTATTTTCAATAGTAGTTTATTTAGCGTAGATTTAAGACATGGTTTTGTTTTAAACCTGGGTGTGGCGGCTTCAATCAATTCAGTTGCAATGGAAATGTATGTGCTATAACATCTTTGGAATATAGGCCTATATATAGGCATACCATTCACAATTATTATTATTTAATATAATTTCTATCCCCTGCTACAAGTAGTTAATTTATTTAATCACCAATAATTAATAATGTAATTCATTAGTAGGCGCACTTGAAAGCTTAAACTAAGTTAAGTTAATAAAATATCCTTACAATAAATTATATAGGTCTCTCAACTATGCTGATCTATTATTTATATGACATCATCAATAGGACAAACTAACTTACTAATAGATCTACAAAATGGACCCTAGCTTTTTAGCTTACCACAAATAGGTACCTATTAAACATAGGCCTAAGTTAACTACTGGTATTGTTTTTTAACTATAAAATTTTATGTTTTGGTTTCTAAGCCTTGTTGAAATCCCATGAAACATTATCAAACATAATGTAATGAATTTGATGCACATGAATTGTATTGTTATTACAATTGCTTTATGTTTTTAAGTTATGTAAACAGTGGTTTAAAAATTCAAACCTTATGAGAAGGTTTAAGGCACCAACAAAAACTTTGTATTCTCAGGTATTTTGTCTGCAGTCCTTAAGAAATTCTATTCGCGGCCAAAGAGTCATCATGTGACTGTGACAACCAATTACGTAGTCAATATACTTGGTTCAATAAAAATATTCGAAAGAAAATAATCCACAGACAAGATGCATGCACCAAGCAGTCAGCTGATAAATAAAATAAACTTTCTTACTTTATGGCATTGGGAACTCGAAAGTTTATTGCCGCTCTCACATAAGACTACCAGCTATCCCTATCTTGAGCTAGTTCTATCCAGTCCACCTCAGTACACTCTATTTCATTCAGGTCCATTCTAATGTTATCCTCCCATTTTTGTACTGTAAATAAAAGAAACTAGGCTAAAAAAAAAAACTTCCACAATAAATATATTTATATCACATTTTGGGTAGAGAACACCTTCACAGTATTTTGAGATAGTCGAATTAAGAACAAAAGTAACCGAGCGGCGTCATAAATTAGGCCTATATCTATCACAAAAAAGGCAGCCATAAGAATATTCTAATTGTGAGATAAAATAATTAGTCATTTCCGAAGATGATTAAAACGTATCTTTGACATATTCACGGCATCTTGGTTAGGTACTACTGCTTGCCATTATATACAGGCATGACATCATAGCATGAAACTATTTTATTCAAATTTTCATGAAATTGTAAAGTTAGGTTGGATTTGGTTAGTTCCTTAACTTATCTGACTGCTTAAAAATATTTTTTGGTTTACAAAGTTGGAAGTATATGTCGCCGCCGTACGTGCATAATATAGTGAACAACAGCACATACTTTGTTGATCCGTCAACTGGAACATATGCACTAACTTAATAGTCTTTAGATTGGGCAAAGATAAAAGGATTTTGCAGGGGATTAGACCTTTTTCGGTTAATTGAGGAACACATTATTGATCATGTGGTTGGACATTTACACTTCCTCCAAAATTCAAGCTTTTCAGGAAATCCTTAGCCCTAGGATTATGGTGGAATGATATACTGTGAAATAGGTGATTCGTGCGAATATTTTCTAAATTATTTTTTGTCCTAGTATATAAATGGCTTATAGGAATAATACCCAATGTACTAGTATTCTTTCACTGCCATTGGTGCTTTTATTTAAATGTGGGCACACATATTTAATTGGGATGTATCCGAATAGTCAAGTACACTTGACTTGATGAATTTACACTTAACACGCACTTGAGATCGAAGACTGCAACAGACTATTCGAACAGCAAAATATCCTTTTCACACCCTTGAGTCCACAGTGCTGCTTCCTAACAATGATCTTAGAAACTATTTTAAACATCATCTATCAGCCCAAATTAACGTAGGCCACTTACAGATTTGTGGTGACTTATTTTCACTAGACATGACAAATTAGACAAACTATCCAACACAACACAAAACAATACAACTCTCCAACACTACAAAACAACCAGTATATCTAACGTAAGTTATCAAAGATCACATTACTTTACAAGCTCTCTCTTTTTCTAGCAGACGAAAAATTAAACAATTGCCGATCTAACACCGCATCTAAGGCCTGTCAAGGGTAACATGCTGTCACCCTTGGGCTCAAGGGCGTGTGAGGGGTGCTTTTGATCACGTGATTGTTAATGAAACTATCAAATGAACATCAAGGGTTGACGGAACGTGAAGTAGACTATTCGGATACAGCCTAAGTTGTGTACTCGGTATAACCTACTCCTTACTCCTTGGAAAGTTAAAGTTGACCTACTTCTACACAGTTACGGATAAGGACTCTGTGTCCAGAGAAATCAGATATTTTAGCATATATTTCTTACGGACTACGGACAGAGTCTGTGTTGGGGCCTTTTCATGGACCAATATTTTTCTTCTAAAGCAGATTAATTACGCTATGGTATAGACCCTATCATTTGGATTCAAAAGTTAAATTAAGTTTACCTACTTTGGTTTATTTAAATGTTAAGAATTAACATAATTACATTTACTAAAGTAATTAAATCAATTGTTCACTAATATAATTTTAATGTATTTTCGTTAGTTTATTTTTGTCAACGTTTTAATTTATAAATTGGCCGATACAAAATACGATATTAGTCCCCACCCTCCACCTGGCAATTGTAAAGATGGACTAGAATCTGCATACAGCCGTTTAGTCTCAAGACTAAAACATTCGTCTTTAAAATGCTCATTGCAAATTGTAAATTTAGTACGAATAGTCTCATTGTCCAGATTTTCAAGTTTTGGGTTACAGGTAAGTTTCTTCCAAATGAAGAATCTTGTTTCATCTTTAATTGGAAATCTATGTTTAATAGATGTTCTATTTAGACATCCTGGAACATAACACTTATATTTATAGTACACCATGATCAATTGAACACTTAAGACATTTTATTATTAACAAAATATTATCACTATTAAAACATTATTACAATTAAAAAGAAGAAAATGCCATGACAGTTCACTGTTGTAAAGTTTGAATCGATCGTCCAATCACTGCTAATATTTGCCTACACTAGCGATTGCCGTAGTGATAAAAAAATAACTAAAATAAGGTTGAAGTAGATCCTATAAGAGATATCTGACCGTGTTCTAGACCCTCTGGCCTTCAGGGCGACATGTATATTGTGGAAGTTCTGCGCGAAGAGTAGAGGTAGCAGTTTGAAGGTTGTAGCGTTCTACAACGGTACCTTCCGAACAATATTTTTCGTGGTTGTTGAGTGTAAACGAAAGATAAACTTCGACCTATTATAGTTTATAAATTTACTTTGGAATAACTTTACATCTACCATTATATGCAAAAGACCCGTGACAAAGAGGGAATAGGTCCCCATGTTCTCAAACGATCAACTTATTTTTTTCTGTTTACGGAAATTTAAATCTGAAAAGTGCAGTGGTCTAACTTAAACAAACAATATGATAGTAAATGGTGCAAGTCCATACGAGCTATCTTGTTATATCACCAATAGTTTTTTTATTAATGACTCATACAGTGTATGTGTATTTAATAGATGTTGATAATATAGTTGAAAATATTAATATATGACAGCTCTACATAGTGGAAGGAGTAAGGGATTATTGCTTAATTTGTATCTTAAGAAAAATATGACACTATTTAGTTTCAAAACACCCTATATTGTACAAAAGTTTGCAATGAAGGACAAAAATTCCTAGTTCTCACGCTTTTTCTTTTCTTCTTCCCTTGAATTTTATAATAATTTTCCTGCCTTCCTCAGGGCAAAACTTGGTCCCTCTACACACCTATCCACAGATTCAATGGATCTGAATGAATTCAAATATAAAATAGTAAAAAAAATATTTGTTAGTCAATTGTATCTCAAGCTAAACAACTATAAACGATATGTATGCCACCAAGTTTAGTGTATATACTTGTATGATTCTGGTGGCACGGAATAATGCGGATACAAAGCCCCATACAGACGGGTGTAACGTTTAATGTAAGCAACGGTGTAGTTAAACGCGAATGCTTTGAACGTCACATGAGCACGCCGTGGATCGTCTGATCCACTCGGTTGCTGAAAATATCCCTAACAGACGTGGGTTTAAAGTCACGGGTGATGGTTTTATTTGTTAAATATATTAAATGATGAAAAATGAGAATAAACCCATACGTCAATTCTATACGATACTAGAAAACTTGCCATTTTACCTCTACATTCCTCTGCAACAATCTCCATAGAAGTACTAGTTTCTAACCAGGCACCATTCTTCAATGTTATTTGTAGTAAGTAATCTGGATGTTTCTGGTTCCACAAAGTATCTTTACTTTTGTATATTTTGATCAATTCGAGTGATTTATCTTCACTCCATATATTCGTGACTTTAAGAAGTCAGTCTAAATAAGTAAAGTAAATAAGTAGATTTAGATAAGTAAATTAAACAGAAAGAAAAGAAGTACCTAATTAAACAGACCACAATTCGCCTTCGCACACTCACCACGAATCACGTCCAAACTTACACTGTGAGTGGCTTTGTGTTCGCTCCAAAAACCGACAGCAGACGGATCAAAATGAACCTCAGAGCGAGCATTACATTACACGCTCATTGTGCGTTCAAACGAACGAATAGCGGTACACTACACCATCTATTACATTACACGTGTTTGTACACGTCTTAAGAAAAAATCTAAATAATTAACTTTTGACTGTTTTGATTCGAACCCCAGGCTTTCAATCTCAAATATATAGATTTCCTTAAATTAAAACTATACAGATTTTAAATTGGCATATGTGCTTTTGCCTGGTGTTGGTCTTACGCAATTAAACATTTTTTTTTGGCGGGTGACTTGCTGACTGACTGCTGACTTGCAGTATTGAATGATAATATAACTACAATTTAAAAAAATTCCTTGTGGCCTGTGGACATTACCCTTCACTCACAAGGGAAAGGAGTTGTGTAGCCTTTACAAGGTGTTAGGGCTAATGTTCACCTAAAATGTATGTTGAGGTTTGGTGATGTGAAACCTTTGCCCATGAAACTTAAGAAATATCCTTGGAATCAGGATGGACCAGAAAACGACGACAATAAAACCATTTAAGTACTATAAATATGATTTCATTGAAAATTAGATGGAGTACTCTAAACGTAGCAACATATTGAGAAGAGGAGGATTTAAAGAACGTATAATCGCTTCAGAAATAGAACGAATAAAAGGAAAAAGATACAAGTAGTAACGGTTAAGAAACAATATTTAAAGTTGATATTTTTGAAGGAATGTAATAAAGAATAATTATAAGAAAGAAAAAATGAAAATCAACAGGAATGGAAGAGTTAGAATTATTATACTCGTTGGGTGGCCAAGGAAACACTGGGATATAGGTGGGGGCGTTGAAGTAAAAAAAACACTCACGTTGGTGGACGGGAAGAATTAAACATGTGGTAAGACACAAAAACGAAAAGTTTGAAAAATGGATGAAATATAGAACACCTGGGAGGAGGCAGGAAAGAGGTTTGATAAATTTATAAAATATATTTGCGAACGAATACGTGTTTGAAGCGGCGAACGCGGAAGATATTAGACACATTAAGAAAAAGTTATATCGGTTGGTTAGGGCATGTAGAAAAAATATTACCAACACATAAATTGGACCACGCTATGCATCAACAGACCAAGCGCCATTTTTAAAAAAAATGCAGATATTGATACCATCTTGTAGCCAAAGGTTGAAACTACATGAAAAAATTACTAGTTTCTCTATCGGCCGTTTCTAGCTTGATAAATTAGTATAGACTAACCACCTTTTCTCTATGGCTGCTATTTCATTATGCATCAAAAGACCAAGTCCCCACAGTTTGTGTTTGTACTCTCAATGCTACTTCCAGAGTTTTACATCAAGAGACCAAGTACCACCTTCTTGTCACAGTCTAGTGATAAAGTTTGTGGAGTATTATCTTTTATATTTGTTTAAAAAATCTTTCTTTTTGTAATATATATTGTGCATCAATGTTATAAGTTTTTGAAAAGGCATATTGTTGTTAACATTTTACAATGTTCGGTAGAAGTAGAAAGATTTTAGAGTTACTTAAGAAGAAAGAAAATCCAGTCAATGTCGAAAGCGTGGTCACGCCTTTTGAGGTTAGTTTTCCATTGACTAAAACTCTTTGTTTACAACAATAATTATATTTAGATTAGAAACTATTATTATACATTATCACATAACATTAATTTATTACTATTGAGTATCTTAATGTAGCTACTAAACTTAAGGGGTGTACTTAGTAAAAATTGTTTTCTTTGTGTTTGACAAATATTATTACTAAAATAATACTATACCATACGTGTGATGATATGCCTTAAAATATTGTAGCTATTTATACTGTACCAACAAGTGTATTGTAGATTTACTCATATAAACATTATAATATCTACATCTAGGCTAATTTCAATTTGAACATACATTGTTGTGATCTTATCTTTATAGTTAAGATTAAGAGTAATATAGTAAATATTTTAGTAATTTGATGCATTGTTGTAATTCAAACTTGGTAGACAACCAATTTGTTGTACTCATATTGCAATTATTGTTAGTATTATAACATAATAAACTCACACAATACAACTACAACTAACAAATCTATTGCTATTAATAAAATCACAGGTATAAAATATAGGCTAATTGTTTGACAATATCACGGATTATTTTACCCTGAACATTCTAAAATATTTTTTACACTATTGAATGATTTCTAAACATGTTATGGGCCTTATTAAAAAAACTTGTAAAGGATTTATTTAAATTGATAAGGTTATTTTAGCTTGGATAGCTTTATTGCCTGTCTATAGTATTTTTATAATTATTTGAACATTGTGCAAAAATGGTAATAAACATTATATCACGAGGTAAAGTTAAGGGTGTGAGGAAGTCAATATGTATATAAGTAAAAAGAGGATTTGAAACTATTAAAGTGAAAACCACTCTAATCATGATCTCTTTGGCACAGACGCCTTTAACCACGCGACAAGCTATGCAAGTTTATCCATATTGTAGGTGAGGTTTTACATAAGTTTAGATTAAAAATACTGGAATAAATTTGTTAATAATGTATTGTATAGCCATAGATTATTTTAAACTAAGTAGATTAACAGATATATTTAATATATATCACACATGTTATAGGCCCAACAATATCTTTCAGTGCCTATCTAAGTGCAGCTTTACGGTTTTTTGTCAGGATGGAAATTACAGTGGGCACCCATTATTAAATGATGGTTTGAGTTGGTTTTCTGAATCACATTGTGATTCGTTAGTGGAATCTTCTACACCAAAACTTCAAATAAAAAATGGGTGTGTGTACTTATGTACGTGCATGAGAAGTTATACTTCTTTGGCATCATTAAAAAATAAAAAATAATCTAATAATATTTAGTATTAATTATGTTAAATAATAATATTTTAATTTATATCAATAAATAATACATACGGATAGTTAACCTCAATTATACTGTAGCACTTGAAAAAGTCTATAAGCACAATTTTTTTCACTAATATTTACGAATAGTAAATAATATTAATCGAAATATTCAATTTAAATCACTACTGGGCCTGGATTCACCAAAGGGAGCAAATAGTTGCGCCAGCGCAAGTTTGAAATATGTTCCAAATCCCTATTCACTAAAAGGAGCAGGCGCAATTTGAGAGCAAAGTTGCGCCTTTTATTTGCCACCACTCAAGATAGGCGCAACTATTAAATCATGATTGTCATTTCAATAAATTTAAATGGCGGCATATTATTGTATTGGCTTAAAATACAATTAGTTACATAACTGTACTCCAATTAATAATGAATTAATTAAAATAACAAAACGTATGTCAAGCACAAAATTTATTTCAATTTAGACAGTGGTAACAAAACAATTACGTACCTTTTATTGTTGGATTTTTACATTCAAACAACGCAATGGCATTTCTTGCAGTATTACAAAACAAAACTACGAACTGTGTAATCTTCGTCTCGATCCAAAGAGGTTTGTATTCCAAAGTCCAAAGACATCTCGTCACTAAATATGGCAGTTAGTATAACTTTAAAATAAGTTTTAAAGTTTCTATAAACATTAATGTTTTATTAATGGAACTTAAACTTTAAACTAATAATATAAATAAATACAAAAAAAATTGTTTAATTTATATCAATAAATAATACATACGGATAGTTAACCTCAATTATACTGTAGCACTTGAAAAAGTCTATAAGCACAATTTTTTTCACTAATATTTACGAATAGTAAATAATATTAATCAAAATATTCAATTTAAATCACTACTGAATATAATTTACTAGCACATATATAATTCGCACTTGTATGAAACTAAAACACGTGTTGTGAATGTAGAAACTAGAAACATGTGGATAAATATTATATATATGAAAATAGTGATCAGAGGCGACGAGCGTACCAACATGCGCGACTAACAGAGGTTCTATTTCTATTTTGTTGGTAGCTTTTTTTTTCGAGACTTAATGAGCGGTTTAACTTCAACCTGTTACTTTTGTGTTACAATGATGCGCGCGCATCTTAAAATTTCACTCTCATCATTTTTTCATAACGCGCCTAAAGAAGTATAACTTCAAAAATTGATTGCATTGATTTTCCATCAAATTATGAATCGTGTACATACGTTGAGCTTCAGCAGCCTGTGCACACCCCATGAGTTTAGTGGATACGCTAAGAGTATTTCTGATCTGCAGCCAATATTTCCAGACAAACACTTACACACTGTTCCATCATCAACAAACTCAACAATTAATAAAGGCTATGAACTAAATATGACCAATAAATTAGGAATCGAGAGGACAAAATATCATCCTCATGTAGAGAAACCGGATGCTTTATCTAAGTACTCAATTACAGAGTGTACTGAGACTCAAACAGTTCTCTTGGTAGAAGATGCTTATCCTCAAATAGCTCAGATATTAGAAGATGCTGACACTCAGACAAATCTCTTGATGACATATGCTGACCCTCAGATAGCTCCCATAATAGAAGATGCTGACCTTCAAACAGTTCTCTTTGTAGCAGATGCTGACCCTCAAACAGATCTCTTGATGACATATGCTGACTCCCAGACAGTTCC
>JBCFYV010009882.1:25370407-25471890 GCA_039000515.1 Timema cristinae
CCCCTACAACCCCCTCCCCTTCCGAGCCGGACATGTTGTTTCTTGATGATTACTAATTGATTATTGATGATTTATAATTGATTATTGATGTGTGCTAATTTAATATTGGGTAGGAATGGGGAATTATTTATTAGGGGAACATGCAGCCCGCAGTGCCCCGCGGTGGACTAGGGTGCGAACCTTTTTCTCCTGTAGCAGAGCATCGAGTGATGGTAGCAGGATTTGGCACAAGCCCCCCCCCCCCCTCACTTCACCTAGGGTCCCTCTGACGGCCGTCTTTTATCTTCTTCCCCCCACCAACCCCAATGTTCATAGACTCGGAAACATAATTACAACACCTGGTTTTAACCGTAGACCACGTTCTTAATAGCATCGACCACTTTGCCGAGTCGTTAATTCCGCTTTGTCTTCCGGGATCCCGTTATTTGCCAGTCAAGCTCTAGAGTTTATCGAATGTGGTAGCCAATGCTATTACTTTGCCACCAACAATGCGTTTACGTGACAGACCGAGATTCAAACCTTGAACCCCTGCGCTAATATTGTTGAACGATATCTAGCAAACCCTGACCTCGACACATTTTTAAAAGCGCGTCCTAAATCCATGGGTGAGATGTGTACCAGCATTTCGGGAGAGTAGAAAATCACACAAGTGAGATTCAAACCCACGACCTCCTCCCTCCCACGCCATAGCTATATAAGTGACACGTACCCTTTCTGGCAAAACGTGTGGGTTATCCTCATTAATAGGAAATGTATCCACATTTTCACGAAGTGTGAGGAATACGCCCTTTGGTCTACCAAACCTAGAATTAAACCCTGACCAAGAAATTACTAGACATGCCATGTGCGGGTTTCAAACAGACAGAAGGAAGACGTGGGGCTATAATAAATAAAAAATAAATTATTTTCTCGATGAACAAAAATTGACCTCTAAGATGATTATTTGGGATAGACCGGATAGATAATGAAATTGAAGGACCTCTTTAAGGGTGTCGAACATCGAGCTCCAAGTGAGATGGGAACCAGCATTTGCGCGGAGGGAGTGTAGAAAACCACCCTAGTTCACCCGAGCGAGATTTGAACTCCGGCTTCCAGAACTAAGAAAATGTTCCGGGCGCAAAGCTATCTGATTAGCACATGATTCAAACCTGGGACATTTGGCAAATATAAAGTTCTGTTTCTCCCGGTAAAAAGCACACACTGAAAAGTTTGCGTACACCCTGAAGTATAGGTGTAGAGAAATCAATAAACAATTTCTGGAATAGTGGCAGCGGTACTAATTTTAAAGAATATTTAACAGCTAGTTTCAAATTGACTAGAATTAAACAACTAAAAATCAAGTAGGTGTGGGTCCGCCCATTGCTTCCGAGTTTCTCTGGCCCGAGCTTAGATACACGGTCTCAGTACGGGAATCAAACGTCGCTCCCACCGTCATAGACCGTAGTGACGCTTTAGACCACGTGACCATCGACCAGGGGCATACCATTAAATGCACACCAAATTTGCGAGAGTGAGCAAAATAGGTTGGTTTTGCTGGTTGACCTTCTATTTCTGGCATAGCTACTCTTTATCAGCATAGGATTGGGACGTGAACCAGCATTTGATAAACCAAACTTATTCATTCTGCGCCATGGGGTACCCGAAACCCCAGGGCTAGCACAGCTAATGTCGTAATTCCGAGTGAGAAAAAAGGTTTTTGTACCCGCATTTGCTAGCCAAACTTATTCCTTCTGCGCCAAATTGTATCCACATTTGCATGAATAGGCATAGCAGAGCGTCTACCGAGCACGTTAATCTTCATCGGCAGCTAGAAGGTGTCTGGTGGATAACGGGACTTACAAAGGGTCTTATGCATATCGGGCATGCGCTGATGTATTGGGCATCCGCCGCCATTACAGTCGGCACGCCCTTTGAAGTGTCTATAAATAGACCTCCAAATCATTACTGTAAGTCATTTAAATTTATGATTGGTCCATATAATCATCAAGATGAGTTTTGACGTACTGGAAAATTGGATAAATTCAGGTATGTATTAAACCGTTTTGTATGTTTTAAAGGTAACTATTTTACTTATTACATCTTTGGTCTACATAGGTATTTGCTCTTCTTCTAGACTGTCAAGAAGACGCACTCTTGGAACCTGCATCCATAACTCAACCGGAGGCTCCCAATAGCCCAGAACCTTTTACAGAAACTTTTTACAGAGGACGGGATTTGCTTGGCGGAAAACGACTGGTCCATGGGTAATTAGTGGCCTGCAATAAATTTTAGAGACTTGGCAGTGTCCCCCCCCCCCCCCCCGTGTTAGTAATTAATATGTATTTATTTAATATCAGATTTTTGGGATGCATTGTTGATGGGGGACGTAACGCCCGCAGCGGGTTCGTCTGATGGGGTGTGGGAGCCACCCCCGGAGGCCGAGGGGTCGTCTAATGGTGTGCGGGCGCCCCTGTCGGAGGCCGAGGGGTCGTCTGATGGTGTGCGAGCGCCGCCACCGAAGACTGGCGATGAGATCTGTGCGCAAGCTGGCACCACAGCCGACATCCCCCGGGACCAAAGGGCCGAAAAGGGGTATAACAATGTTTTGGCTGAATTGGACCTGATAAATCACCTAATATGTGAGTACTGTCTAGCTTAAATAGTACTATAGCCAGTAGTTTGTAAATAGACATCTTATCTGGCAAGTGTTATCTGCGCACATCGTTGTATAGGCCGAACACCAGCTACACCTCTGTCAACAGAGAGAAAATTATGATTGTTGTTTGAAATGTGTTGGATCTATATTCACCCGTAACATTAACTCGTTCGATAGCATGACTATTGGTTCCGGGATTCAATTACAGACACGGTTAAAATGTTGCTTTAAGACAACATTGAGAACATAATAATTGACGTTTTAGCCAATATTGCTACTGGGCTCGATTGTCAAGTAGAATATTATCTATTATTATTAGCACCGAGTCTTACTACCCATTCGGGTTATACGCACTTACGCTAATGTGTAATGGTAAGGTGATTGTGAGATGAAATGAAGGACCTACAGTTTAACGTGGAATCCGAACCACGGTGGAGGCCTGGCATTCCCCACATACACAAGATGTCTTATCAGAGGTGAAGGAAGGGTTTGGTAATCTGTTAAATCTGTGCCGGGACCGAGGATTGAACCCCGGCCGCCAGCACAGAAGTCTGACACCTTACCCCTAGACCACCAGGTCACCGAATATTATCTAATTGACGTACAGGGTTTGTCGTGCTTGCTTATCGGCCCTCTATATGGCATCGAAAGCCAGTTTAGTTAATGTAAGGTTTCTAGGAGAGTTTACAAATAATAAATAAGTTACTGTGATAATAATTATAAATAACTCAGTAAATTCCAAATAATTCTAGGGTAGGTTACAAATAATAAATAAGTTAATGTAAGGTTTTCTTTAACAATTTGCTGAATATTTATCATACGCCATGTAATATGATATACAGCTGATATTTTAAACAGTAAGAATCACACATTCTTACGTCAAGTCAGGTGATCTGATGTACAAATAATTCTAACGTAGAAAGCAAATAAAAGTTCAGGCAGAGTCCTCACTATTTAACACCTTCATACGTCAACTCATGTGATATACAGCTGATATTTTAAACAGTCAGAATCCCATATTCATCAGTCAAGTCATGTGATATGCAGTAAAAATAATTCTAGGGTAGAATGCAAATAAAGGTTCTGCCAGAATCCCCACTAATTTACATATTCATACGTCAGTCAGTGGGTTCAAGTGTATTTGCGAAGGATCATGGTTTGATTCCAAGCACGATTGAAAATGTATGTTTAACTGTGCTGGACTGTATTTATTAATCCCACATTGCGAATGTGGGTAGCAGTTAAAGCAATATTAACAACATATTATAATTGAAGTATCATTTTAATGCGTAGTATGCAGAAAATATTTTATGATTTTTTTAGTTCAAATGGAGGGAGACATTGTTCCGGCGCTAGGACAGGCCGTTTCAACCATTCACCCCAATTCAACAGAACCATGCCAAGGAGTCAGGGTTCAATCCACAGCTGCGGTGAGGCAGACGAGTTCCATGGTACTGCCACAACGGCGACAGCGGGACCATTTTCGGCGCCATAATCGGGATTTAGTGATCCGGTAAACCAGGTAGGTGGGGCCCTGTCGAATGGTCGAGGAGAAAATTGAACAATTAAAGCGTTTTTTTTATGTCGGCGTGAATTGATAATAAAATTAGGGACGCCAGAGAGTGATCGTAACGCTCAAACATGGCTTGAGAAGCAAATCAATACTTTTCTAGGACATCTCCAGGATCATGGAGTTAGCGCCGAGGATCACGTAGGTCTACTATTAGTCAACGCAGACTCCGCGTAAAGACCTGTATTTGTTTCATTTAGGTGTCCAGATCAGCTTGACGTGCTGACTGTGATCTCTAATGTAGAACGAGTGTTACTAAGCAATGCTTCGTTCCTCACTTAGTCCCCCTTGTATATCAAGTTACACCACTTTAAAGAGCCTCGCAGAAGGGGTAATAATAAATGTGTAAACACACTCCCCCTTGCACATATAGCCGAAATAAAAAAGGAATCATTACGGTTCAAAATGGCGACACACTCGGCCTTGCCCGCGGGTTAGTTATCGCCAAAGTTATATGTGACATTAAAAGACAACCAGAATTCATGGATGTGAACACAGCTAAGCAAATCAAAAAGGGTCGTCCTATTCAAAAATACAAAGAGGAAGATTTATTCCATGATTCCCGCGTGAATCTTGTGAAAGGTGATGGGCTAACCGAGCTGAAACAATTTCAAACTTACCTCTCCGAAGATAAAATCACGGTGTTCAAGGAAAGTCGGGGGAGACAGGTCCTATATGAGGGCCTACTCCTCCAGAAAATTCTTTTAAGGGCTACCTTAATTTGTATTTTCACGACGATAAGCAAAACCATTTTGATGTAATAACATCCTTGACAGCCGCATTTGAGTTCTCTTAGTTTTGCCGCGAGTGCCGTTTGATCATGAGAAAGAGGACCAATGCAAATCCGCGTGCAAAATGTTCTACGCTAAGGCGGTTTGCAGTAGAGGTTGAACTGTGGTCTGTAAAGACAGTGGGCGTTTGTTCACAAATGAGTCTTGTTTCGATAACCATAAACGTCCCGGTTTTTGAAGAGGTTACATGTCTGTCTGTTATGTCAAAATGGTTTGTAAGGTATGCGGGGAATATTTCAGTTTGGAAAGATCAAATTATTCACACAGGTGTTATGAGACTTTTTCTAAAGTATACGATACATATCGTCCTTTTGGTCATTTCTGCTATATGAAGCAGGCCCCATCAAAGCCGTCACTGGAAAATAGAAATTTTATGTTAGTATTATATGATATTGAATGCAGGCAAGAAACTCTTCTTCAAGGTGCGGTCAACACGTACTTGCAAGAACCTAACCTCTGTGTCGTACAGACGTGTTGCAAGGCCTGCCTTCATATTGATGTAAATGACCATAATTGCATCGCATGTGGAGGCGATAGGACTCGTATATTCAAGGGTGATACTCCAATGGCCCAATTTTTCGGATTTATACAGAAAATTAAAGCTACACCCTACTATGCCACAACCCGAAAGGCTATGATGGAAATTTTATTTTAAAATATATGTTAGAGGTTAAAAAATGTACTCCAGAGCTCATAATGAACGGTGGGAAAATCATGTCAATTTTTTACGACCCGCTTCACTTTATTGACTCGCTGAACTTTCTCCCGATGTCGTTGTCCAAGATGCCAAAAAAATTCGGCTTGGACGTGTCTTTGGCCAAGCGACATTTTCCCCATTTTTCAATAAAAAGAAAACGTGGTGTTAAGGGTCCCTTGCGGCCAAAGGAGGACTACGGCATCGGCGAGATGTCTGTTGAGGGAAAGGAGAACTTTGAGAAGTGGTATGACGCGTTGGTCAAAGAAAATTATGTCTTTGATCTTAAACGCGAGTTGGAACTGTATTGCGAGAAAGATGTAGAGATCCTTCGAAATTCCTGTCTGAAGTTTAGAAACATGCTTATGCAAAAAGCAATGGTGTATCCTTTCAGAGAGGCGTGTACGAACGCAGGAGCAGCCATATTGGTTTACCGCCGAAATCACTTTAAGGCGAATACCATTGGTATCATGCCTAACGGTGGCTACCGGTGTGCAGACCAACAGTCGCACCTTGCCATACAATGGCTCTGCTGGGAGCCTTACCGACGCCGTGTCTATTCTTCATGCAGGTAACGGCTGTGAGGAATATGTGTTAGGGCGACGTGTATCCGGTGTTGTTTAATCTAGAGATACCACCTCCGTCTTCCAGTTCTAGGGCTGTTATTGGCCCTCTCTGCTACCCTGACAGGAACACCCTATCAAAAACAGCCACCACGAGACCATGTAGACGCGCTATGAAGCAACCATGGCTTGTATTGAAAAGTATAATAACTCCGGCAACACGGTGGTAGAGATGTGGGAGTGTACGTTTAATGCGATGAAACACACATACAAGGACTTGAATCAATTTATACTCCAAAACAAGGTGTACAGCAAGGAGATCCTTAGTTCCAGGGGTATATTCTTTGACGGGCATACAATTGTATCAAGCTCTTCCTAGAAGCAGACCTTTCTTGTGGAGAGAAAGACAAGTACTTGGGCGTGTGCTCGTTGTATCCTTACGTTTGCAAGTACAACAAATATCTCGTCGGCCACTCCAAAATTCTTTGGAAAAAATTGTCCGTCTATAGATAAAGTGGAAGGCATAGCCAAAGTAACTATGACACCTCCATGGAATTTATTCATGCCCGTATTGCCTACACGGATGAAGGAAACGTTAATGTTCTTCTTGTGAAGAAGTGTGGTGAGGAGGAATACCAAGGCACGTGTCAGCACAACGACAAAAAATATCAATTGTTGAGAGGCGTCTGGGTGATTGACGAGATCTGGAAAGCCAATGAGAAAGACTACACCGTTGAAGCAGTATACGAATTGTGGGAGTACAATGTAACTGTTTACGATCGTCAGACACGTACTAGCGGATTAATTCACGTTTACATTGATAATTTTTTGAAAACTAAACAAGAAGCCAGTGGATGGCCAGAGTGGTGTACCTCGCAAGATGAGAAGTTAGCTTGTATTTAAAATTATAAGGAAAGGGAAGGGGTAAAACTGGATTTCGGCTTTGTTTGTAAAAACTCTGGTCTCCGCACTCTGGCTAAATTCTTTTTAAATTCACTATGGGGAAAGTTTGCACAAAGACCCGATTTACCACCAGAAGGCGTTGTTAACGACTATCAGGGCAACCACAAGTACCTGAGAGACCCATATATCACCATGGACTGTGTCATTGATATGGATGATGAGGTTATGTTCCTCAATTACAATGATGCTCGTGACGCGTTGCGCGCTAACCCTAACACGAGTGTGGCAGTTGCGTGCTACACGACTGCTATGGCAAGGTTGCACTTATACAGCATTCTTGATAATTTGGGGGACTGCGTTTTGCATCACGATAGAGATAGCGTTCTTTTCACGGAACGCCCCGGTGATTGGAGTCCACCCCGCCGAGACTTTTTAGGGAACCTCACTGATGAATTTCCAAATTACGGTCCGGGAAGCAACATTAGCGCCTTTGTATCTGATCATACAAAGAATTACGCGTACCGAGTTTGTGTTGGTTTCGATCCTGCCAAAAAAAGATTTGTGCAAGGTTCGCGGGATCTTCATAAACTATGGCAACCAGGACGACGTTGATTTTGACGTTTAGAAAGAGAGGGTCACCGAACAGGCCGCAGAAAGACACATACAGATACAGCACAAAATTGTAAGAAAAGGTCTTGCGACTGTGTGTACCGTTTTGCACACTAAAGTCTACCGGACCGTGTACACCAAATGAATGATAACCGATGATTATAATACGTTGCCGTTTGGGTATCAGAGTCCTTGTAAACGCACTCGCC
The DNA here is from genome assembly GCA_039000515.1 of Timema cristinae. NCBI lineage: Eukaryota > Metazoa > Arthropoda > Insecta > Phasmatodea > Timematidae > Timema > Timema cristinae. Next base: position 25,378,382 of record JBCFYV010009882.1, read on the forward strand.
ACGACTAAAACGTGATCATTTAGACAGGATTAATAATCACCTTTTTCTTTCACTCTAGACCAGTGGTTCCCAACCTGGGGGCGATCAACTCCAAGTGGGCGATTTGGGTTATCAGGGGGGCAATAAATAAGTGGTGGCGATTTGGGGGGTATGAATATTCAAAGGGAGGAAATATTAAAATAGTACTGTATAGTAGTAGTTGGCGGGTCGCACGAGTCACTGGCTATTCTCAGCCGGCGAGTTCACTGCACTCACCCCTCTCCACAGTCTCCACTTGTTGTTGCTCAGCGCGGCCAACTGGTGACACAACCTCCTCCTCCCATCCTGCCATCGCAACACACTTATTATTGACCTACATTCGTATTCAGTCTTCACTAGCCTTTGTGTGCCTCACCATCAGCATTTGTGCGTGTCTTTTGTGTTTTTGCGCGTTTGTTTTGAAGTGTAGAAGTTCAGGTACAATAGATTCTAAAAAGAAGAAGTGTCGTCAATATTCATCTGAGTATTTAAAATTCCTTTTTATTGGGTCACCGCAAAATGTGCAATTTCCACATTGTCTTATTTGCGATAAAACATTTACTAGTAATGAAGCCATGAAGCCTTCGCGAATGAAAGATCATTTAGCAAGAGTACACAGTGATAAAGTGAGTATAAAACTTAGTTATTTTAAACACCTCAAAGCTAAAGCTGATAAACGGCCTAATGTAAGTGAATTATTTAAGAAACGATCAACCGATCTTGACAAAGGTCTTCTTGCGAGATGTCTTATTGATCGCTAAATGTGGTAACCCTCACAAAATAGGCGAATCTCTTGTTTTACCGGCTACCAAAAAAATTGTTCAAATAAGGCTAGTCGAGAGCCTTAGTAATAAGATAAGTCAATCGGATTCTTTAAGCAACAATATGATTTTCAGATGAATTGAAGAAATGGCCACGGACGTTGAATCCAAACTACCAATTTGTTGGAAAAAAGTAAATTTGAATTGCAGATTGATGAATAAACTGTGATTGATAAAAAAGCATTTTTATTGGCTTATGTGAGGTTTATCAATGAACAAAAGGAAATTACCGAGGAAATGTTGTTTTCTAGAACTTTGATCACTGATACGAAGGGATCGTCGATTTTTAAAGTGGTGCAAGATTATTTTGAGGAAAAAGAGATTCCCCTAACAAACGTGAGCGCTTGCGCAACAGACGGTACTCCTGCCATGTCAGGTCGTCATGTTGAGTTTCTAGCCCACCTTAAGAACGAAGTGCCAGAGGTCATCACTATTCACTGTGTCATTCATCGTCAACACTTAGTTGTGAAAAATTGAGTGGTGTCCTGCACGAAACCCTACAACTGGTTATTACTGGTGTCAACAAGATCAAAGTTAATCCCTCAATGAACGTTTGTTCCGATAACTTTGCCATGAAAATGATGAAGAATTCAAACGCTTGTTTCTACATACGGCCATGAAGTGGCTTTCCAAAAGAAACTATTTGTGCCGTTTCTTCAAATTATTTGACATAGTTACTGAGTTTCTCGACACGTCTGATCCTGTTTTAAGTGAGAATTTGTAGTAACGCAAGTTGGCACTTGCGTACCTAACAGATTTTTGGAAAAAATGAACGAAGTCGATATAAGGCTTCAATGAAACAAGATGAACCTTATCAAGGCCAAAGGAATTATTTCATCATTCATCGCCAAGTTTGATATTCACAAGGTAAATATTGGCCGTAAAAAGCTGGTTCAGTTTCCGACCCTTATAAAGTGTTCAGTGTCAGATAACGAGACTCCTGAACTCCCAAAAGACAAAATCCTAATTTATACTGATCACCTTGACCAGTTAAAACTGACATGGAATCAATATCTTAAGATTTTACCAAGTTACAAATTCCGGATTGGATTCTAGATCCATTCTCGTTTGAAGCTGTGGATAATCTTGATAACTCTTTGCAGACAGAGTTTCTTGATCTGAAGTATGACTGTGAGGTTATAATCATTTTCAAGCAGAGCGGTTACGAGTTAGTCTGGGTGAAGCTTATGGACACTTATCCATAACTGTGGGGAAATACTGAACCACTTCTTATCTCGTTCCCGTCAACATACTTAGTTGAAAAAGAATTTAGTTCTGTGGTCCAGCTCCTCACAAAACAAAGAAATATGTTGGAAATTTGCCTCAAAGGAGACTTGCGCCTGAACTTGACGAACATAAAGCCGGATATTCAAGCTTTAACTGAAATCCACCAAGCACAAGGCAGCCATTGAAAAGGTAAAATAAAACAATAACAAATTTTCAAACTTTAATTCATTTTTTCAAATTTTAACTGTCAACTTTATTAATTTTTCCAGATTCCAATTTAAAAATGAAAACATGTACTCCTGTTTTTTGAATGAACATCAATGATCTTAGTTAATTATTTCACTTCTTTGTTCTTTAAAAAATTTGTAATAAATGTTCATTTTAATTTTTTTTTCTATTTTATTTAAGAGTGACTGGATAAAACTGCTTTGGTTGTTTTTATATACGGTAGTAAAATTGTTTAAAATAATAAAACTGATTTATTATTTACACTTTACTTCAAATTTAAATTAGGCATACAATAAAAATGAAAAGGGGGCGATCGGTGTTAGTTAAACTCCAGAAAGAGAAGATGGGACCAAAAGGTTGGGAACCACTGCCCTAGACAATTCCACTGACATACCATTTTTCAAAGATTTGAGATATTTTTCATATTTATTTCCAACTGAAAAACACGCATATTTTTTATTGATTTATTTATTCACCTGTGATCCTTTTGTGTATTTTTTTTATTTGCCAGTACAATCCTCCACCTACTTGATTATTTCTAGACAATATAATCAGTTGTTTATATATATTTTAATTCAAATAATTTTTTTCCTGTACTAATTTTAGATTGAAACTACCTGGTTGTGTACAAATACTCTCTAAACTGGGCTTGTATATTAATACCGAGGCCCCTATTCCTGCTACGAGCTCAATAAATTGATTAGTGCTTCCTCTACACCTAAACGTGTAAAATTTACTTCAAGGTGTAAGATATATTCTATAAAAAAAATTTTTAAATAAATATTCCAAGTACACTTTTCACGGCGTGAGCCACATTACTAAAAAATGTAATTGTGTTTAAATAAATATTCCAATTAAAATTTTGATTGTGTAGGATATATTTGTATAAACGTCTATTTGTGTGTGTAAATAAATATTCCAAGTATACTTTTGATGGTGTGAAATATATTTGTGTGTAAATAAATATTCCAAACATACTTTCATGGCACGAGCTATATTCTAAAACTATGATTTGTGTAAATAAATATTCAAAGTAAACTTTTCATGTAAATAAATATTCAATGTATACTTTTCACAGTGTGAGATATATTTGTAAAAAATATTTAATTTATACTTTTCACTGTGTGAGCTTTTTTTTTTTTTAAATAAATATTATAAAAACTGTTATGTTTGTGTTTAAACGTCTACAGCCCCCAACCTCCTATCCTATAAATACAACTACATATAGCTTACAAGATCAGTTTCAAACATTATGGACAAGATGAAACATTCCTTTTCGGTTATCATAAGCGGCCCTACCGGCTGTCGAAAGTCATATTTTGTAGCCGACTTTATCGGTCACTTGGACCCAATGTGTTACGTTAAACTTGATAAAATCACATGGTATTATGCCTTATGGCAACCGGGATTCGAAAAAGGATGGTCAAGTCCCCGCGTCATATTCTGTAAGGCTTTGCCGGAAATTGATGACATCTGTAATGACTCCCCACAGCTGATTATCCTGGACGACCTGATGCGGGAAGCCAACTAAGTGGTCGGTAATATTTTCACCAAAGAATGTCACATCGAAATATTAGCGTCATGTAACTTACACAAAATATATTCCAACAGGTCAAGGGCCAAAGTGACATTTCCTTAAACGCACATTATATCGTGCTTTTTAAAAATCTCAGGGATATAGCTCAGATTCAACACTGTGCACGTCAAATCTGTCCTGAAAATCCCCGTTTTTTACAAGAGACTTACGGTGATGCTACAAGTACTCTTCACGGCTATATATTTTTAGATTTCAAACAAGGTACACCAGAATGGTTCAGATATAGAACTCCCACAAATGTCGAGTGCTGCGTGTACCTACCACGAAAGTGCTATAAAAACACCGACACTTTCCGTTTACAGATAATTTCATAACCATAAGAAGTTCTGAAGAAGGCTTACTTGCGATGTATCGCATGAACCCACAGTAACGTGTCACCTTGCTGAAAACGGCCGATAAGAAACTGATTGACTCTGTTTGCGAGTGTGCCTATAATACTTTATAAGGGCAGGTGCCGATGAAAAATGCGCAGAAGACAAAGTTGCGTGCTCATAATCAGGTGTTGCGCAAGCTGTTCAAACGAGTATAGTGCTGGAAGAAGAAGACGAGATGACTACTCGTTCAGAAACGAGGAACGTTCCTGCCCTTACTTTTAGCCCCTTTAATCAGCGGCGTCCTCGGTTCCTTATTCAACAAGTAGATAATGGAACACACGAAAAATATGATATAAGTGTCCCCGGATACATTACACCGTTACGAGCAACAACACCAACATTTGGCATCGGCCACAAATCTAGTGGTCTCCGAGATGGACAGGGAAATGTAAAAAATCCTCTCTTCAAAACTTGACGACAAGTCTAAATGGACTTTATACCAACAAGTGCTACAGCGCTATCTGCACTTTAGTCAACACCCTCCAACATCTCAAAATACCGCAAATATCACCCCTCAAGTGTCTGTACTTCCCATCCCCGGTATAGTTGAATCTTACCTTTATTGGTATTAGTGCAATCCTTCTGTCACCTTTCTGAATGAATTTGTCGATAACAGCGTCGTAGAATGATTTTTGACTCTGCAGTTCATCTAGCAAGCCTTTTTCGACTGACAACAGAGAAAGTGTGGAGAGCCTATTCTCACACTGGGTGTTACGCACAGTCGTCTTAATACGTTTCAAACAAGAGAAGGTGCGCTCAGCAGTGGATGTGCTTACTGGTAATGTTGATATCAAACAACACAATTTATATGTTTCTTGGAACGCTTCTTTTGCTAAGTCTGTTTCATCCAGGAACTTCATAATTTCAGTCACAGTCTTATCTGAAAAGTCTGATAGTCTGTAAACTGACACTAATTCACTCCGAAAATTGCCAAAATTGAAAACACTACCATAGCTTGACTTAAGTGACAAAATAAACTTTCAGGAAATCGAGATTTGAAGCTTTGAAATTTTTTGAATCTAGCAGCTCAATAAAGTGCAGCTTATTAAGATCTTGAAACCTCAGCTCCATTTTCCCAACCATGGTGTCAATAATTTCATTATAAAGACGAACATATTTATTTCTTGGATTCAATGAGCCATCTTCTCAACTTCTCTTCTTAGGAGCTTCCACGTTGTCATCATCTTCTAATTTTCTATACGTCTCTTCAAAGTCGTTTCTAGCATCTTTGAGGTGAGAAATCATCTCTTTTACTTTATCGATGCAGTATTTCACAGTATTTCGAAAGTTTTGGTTTGAAGAATTTTGAATAATGTGTCGGTGAGAGAAAAAATGTTGCTGAAAACCTTCAGTAGAAAGGCTAAATCGAAATCTCTCAATGATGACGCATACCCTTTAGCAGTCACAAAAGCATCAGTATCCCAACTATCTGGATTTTCAGCAATATTCTCAAAAAACTGTATGAGTTCTGTTTTATTTTCATTCACCGTGTTCACAATTCTGGAATTATAATTCCACCTTGTACTGACAACTGTTGGAAACCGCTTCTTTACCTCAGATTGATTAAGAGCGTTAATGCGTTTCGATGAATGTGAAAAGAAATTTGGAATGCCATTCAATGTCTTAAAAAATATCTGGCATTTTGTTATATGATTCACAGACTGTGAAAGAACTAGATTGAGTTTGTGAGCATAACAGGGGCTGAAAAGTGCACCTGGGCACCTCTTTTTCACAAGCGTTTGTACACCATTTAAATGCCCAGAAAATGTAGCGGCTCCATCATACGCTTGTGCTACAAGTTTTTGCTCACAATTGAAACTCGAAAGGATTAGAAAAACATGCTCACTTGAAAAATTATTGCAGTGCGATCACTGCTGACATAAAAAAACAATAAATCTTTCATATATTTGGCCATCTTTCACATATCGAAGGACTGTTGAAAGTTGAGAGAGAGCTTTGCAATGTACGTAGTTTTATCCAACATTATTGCTAGAAAAAATGCATCATTTATTTATGACTTAATCTTACCCAAAATTACATCACCAGCACATTCAATGATGTCGTTTTGAATTTTGTTGGAGGTTCCTTTAAACGCTCCCCTACTCTGGAGATGAAAATCCAATTTACTATCGTATTTAGAAAGTGACTGCATTAGTTCAATGTAGTTTCCCCGGTTAAGGGAATCTTCCCGTTCGTCGTGACCTCTGAATGGCAGCTCTTGCTTAGCCAAAAAACAACATACATCAATCAATCGTTTCATTAGTTCCCAGTTTGAATAAACCTCTGCATTATGTTTTAAAACGTCTATCCTTTTTTGCTCACTCAGTCGAAAATCTATTCTGGTTTTCCCGAAAGTTTTTAATTTAGTTATTGCGAAAAGGTGTGAGTGAGTCCTTTCATGGCGCATCTTGGCTTTGTGAAAATTGCTGATATCACAAAATCCGTTATTATTCCACACTCCCTGATTTGTGTCGAACAACACACAAGGCCAACAATACAGCCTGTTTCTTGATTTGCATGTAGTTAGCCATTTTGAAGAAGTATAATATTCTGTTTTAAAATGACGTGTATAGTCTTTCATTTTTGTTTTAGCAGAAATGTCTGGAGTTGGCCTACCTTTCATTATTACTTGCTGCTTTTCTTCAAAAGTGAGGGCTCCAAACGAAACTGCGAATAATCGGTCGAGAGCGTAGCATTGAGAAAGGTGATCGGCACTGCTACATCCCATTGAACTACCTTCACTAACACTGCTACTTGTCTCAGGTCCCTTCCCCAAGCTTTGTTGGAAGGAAACAGTTTTCAAATCCAAGTCCCCTTCCATAGTTCACACTGTCAAACTAAATTGACAATCGAACACTTTAACAATTCACAAGATCTCTTTCATCAATGGGAACAATTAAATACGTTTAACAACCACAACACTACCACTTATAAGAAGCAAACCAAAATTACATTTACCTGTGACAGAATGCCAAGTGTTAGCATATATCTTATTATAGAGACGGACTAGGCTGGCTTCAACTAGTGCTCTCCCCGGTAAGAGCCGATAAGACTCGAGCACTTCCGATGTTAGTTGGGAGAGGGAAAGGGGATTATCATTGAGTATTGTGACAGCGCTTCTGATGTTAGTATGTTGTCATTGTAGAGAGGGAAGGGGGTGTGGGGGCATCGCAAAAATAGCTAGAATATCGTTGAGTATTGTGACGCAAATTGAGGCTCAGGTAGATTTTATTTTATGCTTTTATTTCCCGTTAAAATTTAACTCAAAATAAATAAACTAAAAATGTCTGGGGACTAGCCTAGTCCTACTATTCCATTGATGGCACGCCACTGGACGTTAAGTATTCTTCCCATTTTAAGCTCTTTGTTTTTTATGGTACAATATTTAGATATTTATTCACTTTAATACACATGCATAATAATACGTAAATCAGATTACACCAAGATTTAGTAATTTTAAAAACTTTAAAAATTACACATAAGTTAATTAAACCTCTCCAAGAACTAGCCCAAATTAATTTAGGAATGTAAATATTTACGATGATGTGCAACTTTCTTGTGAACCTATGTGGGTGAGAGGACAGTGAGTATTGCTAATATAAATAACTTTCTTTGTGATACTAATATATTTTTACATTTCATTGTTATTACTACACACTCAGGCACATGTCTAACCAAACAATACTAATACAGTCTAGATCGGTAATTTAGAATAATTATTATTAGGCCTATATGAACTACAGTTAAAACAAAACTCACTATGTTGACATATTTAAAATATTGACTAACTTTGTGTTGCATTAGGCCTATTATGTTGACTCATTGTGATGACATCATCATCTCGAATGTAACTGAACTGGTTTATTTGGTAAATCTTATTTTAAATTTACTAACACATGAACGGTTCAGTTGAGTATGCATAGGTAGGACCCATAAACATTATGTAAATAGTTATTGAAGGTTTGAAAGCTATATTTTTATCCAAATAATTATTTTCAATAGTAGTTTATTTAGCGTAGATTTAAGACATGGTTTTGTTTTAAACCTGGGTGTGGCGGCTTCAATCAATTCAGTTGCAATGGAAATGTATGTGCTATAACATCTTTGGAATATAGGCCTATATATAGGCATACCATTCACAATTATTATTATTTAATATAATTTCTATCCCCTGCTACAAGTAGTTAATTTATTTAATCACCAATAATTAATAATGTAATTCATTAGTAGGCGCACTTGAAAGCTTAAACTAAGTTAAGTTAATAAAATATCCTTACAATAAATTATATAGGTCTCTCAACTATGCTGATCTATTATTTATATGACATCATCAATAGGACAAACTAACTTACTAATAGATCTACAAAATGGACCCTAGCTTTTTAGCTTACCACAAATAGGTACCTATTAAACATAGGCCTAAGTTAACTACTGGTATTGTTTTTTAACTATAAAATTTTATGTTTTGGTTTCTAAGCCTTGTTGAAATCCCATGAAACATTATCAAACATAATGTAATGAATTTGATGCACATGAATTGTATTGTTATTACAATTGCTTTATGTTTTTAAGTTATGTAAACAGTGGTTTAAAAATTCAAACCTTATGAGAAGGTTTAAGGCACCAACAAAAACTTTGTATTCTCAGGTATTTTGTCTGCAGTCCTTAAGAAATTCTATTCGCGGCCAAAGAGTCATCATGTGACTGTGACAACCAATTACGTAGTCAATATACTTGGTTCAATAAAAATATTCGAAAGAAAATAATCCACAGACAAGATGCATGCACCAAGCAGTCAGCTGATAAATAAAATAAACTTTCTTACTTTATGGCATTGGGAACTCGAAAGTTTATTGCCGCTCTCACATAAGACTACCAGCTATCCCTATCTTGAGCTAGTTCTATCCAGTCCACCTCAGTACACTCTATTTCATTCAGGTCCATTCTAATGTTATCCTCCCATTTTTGTACTGTAAATAAAAGAAACTAGGCTAAAAAAAAAAACTTCCACAATAAATATATTTATATCACATTTTGGGTAGAGAACACCTTCACAGTATTTTGAGATAGTCGAATTAAGAACAAAAGTAACCGAGCGGCGTCATAAATTAGGCCTATATCTATCACAAAAAAGGCAGCCATAAGAATATTCTAATTGTGAGATAAAATAATTAGTCATTTCCGAAGATGATTAAAACGTATCTTTGACATATTCACGGCATCTTGGTTAGGTACTACTGCTTGCCATTATATACAGGCATGACATCATAGCATGAAACTATTTTATTCAAATTTTCATGAAATTGTAAAGTTAGGTTGGATTTGGTTAGTTCCTTAACTTATCTGACTGCTTAAAAATATTTTTTGGTTTACAAAGTTGGAAGTATATGTCGCCGCCGTACGTGCATAATATAGTGAACAACAGCACATACTTTGTTGATCCGTCAACTGGAACATATGCACTAACTTAATAGTCTTTAGATTGGGCAAAGATAAAAGGATTTTGCAGGGGATTAGACCTTTTTCGGTTAATTGAGGAACACATTATTGATCATGTGGTTGGACATTTACACTTCCTCCAAAATTCAAGCTTTTCAGGAAATCCTTAGCCCTAGGATTATGGTGGAATGATATACTGTGAAATAGGTGATTCGTGCGAATATTTTCTAAATTATTTTTTGTCCTAGTATATAAATGGCTTATAGGAATAATACCCAATGTACTAGTATTCTTTCACTGCCATTGGTGCTTTTATTTAAATGTGGGCACACATATTTAATTGGGATGTATCCGAATAGTCAAGTACACTTGACTTGATGAATTTACACTTAACACGCACTTGAGATCGAAGACTGCAACAGACTATTCGAACAGCAAAATATCCTTTTCACACCCTTGAGTCCACAGTGCTGCTTCCTAACAATGATCTTAGAAACTATTTTAAACATCATCTATCAGCCCAAATTAACGTAGGCCACTTACAGATTTGTGGTGACTTATTTTCACTAGACATGACAAATTAGACAAACTATCCAACACAACACAAAACAATACAACTCTCCAACACTACAAAACAACCAGTATATCTAACGTAAGTTATCAAAGATCACATTACTTTACAAGCTCTCTCTTTTTCTAGCAGACGAAAAATTAAACAATTGCCGATCTAACACCGCATCTAAGGCCTGTCAAGGGTAACATGCTGTCACCCTTGGGCTCAAGGGCGTGTGAGGGGTGCTTTTGATCACGTGATTGTTAATGAAACTATCAAATGAACATCAAGGGTTGACGGAACGTGAAGTAGACTATTCGGATACAGCCTAAGTTGTGTACTCGGTATAACCTACTCCTTACTCCTTGGAAAGTTAAAGTTGACCTACTTCTACACAGTTACGGATAAGGACTCTGTGTCCAGAGAAATCAGATATTTTAGCATATATTTCTTACGGACTACGGACAGAGTCTGTGTTGGGGCCTTTTCATGGACCAATATTTTTCTTCTAAAGCAGATTAATTACGCTATGGTATAGACCCTATCATTTGGATTCAAAAGTTAAATTAAGTTTACCTACTTTGGTTTATTTAAATGTTAAGAATTAACATAATTACATTTACTAAAGTAATTAAATCAATTGTTCACTAATATAATTTTAATGTATTTTCGTTAGTTTATTTTTGTCAACGTTTTAATTTATAAATTGGCCGATACAAAATACGATATTAGTCCCCACCCTCCACCTGGCAATTGTAAAGATGGACTAGAATCTGCATACAGCCGTTTAGTCTCAAGACTAAAACATTCGTCTTTAAAATGCTCATTGCAAATTGTAAATTTAGTACGAATAGTCTCATTGTCCAGATTTTCAAGTTTTGGGTTACAGGTAAGTTTCTTCCAAATGAAGAATCTTGTTTCATCTTTAATTGGAAATCTATGTTTAATAGATGTTCTATTTAGACATCCTGGAACATAACACTTATATTTATAGTACACCATGATCAATTGAACACTTAAGACATTTTATTATTAACAAAATATTATCACTATTAAAACATTATTACAATTAAAAAGAAGAAAATGCCATGACAGTTCACTGTTGTAAAGTTTGAATCGATCGTCCAATCACTGCTAATATTTGCCTACACTAGCGATTGCCGTAGTGATAAAAAAATAACTAAAATAAGGTTGAAGTAGATCCTATAAGAGATATCTGACCGTGTTCTAGACCCTCTGGCCTTCAGGGCGACATGTATATTGTGGAAGTTCTGCGCGAAGAGTAGAGGTAGCAGTTTGAAGGTTGTAGCGTTCTACAACGGTACCTTCCGAACAATATTTTTCGTGGTTGTTGAGTGTAAACGAAAGATAAACTTCGACCTATTATAGTTTATAAATTTACTTTGGAATAACTTTACATCTACCATTATATGCAAAAGACCCGTGACAAAGAGGGAATAGGTCCCCATGTTCTCAAACGATCAACTTATTTTTTTCTGTTTACGGAAATTTAAATCTGAAAAGTGCAGTGGTCTAACTTAAACAAACAATATGATAGTAAATGGTGCAAGTCCATACGAGCTATCTTGTTATATCACCAATAGTTTTTTTATTAATGACTCATACAGTGTATGTGTATTTAATAGATGTTGATAATATAGTTGAAAATATTAATATATGACAGCTCTACATAGTGGAAGGAGTAAGGGATTATTGCTTAATTTGTATCTTAAGAAAAATATGACACTATTTAGTTTCAAAACACCCTATATTGTACAAAAGTTTGCAATGAAGGACAAAAATTCCTAGTTCTCACGCTTTTTCTTTTCTTCTTCCCTTGAATTTTATAATAATTTTCCTGCCTTCCTCAGGGCAAAACTTGGTCCCTCTACACACCTATCCACAGATTCAATGGATCTGAATGAATTCAAATATAAAATAGTAAAAAAAATATTTGTTAGTCAATTGTATCTCAAGCTAAACAACTATAAACGATATGTATGCCACCAAGTTTAGTGTATATACTTGTATGATTCTGGTGGCACGGAATAATGCGGATACAAAGCCCCATACAGACGGGTGTAACGTTTAATGTAAGCAACGGTGTAGTTAAACGCGAATGCTTTGAACGTCACATGAGCACGCCGTGGATCGTCTGATCCACTCGGTTGCTGAAAATATCCCTAACAGACGTGGGTTTAAAGTCACGGGTGATGGTTTTATTTGTTAAATATATTAAATGATGAAAAATGAGAATAAACCCATACGTCAATTCTATACGATACTAGAAAACTTGCCATTTTACCTCTACATTCCTCTGCAACAATCTCCATAGAAGTACTAGTTTCTAACCAGGCACCATTCTTCAATGTTATTTGTAGTAAGTAATCTGGATGTTTCTGGTTCCACAAAGTATCTTTACTTTTGTATATTTTGATCAATTCGAGTGATTTATCTTCACTCCATATATTCGTGACTTTAAGAAGTCAGTCTAAATAAGTAAAGTAAATAAGTAGATTTAGATAAGTAAATTAAACAGAAAGAAAAGAAGTACCTAATTAAACAGACCACAATTCGCCTTCGCACACTCACCACGAATCACGTCCAAACTTACACTGTGAGTGGCTTTGTGTTCGCTCCAAAAACCGACAGCAGACGGATCAAAATGAACCTCAGAGCGAGCATTACATTACACGCTCATTGTGCGTTCAAACGAACGAATAGCGGTACACTACACCATCTATTACATTACACGTGTTTGTACACGTCTTAAGAAAAAATCTAAATAATTAACTTTTGACTGTTTTGATTCGAACCCCAGGCTTTCAATCTCAAATATATAGATTTCCTTATAATATTAAAACTATACAGATTTTAAATTGGCATATGTGCTTTTGCCTGGTGTTGGTCTTACGCAATTAAACATTTTTTTTTGGCGGGTGACTTGCTGACTGACTGCTGACTTGCAGTATTGAATGATAATATAACTACAATTTAAAAAAATTCCTTGTGGCCTGTGGACATTACCCTTCACTCACAAGGGAAAGGAGTTGTGTAGCCTTTACAAGGTGTTAGGGCTAATGTTCACCTAAAATGTATGTTGAGGTTTGGTGATGTGAAACCTTTGCCCATGAAACTTAAGAAATATCCTTGGAATCAGGATGGACCAGAAAACGACGACAATAAAACCATTTAAGTACTATAAATATGATTTCATTGAAAATTAGATGGAGTACTCTAAACGTAGCAACATATTGAGAAGAGGAGGATTTAAAGAACGTATAATCGCTTCAGAAATAGAACGAATAAAAGGAAAAAGATACAAGTAGTAACGGTTAAGAAACAATATTTAAAGTTGATATTTTTGAAGGAATGTAATAAAGAATAATTATAAGAAAGAAAAAATGAAAATCAACAGGAATGGAAGAGTTAGAATTATTATACTCGTTGGGTGGCCAAGGAAACACTGGGATATAGGTGGGGGCGTTGAAGTAAAAAAAACACTCACGTTGGTGGACGGGAAGAATTAAACATGTGGTAAGACACAAAAACGAAAAGTTTGAAAAATGGATGAAATATAGAACACCTGGGAGGAGGCAGGAAAGAGGTTTGATAAATTTATAAAATATATTTGCGAACGAATACGTGTTTGAAGCGGCGAACGCGGAAGATATTAGACACATTAAGAAAAAGTTATATCGGTTGGTTAGGGCATGTAGAAAAAATATTACCAACACATAAATTGGACCACGCTATGCATCAACAGACCAAGCGCCATTTTTAAAAAAAATGCAGATATTGATACCATCTTGTAGCCAAAGGTTGAAACTACATGAAAAAATTACTAGTTTCTCTATCGGCCGTTTCTAGCTTGATAAATTAGTATAGACTAACCACCTTTTCTCTATGGCTGCTATTTCATTATGCATCAAAAGACCAAGTCCCCACAGTTTGTGTTTGTACTCTCAATGCTACTTCCAGAGTTTTACATCAAGAGACCAAGTACCACCTTCTTGTCACAGTCTAGTGATAAAGTTTGTGGAGTATTATCTTTTATATTTGTTTAAAAAATCTTTCTTTTTGTAATATATATTGTGCATCAATGTTATAAGTTTTTGAAAAGGCATATTGTTGTTAACATTTTACAATGTTCGGTAGAAGTAGAAAGATTTTAGAGTTACTTAAGAAGAAAGAAAATCCAGTCAATGTCGAAAGCGTGGTCACGCCTTTTGAGGTTAGTTTTCCATTGACTAAAACTCTTTGTTTACAACAATAATTATATTTAGATTAGAAACTATTATTATACATTATCACATAACATTAATTTATTACTATTGAGTATCTTAATGTAGCTACTAAACTTAAGGGGTGTACTTAGTAAAAATTGTTTTCTTTGTGTTTGACAAATATTATTACTAAAATAATACTATACCATACGTGTGATGATATGCCTTAAAATATTGTAGCTATTTATACTGTACCAACAAGTGTATTGTAGATTTACTCATATAAACATTATAATATCTACATCTAGGCTAATTTCAATTTGAACATACATTGTTGTGATCTTATCTTTATAGTTAAGATTAAGAGTAATATAGTAAATATTTTAGTAATTTGATGCATTGTTGTAATTCAAACTTGGTAGACAACCAATTTGTTGTACTCATATTGCAATTATTGTTAGTATTATAACATAATAAACTCACACAATACAACTACAACTAACAAATCTATTGCTATTAATAAAATCACAGGTATAAAATATAGGCTAATTGTTTGACAATATCACGGATTATTTTACCCTGAACATTCTAAAATATTTTTTACACTATTGAATGATTTCTAAACATGTTATGGGCCTTATTAAAAAAACTTGTAAAGGATTTATTTAAATTGATAAGGTTATTTTAGCTTGGATAGCTTTATTGCCTGTCTATAGTATTTTTATAATTATTTGAACATTGTGCAAAAATGGTAATAACACATTATATCACGAGGTAAAGTTAAGGGTGTGAGGAAGTCAATATGTATATAAGTAAAAAGAGGATTTGAAACTATTAAAGTGAAAACCACTCTAATCATGATCTCTTTGGCACAGACGCCTTTAACCACGCGACAAGCTATGCAAGTTTATCCATATTGTAGGTGAGGTTTTACATAAGTTTAGATTAAAAATACTGGAATAAATTTGTTAATAATGTATTGTATAGCCATAGATTATTTTAAACTAAGTAGATTAACAGATATATTTAATATATATCACACATGTTATAGGCCCAACAATATCTTTCAGTGCCTATCTAAGTGCAGCTTTACGGTTTTTTGTCAGGATGGAAATTACAGTGGGCACCCATTATTAAATGATGGTTTGAGTTGGTTTTCTGAATCACATTGTGATTCGTTAGTGGAATCTTCTACACCAAAACTTCAAATAAAAAATGGGTGTGTGTACTTATGTACGTGCATGAGAAGTTATACTTCTTTGGCATCATTAAAAAATAAAAATAATCTAATAATATTTAGTATTAATTATGTTAAATAATAATATTTTAATTTATATCAATAAATAATACATACGGATAGTTAACCTCAATTATACTGTAGCACTTGAAAAAGTCTATAAGCACAATTTTTTTCACTAATATTTACGAATAGTAAATAATATTAATCGAAATATTCAATTTAAATCACTACTGGGCCTGGATTCACCAAAGGGAGCAAATAGTTGCGCCAGCGCAAGTTTGAAATATGTTCCAAATCCCTATTCACTAAAAGGAGCAGGCGCAATTTGAGAGCAAAGTTGCGCCTTTTATTTGCCACCACTCAAGATAGGCGCAACTATTAAATCATGATTGTCATTTCAATAAATTTAAATGGCGGCATATTATTGTATTGGCTTAAAATACAATTAGTTACATAACTGTACTCCAATTAATAATGAATTAATTAAAATAACAAAACGTATGTCAAGCACAAAATTTATTTCAATTTAGACAGTGGTAACAAAACAATTACGTACCTTTTATTGTTGGATTTTTACATTCAAACAACGCAATGGCATTTCTTGCAGTATTACAAAACAAAACTACGAACTGTGTAATCTTCGTCTCGATCCAAAGAGGTTTGTATTCCAAAGTCCAAAGACATCTCGTCACTAAATATGGCAGTTAGTATAACTTTAAAATAAGTTTTAAAGTTTCTATAAACATTAATGTTTTATTAATGGAACTTAAACTTTAAACTAATAATATAAATAAATACAAAAAAAATTGTTTAATTTATATCAATAAATAATACATACGGATAGTTAACCTCAATTATACTGTAGCACTTGAAAAAGTCTATAAGCACAATTTTTTTCACTAATATTTACGAATAGTAAATAATATTAATCAAAATATTCAATTTAAATCACTACTGAATATAATTTACTAGCACATATATAATTCGCACTTGTATGAAACTAAAACACGTGTTGTGAATGTAGAAACTAGAAACATGTGGATAAATATTATATATATGAAAATAGTGATCAGAGGCGACGAGCGTACCAACATGCGCGACTAACAGAGGTTCTATTTCTATTTTGTTGGTAGCTTTTTTTTTCGAGACTTAATGAGCGGTTTAACTTCAACCTGTTACTTTTGTGTTACAATGATGCGCGCGCATCTTAAAATTTCACTCTCATCATTTTTTCATAACGCGCCTAAAGAAGTATAACTTCAAAAATTGATTGCATTGATTTTCCATCAAATTATGAATCGTGTACATACGTTGAGCTTCAGCAGCCTGTGCACACCCCATGAGTTTAGTGGATACGCTAAGAGTATTTCTGATCTGCAGCCAATATTTCCAGACAAACACTTACACACTGTTCCATCATCAACAAACTCAACAATTAATAAAGGCTATGAACTAAATATGACCAATAAATTAGGAATCGAGAGGACAAAATATCATCCTCATGTAGAGAAACCGGATGCTTTATCTAAGTACTCAATTACAGAGTGTACTGAGACTCAAACAGTTCTCTTGGTAGAAGATGCTTATCCTCAAATAGCTCAGATATTAGAAGATGCTGACACTCAGACAAATCTCTTGATGACATATGCTGACCCTCAGATAGCTCCCATAATAGAAGATGCTGACCTTCAAACAGTTCTCTTTGTAGCAGATGCTGACCCTCAAACAGATCTCTTGATGACATATGCTGACTCCCAGACAGTTCCCATGATGGAAAATTATGACCTTCAGAGAGCTATGATAGAAGATGCTGACCTTCAAACCGTTTCACCTTCCCTAGAAAAACCAAGGTCAAATAGAAGACCTAAGAAAGGCCGTAAGCGCAAAATTATTCATCAGTCAAGAGAGTCTTGGAAGAAATTTGGTCAAACAAAGAGTACATAAATCAGCGAGGGAAAGGTGTGGAACCCAGAGAGATCAGAGATTACTGTAAATGAGGTGTAATGAAAAAGTAAGTGTGATGGAGAGAGAGAGAAAAGGATTTTCAAAAATTTTGGAATTTGGTCTCATATGAGGCAAAGGCATTGTATATGAGCAGTGTGGTGACTGTAAATACAATTGGTAGGAAAAGGAAGAAAGATTCTCATAGAATAAATTATTCTAGAGTATATCATTTGGGTACTTTAGCGGTATGCAAATCAATATTTTGCAAACTTTGAGAATTTCATCATGCAGAGTTGATGCAAATCTTAAAAAGACTAAACACTTGGAAACGATAGTTATTAAAGACAACAGGGAGTTACTGGAGGACAAAACAAAATAACATCACAGCAAGAACGTCAAATTATGTGCCACATTAACAAGTATCCCAGATACAAACCACATTATTCGCGGTCAAAGGCTGAAAAGGAATATTTGCCCTATGACACCACCCTTTCAGTGATGTACGCTATGTATAAAGAGAGTACAGTAAGCCTGTTTCGTTTTAAACCTATGAAAAAGTATTTTACAGCAAGTTTAACTTGAAAAGAAAACCACTAAAGAAAGACACCTGCAACATGTGTGATTCGTTAGCGGCTCAAGAAACAAGTGATAAAGGTGATATCAAAGCTGAGCTTGAAGAAAAGCATGTAAGACACCAGAATGAAGCAAAATTTGCACAAGATTTGATGAAAGATGATTTGAGGAAAGCTAAGGAAATCCCTGGTCTAGAAGTACTCACCTTTTATATGCAGCAGACCCTGCCTCTCCCCAAAATTTCGACCAACATTGTGTTCTACAAGCGAGTTCTATGGCTAACTGTAGTGTCCATTCTGGGTCCAGCGGAAAGAATTTTTGTTACCTTTGGCTTGAAGGAGAGGCAGGTAGAGGCGCACAAGAAATAGGTTCATGCCTAAAAAAAATGTTGAAATCAATTTAGGAGAAGAAACGGAGGAGTTGATTGTTTGATCTGACTCGTGTGGAGGTAAAAACAGAAATATAAAAATGATCTTATTGCTAAAGGCTATAATGGAGCTGCATTGCTCTCTTAAGAAAAAAACTATTCGTTTTCTCATCTCTGGACCGTTTTTTGCCCAATGATTCAGTATTTGGAGACATATAATGTGCCTTGAAACTTCAACAGCACATGTACACGCCTGATGACTATATAAATGTTATGTTAGGCTGTAGGAAAAAAAAACTCAATGTTATTATAATGGAAAAGATTGACTTTGTAGGAACAACTAAGCTTGAATCAAGCATCACAAACAGAAAGAAAGACATTAAAAACAACCCAGTAAATTGGCTAAAAACTCGTGAAATTGTGTTGTTGAGCAAGAACCCATTCGACATTTACATGAGCAGCACCTTCAATGGGGTCGGGCAACAAGTAAGCTTACTTAATAAACAATTAGGTCCTTTAGCAGTCATAACTTTTGCCAAAATTTTGTGCAGCTCTGGCCAGATGGAAAACCAATCTCAATTCCAAAGCTAAACAACATCAAGAGTATTTTTAACCTAATACCTTCAGATGATAAGAGGTTCTATCAGAATATATCATCTAAAGAAGGAATTGAGGACGACATAGACGGATATGATGGTGTACTTGATTTTGTTGTTGCAGAAGAAAACTAGCATTAATTTAGCCTAAAAGTATTTTCAAAAATTATTTACATAGCTTTATTCACTGTTTGTATTGTGCCTTATTTTAATTTAATTTTAATTGAATTGAATAAATAAATGTCTTAAGCAAAACCAAATATTATATTGTTATTCACTTATTGTTTATTCCTATATACTGTGTATAGATTTGAAATAAGAGACTAAATGACAAAATGGCAGTTGGTTTGATTATGCGTAGCTAAATCTCACAATGGAGTCAAAAGCAATAGCAGACTATGTGCCAAAAATCAATATATCTCCTTATTTACATAAATATTCAAATGTTTGTTACCTAGGATTTAAAATTAAGTTATTTTTAAAAAATGATGGAAAAAACATTAAAAATATATATTATAAAAAAAATTTCCTTAGAGGGTTGCTAAAAGCTCATTTACTCAAAACTATGATGATGGTGCTTGGTTTGTTGATGCATAACGTGGTCCATTTATCAAAGATGAAAGGGAAACCACGCTTGCAGTTCCAGAAATGGTAAACCAAATATGAAATATATTTCAGAGACTTAATTAACATTGATAACATCAAAACTGTGGAAAACCCTACAAGATAGAAAATGAAAAGGGGAAGAGTTGGTAGGAAATGTTGAAGATATGTTATAAATCAATGAACCTGGAGGAAGCACTGGGGATGATGAAAGATAGTAACTCTCTAGGTTTTGATGGGATCGTAGTAGATTGCTTGAAGGATGGTGGCGTTGGTTTAAAACAAGAAGTGCTATCACTTATGAACTACATGCATGACTTGGATCCTGCCGGAGGATTGAAGCAATACATTTACTATCTCAATATACAAGGAAAAGAAGATAAGTTTTATTGCAATAGTTATAGAGGAATCTAATTATTGTCAATCATCCCACCACTAGCCTAAGGGATCGTCCATAAACCGCGTAACGCTTTTTTCTTAACATTTTAGTCCCCTCTACCCCCCCATGTAACACCATGTAGATATTTAGCCTAGCCCTCCCCCGCAACCTGTGTTACGTAACTTTTCTCACCAAGAGTGATTGTAATTTTTTTTTTCATAGGGAAGTTTTGTGATACTAAAGGAGGGATTCATTTTAAATCCTGATTATAGATTATTTCAGAGGGTATTATTATTATTATTATTTATACAGACATAAATACGTCAAGCTCTAATTCCTCAGGTTCATGAAGAAAAACCTTTGCTATATTTATGTTATGGATGCCAGATTTACGATTTGAGTAAGAGCCAGACGGCACTACTATGTGCTGAGTAGGATGGCTCCTTTCTGTAGTGGCGATACATGATGTTAAAGTGCCCACTACATACGTTGCTTGACATTGAGGAAAGACATCTTTATTATTTTTGTGCACTTTTATTATAGTCATATTATCACCATATAGAGAGCTATTTAAACAATTTTCTAGGTATACAACTTTTCTAAATTATATTTGGGATTAATCTACAATTCTACTTTAGCTAACTTATCAATGCCTAGACTCATGTTTCGTTCCAACATCGATCCTGGAACCTGGCTTCACTCTCGAAAAAGACTAGATGGCCAATGAAGTGGAGATCGGGTTTTGAATACCTGTACGGTGTACTCGGTGTCTTTTCCTAAATGGTTTTATATTCTCTCTCCACGTTCATAAAGGTAGATTACCTCTAAAATTCTATCATCCTCATTTCTCCATTAGATAAATATGATAAATAACTAGAATAACTACAATTCGACTATACCACTCTACAAAATGTGTACTATAAAGGTGGAATTTTAAAGAAAATCTACCAGCATTTGCATGGAGGGAGAGTGAGAAACCATTTAGGAAAAGCAGCTCGCAGTAGATTTGATTGGTAGTCGAATCCCATCTCCACAACATCGGCCGTCTAGTCTACTGAGGGAATGAAAATTTAATTTAGACAATGCGGCCACCTTAGTTGCATTTATATGCATACAAACTAATTTATCAGAATGGAAATGGTAAAATACACCTACCTTTTGAAAATAATCAATGATATTTGAAGCTTTACTTTCCATGACAAGCTGCTGGTATGAAGAAATAACACAATTGATAGACTCCTCAAACTTGACAAGAGATAAATTATGTACTTTTGCTTCTTTCTATTTCACTACATCTGTTTGAGACTCTTCCACTGTTTTTTTCTGGATATCGCTTTTATACACAATAAATGAACAAGTTTAATTTATTTGAAGACATTATTTTTATTTTTGTATAAACACAAGCGATTATTCATGGCCTATATAAAAGAATGTGTGCTGTAGGGATCTAAATTATACTCAAACTCAACTATACTTTTTTAGTTTAAAGCAGCTTCAACTGACAACTGTTATCAAACTAACAGAACGTGAGTGGTCAGTAGATTGGACAAATCTAAACAAATGCCGTGAGTATAAACATGTCACTGTCATGCGCATGAAATTATCTGTTTTCGAATGTGCTCGGCGTTTGTAGTCTCGGGCAGACAATGCCACCTAAGCGCATTCTAAATATTAATGGATAAAAAGTGAGTTTAAAGCTTTCATTTTCAACGTCACAGATATTCGGAAGTTATCTATCAGTATGTTTATCAAAGTTGAAAACATGAACAATAATATTAGTTTTGAACATTAGAATTTGATTATAAGATCTGTGTTACGTAACAATTTGGATGTACCTGCCCCTCTACCCATGTAACAGAATGTAGACATTAGAGCTCACCCCCCCCCCCCCCCCCCTTGGATTATAGATGACCCCTAATGTGTCTATTAATCAACCCGAAAGGGTGCCATGTTTTTATCATTATTTTTATCATATCTATTGTGATTAGCGCTCAAGAACCCTTTGGGGCTGGTGAGTGTTCATCCATGATTTGTATTGTATGTATTCTAATATCCATATATCGATGTTTCACTAATAAAAGTATATAAATTAAACCACCCCTAACTAGCTTATTTTACATTTAATGTTTGAAAAAACGATACTATCCTTCAGAGCTCTTACTGTAGTAATATCTACACACACAAAAATGCCAACTTAAAATATACATTTTGCAAAATTAACATAGGACTCTAGTATTATAATAACATATGAATGTACTATGTAGTGTATATATATTATATAAGTATAAATATTATATAAATATATATAATTTATAAAGTGTAAGCGTATCGGAGCTACATTGCTCGTAGCCCATTTGGTGGAAATATTATCCAGTACTAATGTACCGTTGTCCAGGGGACGTACTAATGTACTAATAGTACATCCTTTCCACGGAGGCTCTTCCCATGTCCCGATGAGATGAGGTGATGGTGATAGTGAGTATGAGGGTGTAGAACCAGTGGAAACTCTCAAGTCTGATTTAAACATAACTAACCAAACCCTGGGGATCACAGACAAATTATCCATGGAACCAGTCGTGAATCGAAACTGAGACCCCTAGTTTCGTAGCCAAGTGCACTGATTACTACACCATGGGGCAGGTTATGTATATACTATGAAATATTATAAAATTTTATACCACAATGTATGGTTTATAAATTAAGTACCGTACATTTAATAAACTTGTACAGCCGGTAACATATATACATATCACGGGTCACCATGGTTGTAATTATGATAGTCAATAAGTAACCTGACATCCAACAAGTCCTACACATACTCCACATTAAACTTTAAATATTGTATTATATTAGCAAAAGACAAACCTGGATAGCTGCGCTGGCGTTCCAAGTATTCACCTATATCTTGTAAACATGAGTTGTTATCTGTGTATAAATAAACCATTCATAAGAATTCTACCTGTAATAAGCGTCAACCAATACTACATACGGTCAACTAAAGGGTAGCGCCAGAAAGTTAAATGCTACATTTCTGTCAGTAGTACATCTGAAATACAAGTACAAAGCTAACCCCAACAAGGAGGTAAACCTACCAAAAGCCATAAATGAAGCAAACCAATGTGAGAAAATGGATCGTATTAAAACATCCAGGACGACAAAACTTCAACAGCAACAGCAGCTAAATGAAATAAAAAGGCTAATATTTAGAGTAGATGATGTATACAGAACAGACAGGTTCATTGAAGGGGTGGGGGCAGGCCAACCCCGAGGGGGCGGGGGACTATTGGTACCGTGGTGCCCGGCCAGTGACTCTCAGAAGCCATAAACAAATCCAGATTAACAAGTTCTATTAAATCTGCGTCATACTACCTGTTCAGAATATACGCATATTAACATGATTTAAGTGGGTGAATGATAAACAATAAAATGCATGTGCATACTAAGGATTAGTGCACGTCGAACACATCATCTTTGGTCTCCTCTGGAGGAAATTACTGGTATCTGTCACAGCTATTTAATTGACTCGATCCAGTCATCTTTCAACTATAAATGTTTACAATATTCACGGAGTCTATTATTTTGGTACTGAAATTAAATTGGGGACGGGAACAAAATCTGGCAGTGATTAAAGTTCAATTTAATTTTAAGTGTTCTATCCTGTGCTTTGCATTTAACTGTTAAGTTACATTTTCATAGAATGCTTACACTTTGTAAAAGTGACAAAAGCTTAGAAAAATATAAAAACTAAAGTCGATCAGGGGTGGCGTAACAGGGAGCATTTTTCCCCTTGGAGAAAATTTGCCCCGCCATCCTTCCGACTGGAATAAACTTGCCCCTCTCTATATGTATTACATTCCCCTGTGATAGTCTTGAATATTAAGCTGAAAAATGGATCTGTATAAAATTCCTAATATCTTCTAAAGATATCTAGATTGCAAATTTTTGTAGAAAAGGATTACCTCATTTATATAGACTACTTATTTTATTTTACACACATATTTTAAAAATCTAGGTGAAGCTTCCATAAATAGCTTCTAAAGACATTCAATAATAAAAATTGCTGGGGAAAACTATTCCAAATAGCCTTTAGAGGCATTTAATTTTTAAAAAAATCCATGCAATAACCATTTTAAATATCTTTTAGAAGCACTCTATCATTGAATTGACAGGAGACGACTATTCCAAATAGCTTTTGATAGCATCCAATATTCAAAAATTGGCTGGAAGAGGCCAACTCTAAATAACTTATGGATAAAATTAATTTTCAAAAATCCCTGTTTAGGGCCACTTCAAAATATATAAGCATTCAATTTAAAACAGAAATCCGAGGGAAGTCTACTTGGTTGACCCATTTTCAAGAAAGTTAATTCCCCGCTATAAATGAGTATCTTGAGGGATTTAAGATTGTTTAGTGGCCCTAATCACATGTCATCTGAACGTAAACCATATCTTCTGCATGAACGAATAATGTTAACTTAGTACAGCAGAACTGAAGAACGAACACACTTTTCACCCGTCACAAAGGGCACTATCATTCTATTATTAACAGGTACATTCTTCGAACTTGTTAGCGCATTATTAACAAATAAATGTGCTCGTTTACCTTTATAAATCTACTACTCATGTTCTGTGAGCTAAAACATTAAAAAAATTAATATTTTGATAAACTCTCGAACTACATGGTAATTTTCAAAGGGCTATACGTACATAGATTAAATAAAGAGAGGACAAAGAATTATTTAGTTATTTATAGAGTTTGAATGATAACAGTACAATGATAAGATTTATAAACCCTCGTATTCTATAATAATTTTCATATGAACAACCAGCGCAAGAAAAAAACACTGCACATGTGCGACAATCTCTCTAACATCAAGAAATGAGTCTTAAAACGTTTGGTCAGAAAGAGCATTATTCTAATATCAACGATGAAAAATACAAGGTAATACAATTTGAACGATGATGTGCAATATAAAAGAAACGGTGGAAATAAATTAGCATAACATCTGTTCTTAGTTTAAAAAATGGAGATAGGGAAGCAGAGAAGAAGTGAAATAGGGGAAAACATTCTGTATCAAACTCTTAACCTCAGATTTAAATATGTATACTTGGAGTAAGCCGGCACTCTCTCATGACATGATGCCTTAAGCTAGAAAAGAAATTATTAAACTAAAATCTGGTTAGCCATGCTTGATTTAACAGTCTACCCGACCAGAGATAACCCCTATCACCTGTCAATTCAATAAAAACTAAAATTTAAAAAAATAGCTAGTGTAAGGATAATATTCTACCTCATTATGTATGTAGGTAGGGCGGTATGTTGATTATGGGTACTCTACATCAAAATGGTTAATAATGCTGAGATAATTTGTTCACCCCCTCAATCTTTACCTTTGCATCCATCCAGCAGTCCTAGTATCATACAAAACGTTATAAAATCATCTACTACTTGTTCCCGCTACTCAGACTCACAAAATCGATATCGATATTGATGATTACATAATGTGTTTTTCCCATCTTGCATATTATAGTGTGAGACAGTAAGCAGTCCTATTACTGTACAAAATGATACGGAACCATATGCTACCCGTCTCAACTTCTCAGAAAGATGGTACTTTTCCGACAAACAAACGTATCGCGATAGTCTGATCATCGAGCTAACATGCCATTCATTGACCAAACTATATGTTATTTGACCCTCCTTCAATAATCACACACACACATATATATATATATATATATATATATATATATATATATATATCGAAACTATACAATATAATAACACTGATCTGAACTCGAGATAAAACATGGACTTTATCACAAGCTGGTATGGTAACTACACTATATTTTATAATATATAAAAGTCATGCTTCATACTTAAACAACATTTGATCGTTGATCTGAACTCTACATCATATTTAGACTTGATCATACATTATTTTTTATGATTGACCAAATCTATACTATATGATTGAACGACATTTTACCATTATTCCTAGCCCAGCATTATAATTAGACATAACTTGATCACTATTCATAGCCACGCATCAGTCCTACAGATAATTTGGTCACAAATTAAAGTCATACATTGTTCATGGAAGACATTTTATCTTTGATCAAATCTTCACTTCATTATTAGTTGGCTTTTGACTATTCATCTGAGCTCTGCACTATACATATAAATCATTAGATCATTGTTCAGACCCAAGCATGTTTACGTAACATTTTATCACTAATCTGATCCATCCAGTCTAACAAACTTTTTTATCGCCTAAGGCATCAGTTGTGTAACTTGACTACCAGCGTATTTCACGTGTATATATATATATATATATATATATGTAAGTTTCTGAGGTTTATCCAGATTGTTTTGATATATTTTGCTCCCTCTCATGTCCCCTCTCTACTGTTTAAAATTTGAACGGATTCTATGGTACTTTATTTCCACCATTCATTTTATATTGCACATCATCTTTCAAAGTAAAGTACCTTGAATTTATGAATTAGTGATGTTATAATAATGCTCTTTTTCACAGATTCATCCAACCGAACGATTTAAGACTCATATGTTGATGATAGAGAGATTGTAGCGCATGCGCAGTGTTTGTTCCTACGCGAGTCACTAATGTGCAGATTATCATACAGTAGGAGGGTTTATCAAAATATATCATTGTATTCTTGTGTAAATTACCATGCGGGAATTTATCAAAACCTTTATTATTAAAATAGCTGAGCTCATATACCATCAGCAGTACAGCACATTTCTCAAGGTAGGAAAGCAGAATCATTAGTCAACAATGCGTTCACGTGTTCGGAGAATCGACTGGTGGTGGGATCTGGGAGGGAGGGGGGTGAAAAGTGTTCTCTCTTCATCTCGACTATAATCAAATAAAATTATATTAATGCAGAATATATTGTTTACGTCCAGCTGACAGGTGATTGGGGCCACAGGAAAATCATCACTCCCTGTGGACACGTTCTTAAAAGATCGATGACAATCATTTAGTGCGGGGGATGAAGGGGTATGAATTTGAGACAATCATTAAAGAGATTATGCGCATCTTACAATCTTCTCTAGCCTTGTCCGACTTTCACAACATTTCTTTGGATTAATTTTGAGCTCCCACGGCTCGTCATAGTTCTAGGAGCGTACCACAATAGATATATCCAAATAATTATACACTAACATTGATCGGGGTGTGGATGAGTTTTCATTCTGATTATCATGACATAATTTTGTTCTCAAATATACTGACTACTGGAATATAACGTCCTTTGCCAGTGAAAATATCACGTAACAACCTAAACGGCGGGAGTATTTAGAAAGTGGATCTTTAAAAATTTTCACTTCCAAAATAAAAAAATATACAATAAAAATTGTATTTAGTCTTAGATATCTACAATAATATACTAAAGATTAAAATGTGTTGATAGAATTTGCATTTACTTAGAAAACTAAAATTAAGTAGATGAGTTTATTTGGTCATTTTTATTTAATACCATTAATTTGATGTTCACTAAATTAGGGTATAACAATATTTTTGAATACATGGCCATCTTCTTATTTCATGTGAAACATTTCGTGACCTCTTCTTTTGTACATGATCTTTTTATAAATAAGGGCTTTAAAGCTAATTCAACGCCTAGCCTGCATTTAAAAAAGAAAACTAATTGAGTCCAAGAAAAGGTTAAAGTCGTGGGTTTTAAGGGTCAAGGAAAAAACTGAATGAATATATAAATTGATTCGGAAATGAAGACATAAAAACAATGACACTTGCCACCTATATTTAGGTAGTTCTTTGTCGTATCCCTAGCTCAAAGCATCCTTCTTGGGCTCCTATCTAAGTGCGGGTAAAACCAGATTTCAGAAAAATAAATATGGAATGGAGTCAAACAAAGACATTTCTATCCCTCTATCCTATAAACTACAAGTCCCTGTTATGATAAATACCTCTTATCACTCTATACAATATATATTATAATACTGCACTATAAACAAAACTATACTACATTAAAAGTACGAGTATATTTAATTATTTATTATGTTTGGCAAAGGTAAGTTTAATTGGCCTTTTCTTAAAATGTTATTTGAATTTATTTTTCAAACAGAGTTAAGTCTTTAAATATTCCATAAACACAACTTCAATTGAGCTATTTTATATTACTTTTACTTATTCCGACAAAAAAATCCCATAATACTAAAATCATGGGTTCTAGAATAAATTATTTATTTATAGTAGCAATCCTCAATTTTTTCTTAACGTGGGAAAAATTGAATTATTAATTTGATTTCTTGGGCCTAATTTAAAACAAATTAATTTAAATCAGTTTGATTTTTATTGTATGGAATAAGATCTTAATAAACTGAAATGTACTACAAAACACTATAAAATGTATTTGTTTTCGGGTATACATGCGCGTGAATGTGTATAACACTAAGAATCATTTTAACCTTATTTACCAACGTAATATATATCGGGATTGAAATGATGGCAGGTCACAAAATTTCTTAAACACACCAATCTCTCTCAACGAAGATGAGGGTAATTTTACATTAAATTAAACATTCATAATCGCTGTCATATAAGTGTAAATAATCATGGAAGTAGACGCGAAGAACTAGAATTAAGAATTTAGATCTATAAAAACCTAAATATATTCTAACATTGTCTGCGTTAATTAGTTTTAGCAATCATTTTAATACTTCTTACTTTTTTATTTACATTAATAATGTATGCCATTGTTGATTGCGATTGAATTTATCATTTGACACATGCATGTAACATTTGTAACAATCAGATCTACCTTCATATAAATTAATTATATAATTTTGAATATAAATCATTATTTAAAATATAAATTATCAAACGTTAAAAATAGTTATTTTTACGGTTTTATCGATTATTTAGCTTGCTGTTAGATATAAATGACGTCTTCTTACATTTAACTTCATAAGATATTTTAGACACAGCATTTGAGTACGCGAGAGTCAACCAAATTTGTTTAATGTAAAAGTAAAGGCGAACATAATTTGAACAGTATTGTCACGAGCTATTATTATTATTATTATTATTATTATTATTATTATTATTATTATTATTATTAATATGTGTTCTGTCTTACTACAGGTCATCCTGTACATCCTCCTTGAGCTCCCTGAATTGTCTAATATACCTACTGGTCCCCTGGTCCCAATAGGTCAACCCAGTCACTTAACCCAAGTGTACGAGTGCCAATATTGTCCTTTGTAACACACATTAATGTTGATATTGGTAAAATTGTATTTTACGTGGGATCCAGGGTAAGGCTAACATTTCTCGAACCACCGACACTTACGTCACACATAGAACCAACCCCCTCTAACTCATTCGGCAGCTGCCAATGGATTCGTATAATCTTCATCTCCGTATCCCTCCCGTCATCTCTCGACCATCTGAACCAATTTTTATCAAAATTTGTAGATTTATTTGAAATGGTTTTAAATGTGTGGTTGTGGACGGGAGGAAAGAAGAAACAGAATATTACCGTTTCCTAAATTAGTTATTTTGGTCAATAGCCAATCAGTTGTCAACAGACTCAGGTTAAATTAAAACTGTGTTAACAATAAATCTTAGAAAGTATTTCTTGCAGAAAAATAATAACTTGTCTTTTATCGTTAACTGTAGAGAAATGTGTAGATTATTGGTTAAAAAACAGTGTTTTATAAATTTATATTCGATTAAATAACTACATTTCCAAATTTGTTCATTCTCCTTCCTTCACTTCTAGTGCCTTTAAAATAGTGTAATTTTTGGATAATCTGGGTATAGCCCATGGTACACACAAACAATTTATGAACAAGGATTTGACTGTTTTGTGGGAGATGGAAGCTTTGAACGGAAATTATAATTAAATAGTACTCAGAACAGTTTCTGTAGGCAATAAAAAAACGAATTAAAAATTGCAGTAGGAAGACCGATCAAAGGAGCTCTTAGAGGCCACCGGTTTTCAAAAAATTCCTGGGCAGGATCGATCAAAAGAGCTCATAAAACTCATAAAAATATCCATAATTCAAAAATTTTCCGCGAACGACTAATCCATGTGGTCTACTGGTCTAGGGGTCTACTTCAAATCACTTTTAGAGGAAACAAACTTTTAAAAAATTTCTAGGGAAAAACACCTACAAGTATATTCTAGGAATATCCGAATTAAAAATATTATTAAGTAAAGACAACTTAAAAAATTTCCAACCCCATTTGGGTTTTATCATTTTGGCTAATTGATCCCCTTACCTCCTAAACTATATAGTACAAATATTTAAACTCAATGCGTATTTACTAAGAAAGAAACAAAAGAATATTGACAATACTTTCATACTACTCTAAAATCATGAGCGTATTCTATTTTAATTTTCATTGAGTTCTTTATAACCCCAAACACCCAACTTAAATAGCTAATGTAGCCATTTTAATATTTGCAATCTATATTAAATTTGTTATTAAAATATCTGCTCTGCAAAAAGAGTGTCTTCAAAAAGTGAGGGTCAATGAATGGCCTGTAAATTTCTAATCCTGTCTTTGAGGGGAACAAAAACAAAATAATCCATGAGAATAAACATATATATATATATATATATATATATATATATATATATATATATATATATATATATATATATATTTATAAGTTAATAAGTTTTAACACAAGGGCTATTTAACAATTTAATGTATATATTTTTTTAAAGTGTTCCAAATAAATACCTGAATACTGATCCGATAAAGTAGATCCGGCTGAAGTGATAAAAGAAAATATCATTAAAAATGTTTCAAACATGTTCAAAATCTCTAACATTTTATTTGCGTCCCTTTATCTGCAAGACGGTGAGTAACTATACGTTCATAAATTAATTAAGTTAATATCACTTATATAGTAGTTATGTTATTTATATTACCAATGTAATAGATACTCATTAAATGTGTGAAACGTTATCTACTATTAAGGCGTAGTATTCTATTTTATACATTATCATTGCTTTGAGTGACATTTATTCAAAATACTACCTAATTATAGACATATTGTTTGTGCATTGTTTATTGTTAGATCAGTACCATTAGTCTCTACTTCATGTTTATGTCCTCTATGCTATTTATTTGGATATTGCTCCATTATATAGGTTCTCTATGCCTCGAATTAGTTAGTTATGGTTTTGTTTTGGGATCTGATTGCCTTTTGTTGTGGTTTAGACGGTTTTTTGGTCTTTTCTTATATTTTCTTGACTCCTTCCACCCACCTTCATTAACCTTTCCTCACTCTTGGAGGCAACAAGAACATACCTGGAACCCTCTAGGTCTATTTTATTCTCGCCAAGTGTCGCTGGCGCGGTTTTTCGTTCTGCCGATTTTAGTGAGTCGTGCGCTGAGACTTGATAGACCCATAAGTGATGGTTATAGGTTCCGTGAACTTTCCCCTGGAAGCGGTCCTATCTCAGTTATTCGTGTGCGTGTGTTAGTCAAATTGACTGCTCCAAGACAACACCAATCAGACAACATAAAGTGAAGGTGAGTTGCCTCTACCCATTCCCAGTCCACCATACAGTCCTTTTGTCCGTGTTCGTAACACTGGTCCTCCAGAGGTTTTTTAGTTTTCAGTTCTTGTGATTTACGCTACATAATTTTGATTCATCCGGGCCAAGGATACGTGTTTCAGTGTTCCTTGCTGTTTCTGTGTTTTGAGGTGGATAGAGCAACTTATTTGTTTGTTTGGTTATTACTTGTAACCTTTGTTCACGTCATATTTCGGCAAAGTTGGGTCAGTTGGATTAGTGATGTCATCACCTCGATATATCGTTTGAGTTACCGATCAGTCTCTGCCATATCGATTGTGCATCGTATCTAATAGTGACCGAGTGTCGTCAGCTAGATATTGTTCGAGAGTCTAGCTGTAATCGATGTTTGTGTTTTAACTGTTTTTTATGTTTGTAGCTAGTCTTGTTTGCTTACGTTTGTATGTTTAGTTCCCGTTTGTTACATTCAATTTGTGTTTATTTGCTATCATCATGTCTTATGCACAGCTCAAAGCTAGGTTTAAGGTGATAACTGGCCGGGTTAACAGACTTTACAAGCTCTCGGAACAAGTTAAAAATGACATTACCAAAGTAGAGCTATTTAAGGCACATTGTTCAGACTTGTAACATTTAAAGAGAGATTTTGAAGAAACACAGGTTGAGTTAGGAGTCACGGCAAGAAAATCTAAGAGGGACTTTAATGTTGAAGCACATGACAAGCTGGTTGAAGACTTTGACATTACCTACTACTAGGTTAAGGAGATTTATGCACGGATTACTAAGCCTTCATCCACGTCGGGAAACGATAATGGATCTCCAATAAAGGCATTGTCGGCAAAATTGCCTAAGTTGCAACTGCCCACATTTAGTGGTATAAACACTGACTGGACCACATTTCATGACTTGTACGTCTCTCTCATTCACACAAACTAAACTTTAATACCAGTGGAAAGGTTTCAATATCATTTGACGACATTATCTGGTGAGCCGCTAAGTTTATTAAAATCGTTACCGGTGTCAGAGGAGAAATACCCGTGAGGCTGGGCGACTCTTACAGAACGTTACCAAGATGTGAGGTCAATAGCTACTACACATTTAGAGAAGATAATTCGTTTCCCGGGTCTAACCTCAAGCTCGCCACAGAACTTAAGGGCGTTAGTGGACACATTCAAGGAGAACTTGGGTGCACTAAATGTGTTAAAGTTTCCAGTTTATGAGTGGAGTTTTATCTTATTAAACTTGACACTGAACAAGTTATATAGAGAGACACGACTGATGTTTGAGCTTGCGCACACGGCTACCAAATTACCAAGTTTTGATCAACTTTTGGAATTTCTTGAAAATCAATGCTAAGCACTGTCATCTACAAATCAAGGTCTAACACTGTAAACTAGCGCGAGTACTAGACATATAACCACCAACAGGAGGATGGAAGGATCACTGAAGTCACCTGTTGGAGTGAGAAGATCATTTTATGTTAACTCAAATCAAGGTCACTGCACTGTGAGTCAAGCTAGCCACAGTATTTATAAGTGTCCAGTGTTCACGAGCAAGACACCGATACAACGCAGGGATTGCGTAAAGTCAAATAATTTGTGTTTTAATTGTTTAAAGGAGTCGCACCAAGTAAGGGAGTGCTCCTCAAGGTTCAAGTGTCCGCACTGCAATCAAAATCATCACACATTGTTGCACATAGGGTCAGGTAGTCAAGGCACCACTGACACTTGCGGTCAAGGATCGTCTAGCTCAAACCAACGTTTTACCAGCTCTCACATTGATCACACCCAGAGAGACAGTAGGTATATGCAAGGGGATGCTACCCATCAGGCTCATTCACCAGGCCATGAAGGCACTGTTACATGGGGTGAACACATCAACTCACCACCAGTTCTGTGAGCCTTACTACAGTCTTGTTGGGAACCGCTGTAGTGCAAGTGCTTATCAGAAGGTTAGAGTGTTGATAGATTGTGCGTCACAATAATCATTTATTACTGAAGACTGTGCTCAGCGGCTGTGTCTACCACGTCTCAATTTGAAAATTCCTATTAGAGGGATCTCTCAGTCAACTGTGAAAACCAACAAGGGGGTTGGGATATGTGAGGTGAAACCGTGTGGTGTTTATGGACCTCAGTTGGTCAACGAGGCCATCTTTCTAAGTAAAATCACATCGGAAATGCCATCAACAATGCTTTCTAAATATATGGTTCAGGAGTTTGCTCATCTTCAGTTGGCTGACCCTCATTTTCATGTACTAGGGCCAATTGACATTCTCTTAGGTGCAGATATATATCCCGATATCTTTGATGGTGGGCGGTATTCAACTTCATCTAATTGTCCCTCGGGATTGCATAGCATCTTTGCTGGATCATAATTGGGCGAGTAGGACCTCAACTACTTATTATTTCTAGTGTCTCATCGTTTTTTGTTGCTACCGAACCATCGCTTGATAGTGTTTTGCGATGCTTTTGGGAGGTGGAAGAGTTACCCGTGACTAACCACATTGACCCTGATGAAACTATATGTGAGGCACACTATGTGACAACCCACACTCGTGATAATGAGGGTAGTTACATTGTACGGCTACCTTTCAAGGATGCACAACCAGAGTTGGGAGAGTCACGTCAACAAGCAGTCAAGAGACTCATTCATCTGGAACTCCACCTAGCTCGTTACCCACAAGTGAAGAAAAAGTATGTGGCCTTTCTAAAGGAATATGAAGAACTCGGTCACATGCAGTGCATTGAACCATCAATTATCCAGGACATTAAATACTATATCACACATCATTGCGTATCCAAGGAATCTAGTTCAACCACCAAACTGAGAGTGGTATATGACGCTTCTGCAGCAAGATCATTGGGTAAATCACTGAATGATACATTATTGAAGGGTTCCAAACTGCAAAGGGAAATTGTGGAAATTGTTATGATGATGATGATTATTATTATTATTAGCACCGCGTCTTACTACCCATTCGGGTTATACGCACTTACGCTAATGTGTAATGGTAGGGTGATTGAGAGATGAAATGGAGGACCTAAAGTTTAACGTGGAATCCGAACCACGGTGGAGGCCTGGCATTCCCCACATTCACAAGATGTCTTGTCAGAGGTGAAGGAAGGGTTTGGTAATCAGATAAATCTGTGCCGGGACCGAGGATTGAACCCCGGCCGCCAGCATAGAAGTCTGACACCTTACCCCTAGACCGCCAGGTCACCTACTAATTGTTATGAATTTTCGATTTCATTCCATTGTGCTCACCACTGATATATGCAAGATGTATCGACAAATACTTGTCATTCCGGATGACCGACATTACCAGGTAATACTGTGGCGCGAATCCCCTGATCAACAGATTCAAGAATATCAATTGAATACTGTGACTTATGGTGTATCTTCAGCTCCTTTCTAAGTGAAGCAATCTCTGCGTCAGCTCGCTTCTGATAAAAAACTTCGCTACCCTCGTGCTGCCCAGGTCCTTTGTAGGGACATTTTTGTTGATGACATAGTCACTGGTGCTGATTCAGTGGAATCTGCTCTCAGTTTACAAACCGAGTTGATTGAATTGCTAAGCCTAGGAGGCTTCCAACTCAGGAAATGGTCTAGAAACCACCCTGAAGTATTAAAGGGGATACCAAATGAACACCGTGAAGTTCCTTTCAAGTTTGAGGAAATGGCGATCAAGTAATTAAGATATTAGGGTTGGAATGGGACCCCACATCAGATTCATTCTCTTATCATGTACATCCCTCTAAGTTTACAGTAACAAAGAGGGCAATTCTCTCAAATATTGCTAGGATATTTGATCCTGTGGGGTGGCTTTCTCCAGTGGTGTTCTGGGCTAAGGCGTTCATGCAGACTTTGTGGACCCTAAGACTTGATTGGGATGAACCACTTCCACCAGAGCTCGGACAAGTGTGGCAAAGGTTCTGCTCACACTTTCCTGTTCTTACACATGTCAAGATCAACAGATCCATATCAACCAGCATAAATTACCTCGATATTAACATCCTCAGAAAAAGTTTAATAAATTTGAGTACAAAATCTACAGAAAACCTACACACACTGACGCTATCATCCCGAATAATTCTAATCACCCCACTATACATAAAAGAGCCGCTTTCAACAGCCTCATCTACAGATTACTTCATATCCCTTTAAACAAAAAGAACATCAAAAATGAACTGAACATAATCAAACAAATTGCCACTTCCAATGGTTACTCCCATTCATTAGTGTACCGAATTCTTCAAAAACAAAAATCACAAATCAAATACAAATCTACCCTCAATAATTCAAACATCAATTCTGAAAACAAAATTAAATGTATTAGATTTAACTATACTGGAAACGAAATTAACAGAATCACTAATATTTTTAAAAAACTAAAACTAAAAATTGCTTTCAGCACTAACAATAATACCAAAAAATACATCAATAACTCCAATTTAAACAAAAGCAACCAATTTGACAAAAGTGTCATCTATCAATTAACCTGTGACTGTGACGGCGTGTACATTGGCCAATCTGGCCGTAAAATTTCAACTAGGTATTTTGAACCTATCAGTGATTTTAAACATGATAGGAACAAGTCTAAATTTTCCGGACATCTCAAAACTTCTGGACATCAACCGACCCCTATGGAAAGTAGCATGAAGTTACTTTTCAATACATCCAAAGGCACAACCATGAACACTGCGGAAAACACATTTATTCAAACTGCAATTTTAAATAAAAAACAGTATTAAACGAAAAAACTAATTTTGAAAATCAAATTCTCATTAACACCCTTAGGAAACTTCCCCAACATACTAAAATCAAAAAAAACTCTTAATCCCATCTACTCCCGCCCATCCATCCATAGTAGTTAAAAGACCTGTTTGGGCCAGAGTCGAGAAGATTTGTACCTTAATCCTCTTCCTTTTGTCAATTTTCTACCAACCCAAACCCCCCTTTTTTTCTCTTTTTTATCTTAAATTAAATTATGTCTAAATAAATCTATCTACTTTTAAAATTCCCAGCTTAGCTCTACACATATAACCACCTTAAATATCATATCTTTGATTTTTCAGTCTGTTCATTCCAGATCAATTTGAGATCTGATTTTATATACACACGTTAGCTCGATTTCTACTTTAGTTTCCTCACACCATTAACTGGAACACTCATTCTCTCCACTATCATGGTAATTATAATAATTTTATATATCTTTAACCTCTCTAATATTCTACCTTTATTAACTTCTAGTATAAATATTAATGGTTAGGGCGTGGTTGAAGCATATCTATTTGTATTATTCTTTTTTCTCTTTTTTCCTTCAGTCTTGAGAATGATGCCGTAGTGCATCGAAACATGTCGAAGCAATTATAC
The DNA here is from genome assembly GCA_039000515.1 of Timema cristinae. Classification (NCBI taxonomy): domain Eukaryota; kingdom Metazoa; phylum Arthropoda; class Insecta; order Phasmatodea; family Timematidae; genus Timema; species Timema cristinae. The sequence goes on from JBCFYV010009882.1 coordinate 25,415,482, forward strand.
ATCACAGGAATGTGAAACCAAGGAACAAGGGACTACAGATAAGGAACAATTCAATTTTAATACTTTTCTCAGAATATTTCTTTTTAATACAAATTGTTTTCTTAATACATACTAATATTTCTCCTTAAATACAAGTTGTTTTCTTATCACTTTAGTAATTTGACGAAGAATAATAACATTATACAAACTAATTGTACTATATCAGGTAAAATTCAACCAACTATACGAGCATTTGATGTATTAATGTTTTTTACTATATTTTTAATGTGTTTTTTAATATTTTTAATTGTTTTCAATATGTTATTTAATTTGTAAATGTATAAATCTAATATATATCACAATATTTAAGTCCTAAGACACTGACTTGTAATAATCTTACCAAATCTCTTTCAATTGAATTTTTGACTTTATAATTGAAGTTTTTTACCTAATACTTCATATTAATACTCTTTGGAAACATAATATAGTTCTTCAAAGTAATTAAAATTGAATTCTCCTATATTATTCCTTGAAAGTGTCAAGAACTGATGGGGGCGGCCTGAGGCTAGCCTAACTCACGCACCTCTCCTGGAGTAACCTTTTCACCACCCATTTTAAATTACTAGCATGTGACAGCGGTTGCTTCAAATTAATAAAGTAATATCAATTTTATATTTCTAGCTTTGACAATCAAATACAATTTTTTTAATAATATTTAAACAATTTTGTTTCATTAAAAAGTTTTAGTAGCTATTATATCAACATTGTAGCTACAAGGTAAAGATTTAACTCTTTTGAACTTTAAATTGCATTATATTATTTAAAATGTTATTTATATTTTTAGTGTAAACACTATGATCTACCAAAGAAATCACAATATTCATGCCCTAAAAAAATCGACAACACTACATTTTGTTGTGCAGAACTTTGTCTATTAGATTCCATGGAAGATTTTCGTTTAGGGTTTAGTTCTTAGACCGCTCGGCCACTTTTCCGTGCTATTTTACGTGACCTACAACATTTTAACCGTCAAAACTATCTGGATATATTTTCTAAGGAGGTCGGTGTAAGGAAGGTAGAATTAATTAATATACAGTTCACACGCATTTACGTGATAAACAGTGAAAAGCTATTTAAGAATAAAGCATCTACGTATAAACTGCCGGGATTCAAATCCCGAACTCTTCGTCACTGGCAAACAGGACAAGACTAGATTGAAGCCTTTTCTGGATTTCCCACCTATTAGAGTTGAATAAAATAAATGAAAACATTCCTAAACATTCTTCAAAGCATTTAGGATGCAGAAGACAAACGTTCGCGAATCTTTGTTTAAGGTTTTCATATTTTTATTCCCATCTTTCCAGTTCAATCGTTTTGGATGTTATGAAGAGTAAGTATACCCTGATTTTGGCTAGAATAACAGCTTCGAAAATTCAAACATATTTCCTTACGATCAACATTGATAACATTTTACTATATTTTATGAGTAATTCTATAGGTTTTGATAATATCTATCAACAGTGACAGCTGAAGATAGCATGACTTGGTGAATGAATATTATATTAAAATTGACTTAGTAGCTTTAGTAACTAACTTCTATTCTACTGTTCTTCCTACCAAAATCATACTGCAATAACCTGTACCGCCCTTGGATTCGGGAACTAGACAATTTACTTGGCTTCCAGACGAGGATGGGTAGGCCTCACATAGCTCTGTTGACCGCTAGATATAGTCGGATTGTAATAGAACAGAACCATATTGTGTCAAATGTCTCGTAAAGTGTTCTGCAGTTGTAACTTTGACATAGTCTTAATCTCAACAGCTTCTGAAAGAAAAAGAAATGTATTTTTGATAATGTTGTCTCTCCTATATTTTATATCTTTTAAAAGACTCTTCTTATGGCAATCCATCTACAGTCCAACTGTCATATATAGGGCATTTTAGTTATAAAATAAATTTTTCTGCCATTTTAATATATATTTTAGCGTTATTTTATAGTTATTGATGATATATCCATAGTGACAGCTGTAGATCATACGGCTTGACCTATCAATACAGAGGAAGTAGATAGATTTAATATAGTTTCTAGTTGTCAGTAAAGTAAGGTAGGACCTTTCTCTTGAAACTGGACTGTAGTTAAAGTTGTTTTTAGTCCATGCTTGCAATGACATAGTTTAGTGGCAATAAAAAGAGGTATGTTCCAGTATCCGTTCTGAATAATTAGCATATACACATGATAAACCCAGGTTGATGTAATATCACTCTAGGATTTAAATTTTATAAATTTATTTTGCATTTATTTTTTATTTTTTATGTAGAAACGAAATGTCACAGTTCCATGCCGGTTGGTAATTGGACAGAATATCAAACTGATCTAGTCAGGTTTGCAAGTGACGTGAAGATAATGAGGTTCAAACTACAGCTGGGTGTACTAAGAGTGGGTTTTTATGAGTGGTTTCTCTCTCTTCCTCTATGCAAAACCAGTAACATTTTGTCTCAATTCTAGCTTTCTCAACACTATCCAATTAGATTAAATTAACGCCTATAACCCAAATGAGCAGTAAAATGTGGATGAAAAACTACTTACATGATTCATCCCCAATATTTGTAGGCCTGTTATAAAAAGTTGACAACACACTACAATTATTTATTACACAACATATTGATATTATAGTTTAGTTTGGGTTGCGGTCGTTCAATTGGTATTTATTTAATGTATTTATAAACCATAAGTTTAGCCAAAAGTCAGGGGCTCGATTAAAGTGAGGTGTCATTTTTCTTTTATATTTTTATTAATACTAAGTGAACGACCGTATTCTTAACAATGTGTGTATTGCGAATATATCCAATGATATACAAAGGAAACTGTAAAAGGTGCCAAACAAACGCTTGACTCCAAGTCATCGGTGGCTTTTTCTGACAGCTCTAAAGTAGGTGACGAAACCTGTATAGTTCAGGGATATTAGAGCATTGGCGCTAACTCCCTGGCTCAATTTCCGCGTATAGTTGATGGTTTTTAGTTATATTTGAATGAAAACTAAACTTTGGTTCTATAAACATGCCTTAAATTTGGCGTAGTACATTGTTAGGATTAACGGTGTTTCTTTAAATGACTCTTATGGACAAACAGTAACATATTATATAGGTAAATTTTATTTTTTTGTATTTTGTAGTAATTGGCAGGAGCCTTATTTTGAAATAAAGAAATAATCCGTTTTCTATTATACTATTTTTAACTTACATGTGGTGCACGCACTGTGGTAAAATGTTTATGTAGTCTGTACATAACGTTTTGGGTACATAAGAACACTAGGAAGGAACTTTTAAAAAATACAAACATATTTTTGTGGTAAACATTGAAATGTTCAACTATATTATTAGTATAAGTTGATAGTTATTGATAATATCTATCAAAAGTTACAGCTTTAGATCACATGACGTATGGACACATGATAATAATTTAAGTAACGTTTGTAGCTGTCAGATGCTATTCTAGTGCGGTGTATCTTCTATGACAGCCACACATAATGTAGGGTGATTCATTCGGGACTGACCATTTATTTTTTTAACTCATGATTGGAAAGTTATAAACTTCGCTTTCCTCATGGCTAGTAGGATTGTATCATAGAAGATGCTGGACGGGCGTACCAACAGCGTCCAGACACATAATAGCCCGACGCTCCTAATTGTGTGATGTAGAGTAAGTGTTCAATCAAGAAAACACAAAAAATACTGATAAAACATTTAAAAAATGACCAAAAGCTACGTACTGTTAAAATATTTGACAGTTTAAATCAAAATACTAAGGTAATCATTATTTGATAAAGCCTAAAACAGTTATCTACTCTACGAGACACAAACAAACCAAAATATAATTCTTCTTCAATGTATTTGAAAGGGCATTCTCAAAACTTCCAAGATGTGTTGACAAGCATATATCTGGTGATTGACCCAAGATCGACCGTGAAAAGGATGTGGGGGAGGAGGCAGAGGGAGTTAAGCTGTAACTGGTAGCGTTCACCCGACATTGCCTAAAGAGAATGTTGACAAATATCAGAGGGTTGGGAGTAGTTAGAGGGATGCCTCGTCCCACTACGTCACACCTGTGCTTTTTACCGTTATTCCGCCCCCTGCTCCCACCCCATCCCGCCCCCACTCCGTCCCCCACCTCTGACATACTTTCCCCCTCCCCTAGAGCCGGAAAACCCCGGACATGTTGGTTCTTGCTGATCAATTATTGATAATTAATTATTGTTAATTAATTATTGTTAATTGATTATTGTTAATTAATTGGTAGGATAGAGGTGTTGTAGTTTTTTTATTTATTGCTGGCATACGCCGGACATGTTGGTTGTTGATTAATTAATTGGTAGGATAGAGGTGTCGGAGTTTTAGGGCATTGTAGTTTATTTATGGGCATACAGTCCTTGACGTTGAGGCAGGAGGGCTCGGCACGAAGCTTGCGCTACGGCTGACAAGCCTAGAATGAACATCGGCTCTTCTGTCACAAGGCTCTGACCCGGAACAAGCAGCATCGTTGTGGCATGCGTGTATCAGGGGGTACGCGAGACACTGGTTGAGACACTGTGAAACCTCGCCAGGACATGTTGGTTCTTGCTGATTAATTATTAATGATTGTTAGGCGTTGAAGCATAGAGCCACCCGGGCCTCGCGCTCCACGACTTTCTCCCCCGGCTGACCGATAAAAAATGACGCAAGCATCTCCAGCAGGGGCACGCTCGCTACCTTCTGATGACCAACTCACCCTTTCACTTCTCCCTCCCCACCCTCTCCCCTCCCCCTCAGAGCCGGGGTTGTTCATCCTGGTTTTCTCCCTCCCCCGGTCATTACCTTCTGGGGGTGACGTACCGAGCAATAACCTCAACTCACCTTGAGGAGTCATTGTGTTTCTCAAAAATAGACACCTGCAAGACAGCTCGGAAAACTCCCGTTAAACGGCAGTTTCGCTTTTACATCCCATGAAAGTGGACATGTTTTGGCCCAAGTCTATGACAGCTCTCTCACACACACATGCAACTTGTTGGTACTTGGAGGGAGAGTGTAAAATCATCCTCGAACCATTAACGCCCTCCTCAAAAAATAGTTGTGGGTACTGGGCTCAACTCTCTATACTGCGGGGGCTGCTTTTCATGGGGGGTGAATTTACTGTTCTATAGCTAAGTTAGTTTGTAAGTCGTGTGCTGATATAATCTGCGTGTCTAGATTGGATTCGAACCAGAGACCATCAAATTACTACGTGCCTTACCAACGGCACGATTAGTTAGTTACTCCTTAATAGGCGATAACACCGCACAACTTCAACGGACTCAATGTTAATAAGTCTCTCGCCCTCTGCAAGAGCGGACTAAGTACAAATAAATTAAATGGCTAATCCTCTGTAATTGTATCTTTATAACGAATATGAAAACGTGTATTTAGCTTAACATTGCACGTAACATAAAGAATGACGACATGGTTTAAGGCGTTACTATAGCAAAAGACTATACTACTAAATATGGGAAGAAGTCGGAGTTTTAAGCGGTTGCTATACTAAATACGCTAATAGATCAGCTGCGAGCTTGTTCATTCTGTGCACCATCATTTGCATGGCAAGAGTGGTCTTACATCCCGTGAAAGTGGACATTGGGAGTGTAGAAAAGCACCCTAGTAATTAAGTGGACGTGTTCCAATTACAACGCTCAATTGGCCCTTTTAAAACTGACTACCCGTAGAAACATTTTAAAATATATAAATTTATAGATATTGAAATAAAACTATAATCTTAAAGATAGAAAAGTTACCATCACACATAATGTTGATTCATTTAATATTTTTCTTCCATATTATTATATTATCGGTGTACTTAATTAATGCGGATAGGCTAGATGGTTAGTAAGACGTAATTCAAAGAAAATAATGTTTGAGTACTTTTAAGAGGACAGCCTCAATGCACCCAACATTTGCGAGAGTGAGAAAAAAAAGTCCATGTGGTACCCGCGTTTGCTATCCATTCGTATTCAGTTTAGCATCGCTCGTAGCTGAAAGTTCCGGGTTCAAATCTCACCCACGTAGACAAAGGGGGTATTCCTGTATAGTCCAATTTTAATAGGAAGAGCCTTGCTTGCAACTATATTATGACGAAATACATCCCTATGTAAGTTTAAGCCCATACCTCAATGCACTCAACATTTGCGAGAGTGAGAAAATATGTACCTTCAGATGCACCGAGGGAGGGTAGGTTTGAGCGACACTCGTTTGTACCACCGTCCTTGTTCATTCTGTGCGCGAGCACTTTTGCACCATCATTTTCTATTCATTCAACGGTAAAGTGTACCTGTATAGGTCAATTTTAATAGGAATAGCCTTATCTTAAAGATAGAAAAGTTACCATCACACATAATGTTAATTCATTTAATATTTTTCTTCCATATTCTTATATTATCAGTGTACTTAATTAATACGGATAGGCTAGATGGTTAGTAAGACGTGATTCAAATAAAATAATGTTTGAGTACTTTTAAGAGAACAGCCCCAATGCACCCAACATTTGTGAGAGTGAGAAAAAAGTCCATGTGGTACCCGCGTTTGCTATCCATTCGTATTCAGTTTAGCATCGCTCGTAGCTGAAAGTTCCGGGTTCAAATCTCACCCACGTGGACAAAGGGGGTGTTCCTGTATAGTCCAATTTTAATAGGAATAGCCTTATCTTAAAGATAGAAAAGTTACCATATCTACTCTCACATATTTATACGGTGTAATAATAAAGCATGTTGCATTCGTCCATTTTGCACCATCGTTTGCTAAACCAAACTTATTCATTCGGTGCCATGGCAGTACATGCAACCAGTTGTGTACCGCAATTGCTATTCATTCTGCGCCAAAGTGTACCACACAGTTGCCCGTACAGAGCATTTCAGTTTAGCATCGCTAAAAGCTGAAAGTTCTGGGTTCAAATATAACCCACGTGGACAAAGGGGGTGTTCCTGTATAGTCCAATTTTAATAGGAATAGCCTCATCTTAGACATAGAAAAGTTACGATAACTACTCTCACATATTTAAACGGTGTAATAATAAAGCAGGTTTCGTTCGTCCCTTTTGCACCACCGTTTGCTAAACCAAACTTATTCATTCGGCGCCATGGCAGTACATGCAACCAGTTGTGCACCATCATTTGATATTCATTCTGCGCCAAAGCGTACTCCACAGTTGCCTGAACAGAGCATCAAGCAGACACGGCCCATCCTCAGTAGTAGGTTGAAGGTGTCTGATGGGTAACGGTACTTACAGTATCGAATATGAAACGGGTATTTAAAAATAAACTTCTACCTCTCTCTCTTTCCTACTAAAAGCGATATAATTATTAGCACCGGATTCAAACATGAAGGTGACCGCTGTCCCAAGTGGTAGAGGGTCTGAGGTTCTATCCTAGGGAAAAACTACTCCCAGGTTTATGACAGCACTCTCGCAATATGAGCACATGGACTAAACAACAGACTCACCTATTATGTTTGTTGGGGGTGGAGAGGTCAGGACTTGAAATCCGGTTGGACGCACCGAGGTTTATTTATAGCTTCACACATAATGTTGATTCATTTAATATTTTTTTCTTCCTGACTTACATAGGACCTTGCGGGGCGGGCAACGACCGCCTCAATGCACCCAACATTTGCGAAAGTGAGAAAAGTCCATGCGGTACCCGCGTTTGCTATTCATTCGTATTCGGAATGTATCTAAAAGTTATATAAGCACCGTGATTTTTTTCCTAGATATTTTACTTATAAACTAATGTAAAAGTTATTATTTATGTTATCAAAATATATATATAAAACCGCCATGATTTTTTTCCTAGGTATTTAATTTAGGAACATATGTAAAGGTTATACATTATTTAATAAAATGTAGTCGTCGTGATTGTTTTTTATGATATTTAAAATAAATTCAAGTTCCTCATGGGTGTATTCAAGTACAAGTAACGAAACGGGGCTCGTCTGGTATGGTTCATTGACGAGGTTGGAGTTCGAACACTATATGACAAGTTCGCACACGTAATCTAAGCCACATGGTATTCTGGAGGGAAAGTTGGAAAAATAGCCTCAGCTTGATAGGCCAGTGTTCGAACTCCAACCTATCTAGTTTAAAAAAATTTGTCATCAGCTAGCTATCTGTACGCCTATAAGGTGTCTAGTTCACCTATACAAAAGCATAAGCCATGAGGTATTCGGAAATAGCCTCAGTGTTCGAAGTCAAACCAATCATGAGCGCCGCTTAGTAGGTATGAGGACGGAAAATATACCCGCATTTTCACGAAGTGTGCGGAAAAATACACCTTTGATCTACGTTTGCGGAGGGGGAGGCCGACACCTGGAATGGTCATGTACCAGAACGGGAATCAAGCCCGCGACCTCCCTGGCATTGGCAGTGACGCCTTAGACTACGCTACCAGTGATGCAGGTGAATAACAAACGCATACCGAGTAAGTTTGTTGATAGATACTGACCACAGGTAAAGTAGCTATATGCTAGTTTTGGTCTTTCTATCAAACAAATTAAATATTTAAGGTAAAGTGTCAAGTTCACACTCATAAGTGTACCCGCAGGGAGAATATGGAAAGCCTCCCGGCGTTGTTGAAGGAATCTATGGAGTGGAGTTGTTTAGCAAAATTATTAAAACTTATAATACTAGGCTAAGTGAACCGCAGGGACCAGTTTGCGGTCTCAAGTCAAACAGTGAAGGTGACACCATTCGTCCTGATTCTTGATGCCCAAGATCAATCGTCTTAGGTTCTAATGTCAACAGTTGAAACCAGGGAATTTATCATGCCAAGGGGGGTGAACCAGGGATGGTTTGCGAGCCACAGGTCTAAGAAAGCACTCTCGATTCGAATCCTGGTCCACTAGTTGCCAAACACTTTGGTCAGTTAGGGAACATTGTTATTAGGGGATAAAGCAAACCCCTCGGGGGTTATCATAACATGTTACAGATAGTTTGTCTCATACTTATTTAACCAGAGCTTCTCACAATGTTTACTCAAGTCTTGAGATATGCTGGTTTGCCGGTAAACGGAAAGGTTGAGTTTAGAATCTCGTCCAAGTACTTTGTGGGGAGGGGGTCCCATCCCGTCTTCTCTTCTCACTGATGTGGGCTCACTTCCTCCAAACAACCCTCCTCATCCCATCAAACAGATATAAATGTTACTAGATATACTAAAAGTCCCAGGTTCGATTACTGCAGTGGACAATGTCTTGTAACCTCCTAAGGTGAGAAAGAGAACAACCGGTAAAATTATTGTTTACATTCCTTGAAAGCATGCGAGTAGTCAATAACCAATCGATAGAGTAATAGCTTACATTTACCAATCTAATATCGTTATTTCTCACAGTAATCTCTTCACCGACCACTTCCAGGAAATATAGAATCTGTTATAGTGCCCATAAAGCATTACAAAACCCTAATGTTTGATAAACACTCTTCTCTAGATATTTATGATCCTGTTCAGGGTTTGAACCCTGCGCCCTTTGAACGAGCTTTAAAACACTATGTCGGGGGGTCCCGTGGCACACGTAGTTGGGCCCCATTATAGACCGTTTTAGGCGATCAACATCTCGATGTTGACCATGCGACACAACTATAGCAGGAGGACCAGTTGGCAACAAGAGTTAAACACTACGCCAAAGATTATAAACTCTGTTACCTACTACACTTTCAGCGTGAGTTATGATATCTGGCGTTTAGGTGAGAGAATCTAGGTTTGACTCTGGAGCACAGAACAGATCACACGAGTCCTTTACCGGTGGTAGATGGCGGGGGGGTTCGAATCCCTGTTACGTATAAAGTCGACAAAGGCCGCTGATGATGTCCCCCGGGCATGTTGCGACATGTTGATTGCTAATTGATGAGTGATTATTTTAAAATAAAATCCCTAGAATATGTTCAGCCTTTGGCGGTGGAAATGTTTGAACCCTGACCTCCGCAAACCCTTAGAGCAATATTCATAATACCAGGAGGGTGTTTAATATATTAATGTTACGCAATACAAAAGAAGTGGAGTTAGACTATACAAATGCTTGTTATAATAATACTTTCTACGTATTTCAGACAATATTGTGACGTGACAAATAATCATAGTCACATGCTCCTCTCAGAACTGTTGATTGCACCATTTTTTCACACCGTATTCTCGAGGGAGAGCTGGAAAATTGCCTCAGCTTGATAGGCCAGTGTTCGAACTCCAACCTATCTAGTTTTGAAATTTTGTCATCAGCTATCTATAGGACTATAAGGTGTCTAGTTCACCTAAACACATGCATGATAAGTCACAATATCTTGTGATAGCATACCCACATCTGCATGGAGGGAGAGTTGGTGTTCAAACAATCATAAAGGGCAGTGCCTGGACACTTGACTCTGGAGGGTCAGACAGACATGCTAACGCCTCACGGACAGCTGATTCATTAGGCGTCTTGACCATTGACACTAGCCAAGCGACATAGATTAAATAAAAACTCTATTAACAGGCAAATACAAGTCTCAAACTTCCCTTCACAGACAGAGAGAGAGAGAGAGAGCGATACATTCTTTCTGGACACTTAGCACAGTGATGAGAAAGCTGCTGCCTCCTTTATATGTAGCATTTTCTCCTTCACCATTTTAATACATAACTTATTCTGAAAAAAAATTACACCTGGACACGGGAATCGAACCCTGGAAACTTTGACTTACATATGTATCTTAGTACGTTTACTGGTTTGTTCACATTAAGGGGGTAAGATATACTCGTAATTATATATTATGGATTAGATGAACAATTCAACCCTTTTAATTTCTCTTTGGATAGAAAACTAAGTCACAACAATGTTGGCGTCTCCTTCAGGTCTTTGATTCTCCAGCCGAGGATTTAAAAATAATAACGACATTTATTGCTAGTTTTTTTTTATTGACAAACAGCAATTGATTAATTTAAAACATTCATAACAACAACCAGCAATATTATTAAGGTCTTTTGATCAATACATATAAGGGATAATTTTTATATTTTTTTATTTGCCAGTACAGTCCTCCGCCTACCTGATTTTTTCTAGTCAATTAGTTGTTTGTATATATATTTTAATTATAATAAATTGTTTGTATATATTTTTATTTTAAATCTAATAAATTGTTTGTATATATATTTATTTTCTTTCTAGTCAAATATGATACACTGATTGTATAATTTTTTATTTTAAATCTATTCAAATATATATAATAAACTGTATATATATTTATTTTATTTTAAATTGAAACCATCTTTATTTAGTACCGAGGCCACTACTCCCGCCATATTGTAAATACTCACAGTATACTTTTCACTGTGTGTAAATAAATATTGTAAACAAAACCAGTTATGCTTATACTAATAATTATATATTGTAAATATTCACGGTATACTTTACACTGTGTATATACTTTTTCTTTACTAAATACATATTGTAAAAATTGTTATGTTTGTGTTTTAACGTCTACACCTCCCTCCTATCCTATAAATACAAGCTCATATAGCTTATAAGCTCAGTTTCAGTGCATGGTAACTCGAAGTCCTGATGAATTAAAATCACAGATTGAGTATGCATGCACTTACATGATTGAAGCAGCTTCTTCTTTCCGCCACAAAGGAAGTGGTGGGTCCGAGGACCGGGTGAAATACTTAGAGCTAAATATATTCCTTTGGGTGATTGCAGCTATATTCCATTACCAGAAGAGTTGATTAATAAGAATTCTCTAATTAATATAAGAAATGCTGACAGTAAATGCTTTTGGAAAACTACGCTCAGTTCACCCGACAGAGACTCGAACCTCGATCTTCCCAGTCCTCAGCAGCCGAGCTCAATACACCAAGCGCTTTAACCAACTACGCCACTGAGGTGGGTTTTTGTATATGTTAAATATATTATTTTTGTGAAGTGGAAAATTTGTTTAGCGTAAATGTTACATATATTATGTCCGCATAAATAGTTTCATATTTAAAACATAACATAATTTCAATATCCTCATAAGTGTATTACTTGTGATTTTTTTTGTTTAAGTGTTGCGGGAATAAATATTATAAAACTGTTATGTTTTGCGTTTTTACGTCTACACCATCTCTACTATCAAAGAAGCTACGTCTCAAGCATTATGAGTGTAAGACCGTCTAGTTAAGTACAAAGCCCGTTCCCCCCTTAAACCAGCATTTTCAGTCATACAGGGAATCGAAGCCTGGACACGTGGCGCGGCGGACAGACATGCTAACGCCTCACGGACAGCTGATTCATTAGACGTCTTGACCATTGACACTAGCCAGGCGACAGATTAACAGGCAAATACAAGTCTCAAACTTCCCCTCACAGACAGAGAGAGAGATCGATATATTCTTTCTGGACACTTGGCGCCGCGGGTAGACATCCTATCACTTCACACGCAGTGATGAGAAACAAGGACAGGGGTTCGAATCCTGGTCCACTGGATGATTGCCACCTTATTTGGGGGGTTAGGGATTTTCCAGCTCAAAGGATCATATTTGACATAGGTTTGGTAGCAACATAATTACATTATTTTGAAAGGACATGGAAGTGAACCCCCAACTTTTGCACGGAGAGTGAGACAGGGAAGCACCTTACGGGAATTCGCTCTCCCAGAAAAAACATCATGACATTTGGCTAATATAGGGTTTTGAACCCCTGGCATGTGTAAGACCGTCTCTTTGCTTCAATTGGTGTACTAGTTCCCATTCCCCGCTCTTAAACCAACATTTTCAGTCCTACAGGGAATCGAAGCCTGGACACTTGGGGGGGGGGAGGGGGGGGGGATAGACAGACATGCTAACGCCTCGCGGCCAAGTGATTCCTTAGACGTCTTGACCATTGACCACGCGACATAGATTAACAGACAAATACATGTCTGCCTTCCCAGAGAGAGAGAGAGAGTTATACATTCTTTCTGGACACTTGGCGCAATGGCAGTCTTCCTAACGCTTTGATGAGAAAGCTGCTGCCTCCTTTATATGTAGCATTTTCTCCTTCACCATTTTAATACATATCATATTCTGAAAAAAAAAAAAAAATACACCTGGACACGGGAATCGAACCCTGGAAACTTTGGCTTACATATGTATCTTAGTACGTGTAATGGTTTGTTCACATTAAGGGGGTAGATAAACTCGTAAATATATATTATGGATTAGATGAACAATTCAACCCTTTTAATTTCTCTTTGGATACTGGAAACTTTGGCTTACATATGTATCTTAGTACGTGTAATGGTTTGTTCACATTAAGGGGGTAAGATATACTCGTAAATATATATTATGGATTAGATGAACAATTCAACCCTTTTAATTTATCTTTGGATAGCAAACTAAGTCACAACAATGTTGGCGTCTCCTTCAGGTCTTTGATTCTCCAGCCGAGGATTTAAAAAATAATAACATTTTATTGCTAGTTTTTTTATTGACAATCAGCAATTGATTAATTTAAAACAACAAGCAGCAATATTATTTAGGTTTTTTGATCAATACATATAAAAGATGTCTACCATTTAGAAAATGAGTAGGAGTCAATTTTATTGACAATCAGCAATTGATTAATTTAAAACAACAACCAGAAATATTATTTAGGTCTTTTGATCAATACATATAAAAGATGTCTACCATCTAGAAAATGAGTAGGAGTCAATTTTATTGACAATCAGCAATTGATTAACTTAAAACAACAACCAGCAATATTATTTAGGTCTTTTGATCAATACATATAAAAGATGTCTACCATCTAGAAAATGAGTAGGAGCCCTTTCCAAATTAATTGAAGACACGTTGAGAGGCGCTAGAGCGTATATTGACAATGTCTCCACAGTTTTTAACTGGCAATCTTCCTCTTCCAACAAAATCAAGCACAATAACATTAGGTTCTGTCTCTTCCGCTAGCACAACATTATAACGTTTGTTTTTCTCAAGTTCGTTTAAGCACTTGACACGGTTGTATTCCTCTTTCTCGATCAGGTCTAACTCCCTGCATAATACCTCCTCGTCCCAACAGGTATCCTGGTGAGCAGCATTTGGAGGTGTTTGATGACATTGAATTTTGTGTCGAATAAGATTGGAAAGCTTTGCGTAGGATCCATCACAAATGTTGCATTTAAACGGCATAATGTCAATTGGAGATGCAGCAAAAGAAATAAACACTCGCTCTACTCACAAACTAACCTTTTTTCAATATTTCACCACTAGCTCCGATGACAGCAGCAGAGTACGTCTAGTTTATTAATTCACTTTTAAACATCACACTTTGTCCTCCGAGATATATCATACAGCGTGCTTTAGATTTAAAGCGCTAACAATCCAAATAATAGATTGACTTTGGAAGGAAAACGTTATCGAAACTGCCCAGGCTGAGTATGTAGTCGGCGGGCGTTTCACCTATAATTTTAACATTTGAATAATTTTTGTAAAGTGTTAAATCCTCGAGATTTACAGATTCTTCGGATTTTACCTCCTCCTCCGGCGGTGGTGGGCGTGCAGGTGACCCTGCTGACTGGTAGACAGACGACTCTGACTCTGGATACGCCAGTGAATCTGACGCCTCGGACGGTGGGCACGCAGGTGACTCTACTGACTGGTAGACAGACGACTCTGACGACGGGTACGCCTGTGACGTCTGGTAGGTAGACGACTCTGGCGGTGGGTACTCTGGGGCTGGGTACGCCTGTGACTCTGGGGCTGTGTACGGCTGTCTCTCTGGGGGCGGCGGCGGCGGCGGTGGTGTGAAGTACGGTGACGGGTGGTGTGGAGCTCGGAAGGGCGGCGGTGGAGGTCGGGGTAACACAGCTACCACGTCCCCCTTGCGGAAATTGTAAACGGCGTACGTTACATCACACATATACGTTTCCATGATTCTCTCGTAGGGTAGTACTTCCGTCGCTCGTATCGTGTGACAGGTAGAGTCACAAAACTCTATGTAGCCTCGCTCCTCTACTTTGTAAATTACCTGTCTATCACACACCGCGACACTGTGAACATTCTCTCCCGTCATATAGGCACGCCCCTCCATCGTATGGCCCACAAACATTAAATTAATATAGCCGGATCGAAGCATGGTGAGCGTACCTGAGAGCTAAACGTTCTGTAGAGTCCACTATGCTCCGCTGCCCGTTGTTGTTAACTGCCGTGTCTCTTAAGCGCGTTCAAAGTTCACAATGGTAGGTAAACCGGGCTTTACTCCGGCGCAGGTAAATACCAGTTTTTCTTTATTTAACTCACACACGTCTTCATCTGTAAGAGTGCCAAACCTGCAGGGGAGAAATACAGAAAACTCGCCGTCTAGATAGGCTATTAGTTGTCTCCCGAACTTTGTATCGACGGATTTTAATTTATTAACCGAGTACTTTTGATCTACGGCTAGATCGCACAATTTGACGGTCTGCACGGCGTCGACGATATTTACCAGCTGCTGTAACTTGTCCATATTGGCCTGCTCTACAAATGTTTATAAATAGACAACCAAGTGGGCGCCCCTCTTTATAGCCACCCCCTCCCTCGTTTGACGTCACACGATATATTCTTGTCTCAACTTGTCTTGTCTGCCCGTCAACCTGGCGCTCATGTCGATGACCTCAATATCTAGGCTTGTCTCAACTCGTCTTGTTGTGCCGACATACTGGCGCCAGGGTTGCGACATAACACGCGATGATTACGTCATTGGGAAAACCCAAGGTTCTCGAGGTCACGATATATTCTTGTCCTGACTTTTCTGTCCGCCAACCTGGCACCATCATTCTTGTCTTGATGACCCGCCAAACTGTCGCCATGTATTCAGCCCTGATATATATTTACGGCCATTACTTATGTACGGAAACATTAAATTTATTTGTTGTTGTTTAAGAAGTATCGGGGGGTCGAGTACACGTTATGGCAGTTGGAGTTAGTGGATTGATATCTCGCTCGGGGGGATGGTGGTTTTATACATTTCCTCACACCACATAAACTCTAGAACAATTCAACCTTACTCCTCCGGTCCGTGACGAATACACACATCCGTCCACTGTGAAAGACGCTACCAAACAAACAATTTTAGTAGACTTTTGTGCCGGGGATTGCTGCCCCTAATTGTGGATTCCGTGGCCCCTGATTGTGCATGTGTCAGCTAGAGTTTCGACATAAAACGCAATGATTACGGCATAGGAAAAAACCCAGGTTGTCCGGTCCGAGAGCTGTGGGTGGAGGAACATTTCTACATCCATGCATTTCGACAGACGCTACCAAACAACCAATTTTAGTAGACTTGTGACGGGGGTAGTGGCCCCTAACTGTGGATTCCGAGGCCCCGGATTGTGCATAATTAGAGATGCTAGAGTTGCGACATAACACGCAATGATTACGTCATAGGAAAAACCCAGGTTGCCGAGGTCACGATCTATTCTTGTCTCAACTTGTCTTCTCTGCCCGCCTACCTGGCGCCAGTGTTGCGGCATAACACGCAATGATTACGTCATAGGAAAAAACCCAGGTTGTCCGGTCCGAGAGCTGCGGGTGGAGGAACATTTCTACATCCGTGCATTTCAACAGACGCTACCAAACAACCAATTTTAGTAGACTTGTGACGTGGTATAGCGGCCACTAACTGTGGATTCCGAGGCCCCTGATTGTGCATAATTAGAGATGCTAGAGTTGCGACATAACACGCAATGATTACGTCTTAGGAAACACCCAGGTTGCTGAGGTCATGATCTATTCTTGTATCAACTTGTCTTGTCTGCCCTTCAACCTGGCGCCAGTGTTGCGACATAACACGCAATGATTACGTCATTGGGAAAACCCAAGGTTATTGAGGTCACTTGTCGGCCCGGCAGTCTGGCGTCAGGGTGGCGAAGGAGGAGGGAGGTCTCGGGAACCAATTACCACACTCTACGACCAAGCACCATAGCGCAAGGTTCATGCTGCTTGTTCCGGGTCAGAGCCTTGTGACAGAAGAGCCAATGTTCATTCTAGGCCTGACAGCCGTAGCGCAAGCTTTGTGCCGAGCCCTCCTGCCGCAACGTCAAGGACTGTATGCCCATAAATAAACTACAACGCCCTAAACTCTAACACCTCTATCCTACCAATTAATTAATTAACAACCAACATATCCTGCGTATGCCAACAATAAATAAAAAAAACTACAACACCTCTATCCTACCAATTAATTAACAATAATTAATTAACAATCATTAATAATTAATTATCAAGAACCAAAATGTCTGGGGTTTGCCGGCTCTAGGGGAGGGGAAAAGTATGTCAGAGGTGGGGGACGGGGTGGGGGCGGGAGGGGCGGGAGCATGGGGCGGAATAACGGTAAAAAGCACAGGTGTGACGTAGTGGGACGAGGCATCCCCCTAACTACTGTTGGGTTTTTGTGGAGGGCGTAGGAAGCTACGTAAGCGATAGCAGAGTTCCTTACAGGACATCGCTGAACTAATTTAAACAAACTTTGGCACAAAATTACGTAAGTTAGATGTGGAATTTTAGTTTGAAAAAAATACGTACCTTTATTTGAGCTAAAATTCATTGTTTATATAGACAAAAATTTGACTCCACTCACAACGTAGAAATGCAAAATTTTGAATCAATTTAATAAATTAATCAATAGGATGGTTTATAATATCATTCTATAGAAACATAGAAATATATTTGAACTACAAAATAAAAAATACCACGTACTCCTGCGATATTTCATAATCCCGGAAAAATGTACCAAAATAGGTGTTATTTTTGCTCTTTTCTCAGCCCAACAGTCCCACCTTCATGCAGCCTAAAGACTCCATTTCACGACACGATGAACTCAAAGTTGAAGGCTATGAAGACAAAAATATCATCTTTGGGGGTGGAGCCTAAATTCTGTTAACTTCTAGGGAAGGAGTAAAAGCTGTTTAGGTTGAGGTCCTTGAGTGTCAATCATTTCCTAAATCCCCCTTTTTTTGAGTGAGGTGAGGAAGGTAGCCAGCCAGGTATTTATGAGTCATTATCTCCCCAAGTAAAGGAAGAAAGGACAGAAATAGCTTGGTGTCAGGTGCAGATAAGCTTCTTGAGTTCCAACCTCCAATGTTCAAAACACTCTGGATGCTAATAGTTTAAATGTTGCTTTTTTTTATTTTTTCTAGGTACCTAAAACACATTTAACAAAAACTTCTCTAGTTATATATTTTTACTTTAAGTATTAATATTAGGACAGCGTCTTACTACCCGTTCGGATTATACGCATTAGTTTAAGGTTTTAGCCATCGAACATATTTTACAAGAATTACAGATCAATTAAAATACTTTTGGTTATTAATACCCCCTTCATTGGCCACATGGCTTAAGGCGTCACTCTTGCAATAGATTAGACTGCCAAGGCGGTGAGGCCGGGCCTCGATTCCAATTAGATGTACTGAGCGTGGTTTATCCTAAATAATTTTCCACTCTCCCTTTCACGCATTATAGTAATTTAGTAGTCCCGTAGAGGTAGTAAATATAGTACTAAAAAGCTACTCATAAGAATTGTAAATTCGATAAATAGTGTTATTACTGCATTCACTAGTTTAGCCTTTCACCTAAAGAGTTGGCTCAGTTACAGCGATATCGACTGGTGGGATCAACCTGACACAGGACATGCTTATAGTACAGTCCACCAGGGATATACAATGAACATAAATGTTGAAGGTTCGATGTTTTCCTCATAAACGATTTTCAACCATCAATGTTTTGTAGCGATGTCCGAGATAATAATATGTTTGTGTGTATGTTTTAAAATTTCTTATTATTAGCTTTTAGTACAATTTTTTGAATTTATTTATGAGTTTCATATTCATTTATTACAAATACACTTCAGTTACAGTTTCAATTGGTTTGAAAAATATTACCGATGTTTTTGGTTTTATAACATAGATGTTTTCAGATGACGTTCTTTTTTCATTTTTGTTATTTTATTAATAGGGATATCGTTTTTTCTACCTCAATGTTTATCCAAACTAAAGTCCTATATGAGTGCACTAAAATGGATTTCTATTTGTTTTCTTGAAGAGAGATGTGACCCCATTCTTGTGAATAAGAATCTGTGGACCCGTGTCAAGCTCATTTAGTCTGGTTTATGGTGCTGGGGAGGTTGGGGTTCGAATATCAGTTGAGTGTATGAGGATGTTTTTCCTTAAATGGTTTCCCACTCTCCTTCCACGCAAATGTGGGAAAACTTCCAGAAGAATTCAACCTTATTCTTCCCTAATCCTGAACTGTAGTAAAACGCAATACATTTTTACAAATAAAAACAGTAGTGATCAAATGATCATGAAACTTTTCGGTTTCGAGATTCTGATTAATCTATGTTTTATGTGATTCCAAACCCCAAAAAGTGGATTTTACAATTCTGTCTGTCTGTCTATCCACCCTAAGGGATAGATCTTAAATGGTTTGATGGATTTTATTCAATTTTTTATTTTGTCTTTAACCTCCAAATGAAGGATGATTTAAATTTTTTTAAATATTTCAAAAATGGGATCCAACGATTGTGTTTAAAAAGGATATCGGAATTGTCGGAAACGATAAATAACATTGCAATCTTTTAAAAATGGTAATGATTTGGCTAAAATGAGATTCAAAGTAGGATTTAGATTTATAAATGATGAATCTAGAAATTGAGTGGGATTAAATCTCTATTGTAACTTGAACAACATTTGAAGCTCAACGATGTAACTATTCACATATCTCCAAGGACCTTAACTACATGTCCTTATTTCATTATATAAAATCTAAATAGGCCTATTGCTATTTGGGAAGTAGTTGATTTTAAAGTATTTTTGAAAATTATTAAATTAGTCCTGAGCCCTCTTATTGCTACTTGTTCTCAAAAGTCCTATTCTATGAAAAATTCCTGTAAAACTTTTAGGGTTTTGAGGCTGTTATTTCCAACCTTAATGTTGTGTATTCTTGCCGAAAATATCTTCGTTTACAAGTATTTCAAGTCCTGATTGCTAGACATTCCTTTTGATTGATCTACACCTGAGCAGTGGCAGCTCGTAGCTAAAATTAGTGGGGGTGCTGCTAACACGGGAAGCAAAACAGTGCATTTTTTACTTCACAGCCGCAAAACCAACTTTTCCGTTGGTACCATTCAGATTTAAAACTACGAATATGTTTTTTTTTGTTTTTTTTTGCCTGGCTGAGATATTAGAATATCAGGTGTTGAACGACCTCTTTTCTTAACTTTAACTTTCTCATGGAGAGATAGCTGTGGAAACTTAATCGGTTGTAGTTCACTTACAGTCACAGAACTTATTTCTTGGGGATGCAAGGCTATGGTAAAGTTTTCTGTTAAATAAAAGAACAAAAAATAAGAACCAAATAGAATAGCTGGAAGCAGAATAATAATATAATTCTACACTCTTCTACACTTTATCACATTCAAGAATATGGTACACGGTTTTTAAGCACAACACACGCTGAGTAAAAAAAAAATCCTTCCGCCATCCCGTCAGAGCCGGCACTGCGAGAGCAATAGTGCTCTCTCTACCTGGCAGTCCCATCTTTCTCCCCACCACCTCCTATGTGCGCATGGGCACAACAGTCAAACACCACGTCACTGGCACTGTGAAGCGCACAGTTCCATACAAAGATTTTTTTATCTTTTTCATAAACTGGAGGATGGCTACTGAAGTACTGACACTAAGCTTAAGGAATGTACATTGTACTACAAAAATAAAGAAAGAAATAAAGAAAAAAGGACTAATTTTATTAAATTTTATGGATAATAACAAGTGGAAATAGGGGGTTCTGCAGTTCCGCAGTGCCCATACACGAGTCGTCACTGCACCTGAGTATTAATCAACCCCCAGTATCTCCACATATGAAAGGCTCAGCCTACATCCCAACTTCCTGTACCTTTTACTTATCTCTGAGGACTTAAATTTAGTTCTCTGTTAGTCTCCATCTACTAAACTATAATTTTTTGTGTAGCTACGCCCTCACACCACTAGCAGAATTTTCTGCAAGTCTCTCTAATAATCATGATGCCAAATCTAAGTACGTCTCTCTACTAGTTCTGACTAAATTCTCAAAACCGTGTTTCGTCTCTCTTCTAGTCATGACGACATCGGCAAAACAAACACAGTATGGAGAAAGGCTTAAAGCAACCTCTGCGACAGGTAGTCCTTTCAATACCCATTAATATTACTCAATATCTTTATTATTATTTAGGCTAAGATGGTCATTTTAGATTTCTCAAAATTTTTAAAATATTATAATTTGTATATGTACTTAACACAAGTATTATTATTTCTCTGTACCAATGACCTTAAAATCATGTCACTCTTTGTAAGGATAGCAAGTCCCACGAATAAAAAGACAGAAAACTAAAAGTGAATAATTTTGAGGCATATAGAAATCAAAATTACAATTGAATTGTGAAAAAACAAAGATAGTATTTTACCCTTCAAGTAAATCTAGTATGTTTTTATAATGACGTTGGAAACACATGTTTAAAGGGAACGTTACTAAAATATTTAGTAGATAAAAAAAGGCATGAGCAAGAGAATGAGCCTGGCAATTGGCTTCCTCGTAAGACAATTAATTCCAAAATTCATTAAATATTGATTTTCTAGTGAAAAATATCAAAAGATGTTTCCAAAGAAGTGTTTGTATCATATTTTGATTTTGTCAGAAAGATATCGAAAGCAAATTGGGTACTGCG
Source organism: Timema cristinae (assembly GCA_039000515.1). Taxonomy (NCBI): domain Eukaryota; kingdom Metazoa; phylum Arthropoda; class Insecta; order Phasmatodea; family Timematidae; genus Timema; species Timema cristinae. The sequence continues at coordinate 25,437,163 of JBCFYV010009882.1, forward strand.
TAGTCGTTTGATTTCTTTCCCTCTCACTCTCACTCTCTCTCTCTCTCTCTCTCTCTCTCTCTCTCTCTATATATATATATATATATATATATATATATATGCCTGAATTGTGACATAGTAATCCATTGTGTTAATGATAAATAAACAGGAAACATGGTGGAGAGCTCTTTTCAATAGATTAAGTAGAAAACGAAAACATAATCAATGCATATTTTAAGCAAGTATGGATGATGCAACTTGACTCTACGTCATCACTCGTCAAACACATAAGTTACACACTTCCGGTAGTAGCACAACATTATTAGTGCAGTGGAGTGTAGATAAGTGTTTTTGTGATAGATAAATACTTAATATTGATTTTATTTAAAGTTATAGCCCCCCCCCTTTTTAAAAGACCAAGCAACAGAAGAGAATACAATGGAAATACGAATAATAAAATAGTATGTTTAACCAACAATGGGAGGACGATTTTTCTTTTACTGTTAAATGTAAAAAAGTTCCGTGCCACGTTAAAGCTAGTAGTTTAAATCGTCACCATGACTCTAATCATTTAAAATATCTCAATTTCATCCTGAATCAGAACTGAGGACAAATAATATAGAATTATTTAGTCTAATTTAGTCACTCAACAAACTAGCCTATCTTCCTTCTGTAAGCAAGGTGATTTGGATATTGAAGTTAATTTCTTTATATATTGAAATATATATCTAATCAAAATATCTTATTGTCATGGAGAATTTTAAAATATAATATTAGTGATGGGATAGTAATTCTTGCTCCAGAGAACTGATAGCTTAAACAGGTAATAGAACAAATTGCTATCTCCCACCGCATGACTGAAAGACGTATTTCTGAAATTAGTTCTAAAGCCATATGTTCACTGCAGAGTGATCTGTAAAGCTGCGTTGTTTTTAGATTAGCATTAAATGAATATACATATATTCAAGATATTTCCTAGCAACCTATATTTGTTCGCTATATTACAAATGATGGAAATGTAAAAGAATAATTATTAGACCTGATAGAATAAAATAAAACCACGAAAGGTATTGACATAAAAAAAATATTTAGCAAAGCTTTATTAAATACTCAGCTACCACTGCATAACCTTGTTATTATTTCAACAGTCAGAGCACCAGCTAGGGTAGGTAAAAATACTGGTCTATCTGGCAACTAAACATAATCTCAACTATCCTAAATATCTCTTTATTCATTGTATCATCCACGTTGAGCATTTAGTAAGAAAACACAACAATGTACTGTACAACGTTTTAAAAATTGTGTATTTCATCCGGACTGGTGTAAAAACACATGGCGAATTTAGAAAATGTATTTAGGCGCTTGAACTTGATGAAAAGACTCGTGACGCGTCATTCTACCGTACTGTAAAATGTCTATCAATTAACAATATTTTGAATAAGTCTGTTACTCTTTTTGACACAATCATTACTTTAACGAAATAAAAGAAAAATAACTACCCATAACCAGAAGAGCACGAATTGGTACAGTATTTGATTATCTTTACAGATGTAATGCAACATATATAATATTTAAATCTGGAAGCTTGCCCAATCAGTTTTTAGAATTAAACTAATCCTTTCCAGAGATATCTGGCAATAACTAAAGTGATCCCTTTCCCAAATTTAAATTAAGAATAACTGCTTTTCCTGATCTAGAATTAAAGACAGTGAATTGAAACAATATCAAGTTCACTTAGAAAAACACCTTATAATGATTTTGAGAACAGGTTTAAGAAGTTAGAAAGCTAAAGCCATGCTTTGAATTTCTTGTGAATCCTTTTGTCATTGATGTCATCGCCGATGGATGTCCTGTGGTTGCAACATTTGTTTCAGATGTTGCTTCATTAGAAAAATAGCTTATTGAGCCGCAGGAAAATGTGGTTTTGAAGGTAGTTCATAAAAGCTCGTCTCTAACTGACTTTTGAATAATAATTCGAGAAGAAATAATACCAATCTTCAGAAAAATTGGCTTACCGCAGTCAATCTCTCTTCTCTGTAATGAAATTTGTCAAGTCAAAATATCGTTCTTTATTATCCTACCGGCCAGATTTTAAGCTATTAACTTCATAAATGATGACTGAATTAAAGTCTTCATATAGCAGAAACTATACATATTATTCTGCTTTGGTGAGTAGTACTACTATATAGTTGTATTTCTTATTACTATTACAATTTTAAAATAATCCCATCTGGTGTTCTTGAACATTCAAAAGTGTATGAAAAATATTTTAAGTGACTCTTCTTATCGAAGAACTTGCACACACTCCAGCATGTAATAGTCCAAACCGACAACTTGACGTGTATAGTAGGTAGCACTTATAAGATCAGGGTTTTTGATGTGCGTTTCTACCAGAGACTGCACGAGATAGACGCTGTAACATACTGTGTAACCTGTTAGTATTCCGGTTTAACCATTGACCTTTGACCCCGATGTGGAGAGAGTGTGTATTGTGATGATTAATCAATGTTGTTTTCGCAATATCTGTATTGTGATTGGCTGTTCCCAAGTGATGATTACAAAATTTCCTCCCCTACCTCCCTACAACCCCTCCCCTACAACCTCCTCACCTACCACTCTTGACATGTTGGTTCTTGTTGAATAATTATTTACGATTGTTGATTGATTATTGATAATTAATCTTAGCATTGTAGTTTATTTATTTGGGGAGCATACAGTCCGTGACGTTTCGGCTTAAGGGCGTTGCATGAACATCTCACTATGGCTGTCTTCTGTAGAATGGGGGAAATTTTTCTGCTCGCCCGCTTACCGAGTAGTGACCACTGCGCATCACGTGTGCGCAGATTCCCCCTCCCTCTTGAATTTTCTCCGCTGATGTCGCAACCACCACCGGGTGACTTCATCGAGACCCTGCGCCATTATGGCGGACCGACAAGACGAGTTGAGACAAGAATGGATCACGAGGTCATTGACCAAGGAAACAGGGTTTCCTTGGCGCTAGCAAGGCGACCCAAAAAGACGAGTTGAGACATGAATAGATATTGAAGTAATTGACCAGGGCAATGGGTTTTCCCGATGACGTCATCGTAACACTGGTGCCAGGTTGCGGGCAAACAAGACAAGTTGGTACTCGTAAGGAACAAACAGTGAATAAAACATAGATAATACAAATATATATATATATATTTATTATAGAGAAATTAAAGGTTTTACAATTATACATTTTTACAGGAATGACTCATATATTCATTCATACGTTTTTCTACAGTGTCTCTTAGATGCGTAAGTAAAATTGTTTTTAGTTCACAATCCAGCATGTAATAGTCCAAACCGACAACTTGACGTGTATAGTAGGTAGCACTTATAAGATTAGGGTTTTTGATGTGCGTTTCTACCATAGACTGCACGAGATAGACGCCATCTGCCGATTCTGTTAGCGTGTCACATACATCCACGACGAGTGTGTCGATGAAATCGTAGCAATAGCGTGCGACAGGTGTCAACCACATGTCCAGTCGGTCGACCTCCTCGCCATCAAGATTGGTCAACCTGTAGACGACTGGTTGTCGCTACACGACACTGCTGACTTTGAAAATATCTTCACTCCAATTGCTTACGTAGTACTTTTCATAAGCACATCGATCTGCTAATAAGCACCGTGTCACCGACTTTTATTTTCGGCTTAATATTCGAGTTTGGACGCCTTTTGCCTTACATATTATCTATTACTTGAAGCATATTGGTTTCTGAAAAGTCGGCAGGCGCCGTCTTGATACTGAAATGTTATGCACTGTTGTAAACCTCGACTACAATTTTAGGACGTCCACATACAGATAAGCTTTATTTTTGGTAAAGTAGCGCCACATGCGCCCTTTCAGAGTTCTATTGAATTGTTCCACGATGCTTGCCTTCAAGTCCGGATTATGATTGGTGTAGTAATGCACGCATTCTTGCTTGAGATATTTCCGGACTAGACGTGGCGTGAACTTTGTCCCCTTGTCCGTCTGTAAACTTAGAGGTTTACGGCTACTTTGTTTGAAAATGTCCCGAAATACGTCTCTCACGACGCTCCCCGTTTTGTAAGGAAGCATCCTCTCCCACGCCATCTTCATAAAGACGTCGATGACGGTGATCAAGTAAACTGCACAGTCGTTTAATTTTCTTAGACTTCGCATATTTTTGAGATCGGCTTGCCAGAGATCGTCTATGTTTGACACCACGTACTTGTTGCGTGGAAAATTTTTATCACCGGTTTGAGTAGGGTATACGCGTCCTGTCTACGAAGCCATTTTCGTACTTATACGGGATCTTTCTTTGATGCCTATATGATTGATGCCACCCCTGCAAACACTGCAGGATGAGAAGGGTCGTAGTAGATGTCAGCTAAACGGTCCATTAAGCTTGGAACGCCAACCAAATATTTTCATCTACCTTCTTAAGATTCTTCTTCTTCTTATTCTTCTTGCGACGGTGTAAGTGGTTGTGGTGCGGACGGTTGATCTCTAATGGGCGCCAAAGTTTCGGATGTACGTAAAATACTTCCGGATCGATTATTTTTTGTAGCACTGTGTGAAACACTCGCCACCACGATGGTTCGCTGTGTCTTCGTGCTCTGACCATACCGTTGACTAAATCCACAGTATTGGATCCACGGAGAGGTGTATTGTGAATATCCACTTCTCCATTTGATTCCCAAGAGATTCCGCTTCGGGAAATAATATGTTCTAGTAAAAGTTCATATTTTTTACGTGCCTGTGCTGGTACTTCATTAAGTATAGCAGGGATGGGAAGTAAAGACAATTTTTGGGTGGTGCTGCTAGTGGTTGATGTATTTTCAGATGGCGAAGGGTGTTGACTAAAGTGAAGATAGCGCTGCAGCACTTGTTGGTATCAAGTCCATTTAGACTTGTCATCAAGTTTTGAAGCGAGGATTTTTTCCATTTCCTTGTCCTACTCGGAGACCACTAGATTTGTGACCGATGCTACTTGTTGGTGGTGTTACTCGTAACGGTGTAATGTTTCCGGGGACACCAATGTCATCTTTATCGTGTGTTCCATTATTTACTTGTTGAATAAAGAACCGAGGATACCGCTGATTAAAGGGGCTAAAAGTAAGGGCAAGAACGCCCCTCCCTTCTGAACGAGTAGTCATCTCTTCTTCTTCCAGCACTCTCCTCGTTTGACAAGCTTGCGCAACACCTGCTTGTGAGAAGGTAACTTTGTCTTCTGCGCCTTTTTCAACTTCACCCGCATTTTAAAGTGTTGTAGGCACACTCGCAAACAGAGTAAACGAGTTTCTTGCCGGCCGTTTTCATCAAGGCGACACGTTGCTGTGGGTTCATGCGATATATCGCACGTAGCAGAGGGGCCGGCTTCAACACATTGGGACTCATGGTTATGAAATGATCTGTAATCGGGAAGTGTCAATGTTTTTATAGCTTTTGCGTGGTAAGTACACGCAGCACCCGACTTTTGTGTGGGTTCTATATCTGAACAATTCTGGTGTACCTTGTTTGAAATCTAACAATATATACCTGTGAGGAGTCTTGTAGCATCAGTGTAAGACTCTTGTAAAACACGGGGATTTTCAGGACAGTCTTGACGTGCAAAGTGTTGAATCTGAGCTTTATCCCTGGGATTTTTAAAAAGCACGATATATTGTGCGTTTAAGGAATTTACTTTTTGGCTCTTGCCCTGGTGGAATATATTTTGTGTAAGTTACATGACGCTAATATTTTGATGGTGGCAACCTTTTGTTAAAAGATCGACAACGACTTCGTTGGCTTCACGGTTCAGGACGTTCAGGATAATCAGCTGTGGAGAATCATTACGGATGTCATCCATTTACGTTAATACCTTACAGAATATGACGCGGGGACTTGTCCAGTCTTGTTGGAATCCCGGCTGCCATAATGCATAACACCATGTGATTTTATCAAACTTAACGTCCCACATTGTGTCCAAGTGACGGATAAAGTCTGCTACAAAATGTGAATTTCCACAGCCGGAAGGGCCGCTTATGATGGCCGAAAATGGATGTTTTAACATGTTAATAATGTTTGAGACTGAACTTGTAAGCTATATGAGCTTGTATTTATAGGATAGGAGGGTGGTGTGGGTGTGTACATTAAAACACAAACATAACAGTTTTTACAATATATATTTACAATCATGAAAAAAGTATACACACAGTGAAAAGTATACTGTGAATATTTACAATATGTATTTATTAGCACAAACATAACTGTTTTGTACATTTATGAAATGTATAATGTGATTATCTACTATATTTATTTACACACAGTGAAATGTTTACTGTGAATATTTACAATATGTGTATTTATACATAGGAGAATAGTGACCTCGGTACTAAATATGGTATATACATAGAGACGGTTTTCAATTTTAAAGAAAATATATATATATATACACTTTATTATATATTTGAATATATTTAGAACATTTATATATACAAACAATTTATTATATTTGAATAGATTTAAAATATATATATACAGTTTATTATATTTGACTAGATTTAAAATAAATATATATACAAAGAGTTTATTAAATTTGACTAGAATTAAAATATATACAAACAATTAATTGCCTAGAAAAAATCATGTAGGCGGAGGATTTTACTGGCAAATAAAAAAAATAGAAAAAGTAACCCGGGTGCATAAAATAAATAAAAAAATGAGCTTATTTTGATGCAGGAAAAAATATTTAAAAAAATCTCAAATCTTTGAAAAATGTTATGTCAGTGGAACTGTCTAGAGGGAAAGAAATAAAAGATGATTATAATCGCCGTTTAAATAATCACCTAACTTTTAGTCGTGGCGAGTGCGTTTACAAGTTCTCTGATACCCAAACGGCAACGTATTAAAATCATCGGTTATCCGACGTTTGGTGTGCAACAGCCGGTATAATTTAGTCTGCGAAACGGTAAATACAGTCGCAAGACTCTTTCTTACCATTTAGTGCAGTATCTTTATGTATCTTTCCGTAGCCGTTTCAGTGACCATAGGTTTCAAAACGTCAAAATTAACATCGTTCCGGTTGCCATATCGTATGGTGATCCCGCCAACCTTTCACACCGTTTTTGTTTTGGCAGGATCGCCACCAACACAAACTCGGTACGCGTAATTCTTGGGACCACCAGATACGAAGGCGCTAATGTAGCTTTCCGGACCCTCATCCTGAAGTTCATCAGTGAGGTCAAATAAAAAGTATCCGATCGGAGGACTCCAATCGCTGGGGCGTTCGGTGAATTGATTGCTATCTGTATAATGATACAAATCGCGGTCCCCCAATTGTTCAAGGATGCTGTATAAGTGAAACATAGCTATAGCAGACGTGTAGCAAGCCACCGCCACACTCGTGTTAGGGTTAGGGCGCAACGCGTCACGCGCATTATTGTAATTAGGAACATAACCTCATCATTTGCATCAATGACGCTGTCCACGGTGATGTACAGATCCGTCAGGACCTTGTGGATGTCCTTATAGTCGTTAACAACGGCTACTTGTGGTAAATCGGGTCTTTGCCCAAACTTTCTCCATATTAAATTTAAAAAATGTTTAGCCAGAGTGAGGAGACCATGTTTTTTTACAAAGAGAGGCGAAATCGACATTTATCCCTTCCCTTTCCTCATAATTTTGAATATAAGCTAACTTTTCTCTTCACTATGGCCATCCGCTTCCTTCTTTTTTAATTTAAAAAAAAAAGTATCAATGTGCCCGTTAAACAATCCGCCAGAACGTGTCTGACGATCGTAAACAGATACATTGTACTCCCATACTTCGTGTACTGCTTCAACGGTGTAGCCTTTCAAAACGGCTTTCCGGATCTCTTCAATCACCCAGAAGCCTGTCAACCAGCGATCTTTTTTGTCGTTGTGCTGACACGCGCTATTATTTTTCTTCTCCCCACATATCCTGCACAAGATGACATTAACTTGTCGTGCATTCGTGTAGGCAATACGGGCATGATAAATCCCTCTTAGGCGTCACTGTAACTTTGGCTATGCCTTCTACTTGATCTATAGACGGACAATTTAATTCCAAGTGAATTTTGGGGTGGCCAACGGGGTATTTTTGTACTTGCATAGGTAAGGATAAAATGAACACACATCCAAATACAAGTACAAGAAAGGTCTGCTTCGTGGAAGAGCTTGATAAAATTTGTACGCCCGCAAAAGAATGCATCCCTAGGGCTGAGAAGCTCCTTAGTTTACACCTCTTTCCGGAACATAAATTGCTGCAAGTCCTTGTCTGTGCGTTTCATCGCATTAAACATACACTCCCACCTCTCTACGACCGTGTAGCCTGCATTCTTAAACCTTTCCAAACAAGCCAGGGTCGCTTCATAGCGCGTCTCCATGGTCTCGTTGGGACTATTTTTGATAGGGGTGGTCCTGACAGAATAACAGAGAAGGCACCCGTGCCAATAACAGCCCCAGAACTGAAATACGGTGGTGGTATCTTCAGCTATAACAACGCCGTCTACACGTCGCCCTAACACATATTCCTCACGGCCATTTCCCGCATCAAGAATAGATACACCTCGCTGATGTGCCTCCCAGCAGAACCATTGTACAGCGACGTGCGACTGTTGGTCTGCACCCTGGTAGCCAGTTAAGGTTAATACCGATAGTATTCTCCTTAATATGAATCTGGCGCTAAATCAATATGGCCGCTCCAGCTATCGTACACATCTCTCTGAAAGGATCCACCTTTGCTTTCTCCATGAGCATGTCTCTAAACTATAAACAGGCCTTCCGTAGGATCTCTAAATCTTTCATACAATACAGTTCCAAATTGCGTTTAAAATCAAAGACATAATTATCTTTGACCAGCGCGTCACACCACTTCTTAATGTGCTCCTATCCCTCAACTGACATCTTGCCATTGCTGTAGTCCTCCTTTGGCGGCAAGGGACCCCTATACCCCACGTTTTATTTTTTATTGAAAAAATGGGGGAAATGTCCCTTGACCAAAGACTCGTCCATGCCGAATATTTTGGGCAATTATACAACGACATGGGGAAAAAGTTCAGCGAGTCAATAAAGTGGAGCGGGCCGTATCGCATGGACATGATTTTCCCATTATTCATTATAAGTACTGGAGTAAACTTTTTTACCTACATCATATATCTTAAAATAAAATTTCCATCATAAGATTTTGAATTATGGCCTAAGAGGGTGATATCCTTAAATTTTGTTGCTATAATTTTCACTAAAAATTAAAAATATAGCCATTGTTGTATCACCCTTTAATATGCGAGTCCTATCGCCCCCTCATTCTGTGTAATGATAGTCATTTGCATCTATAGGAAAACAGACCTTGCAACATGCCTGCACAACACATAGGTTAGTTTCGTGCAAGTACGTGCCGGCCGCACCTTGAAGAAGAGTTTCTTGCCGGCATTCAAAATCATAAAACACAAATATGAAATTGCTCTTTTCCAATGACGGCTTTGATGGGGCCTGCTTCATATAACTGAAATGACCAAAAGGTTAATATGAATCGCATACTCTATAAAAATTATCATAACACCTTTGTGAATATTCCTCATCTTTACAAGATGAATAATTTCCCGCATACCTTGCAAACGTTTTGACATCACAGACCGACCTGTGACCTCTGCAAAACCCGGATACGTTTATGGTTATCAAAACACGTCTGGTTTGTGAACCAACGCCCACGGTCATAACAGACCATAGTTTGGCCTCCGCTACAAACCGCTTTAGCGTAGCACTTTTTGATTGCAGACTCGCACTTTTGTTTGTTCTTATTACTGAACAGAACACGACACTTGCGGAAAAGTAGCCACATTTAAACGTGGCTGTCAAGGATGCTAACACATTAAAATGGTTTTGTTTTTGTCGTTAAAATACAAGTCAATATAACCATTAAAGGAAGGTTCGGGAGGATTAGGCCCCTCATATAGACCTGTCTCCCCCGACGTTCCCTGAAAACCATGATTTTGTAATCGGTGAGGTATGTTTGAAAGTGTTTCACCTCGATTATTCCACCACTTTTCAAAAGTTTCACACGGGCATCACGGTATAGTTCCTATGCTTTCAGTTTTTGAATAAAAGGACCCTTTTTGATCTGTGTAAAGGTGTTCACTTCCATGCATCCTGGTTCTCATTTATTATCACATATAGCTTTGGCGACAACCAATGCACGCGCAATGCAAATTGTGTCGCCATTTTGATCGTAATTATCCCTTTGTTATTATGGCTACATGTGCTAGCGGGAACGATTTTATCACAATAACTTCTACTCCCTCAAGACTCCTTAAAATGGCAGAGTTTAACGTACAGTGTGGCTGTACTCAAAAACAAACTATTACTTTGCAACACTCGACTTTCCTTATCAAGCACGGCTCGAACGTCTAACTTATCTGCTCGCCTAAATGAGACATACACAGGGTTCAGCGTAGAGTCCGTGCTATTCAAAAGTAAGCCGACATGGTCATCGGCGCTAACGCCACGGTCTTGCAGTCAATTGACCAAATTAGTAATTTGTTCTTCAAGCCAGCTTAATGCGTCACGATCGCTTGCTGGAGCACCAAGATGTACAGTAATTTCTCTACCAGTATAAAATAAATGCTTCAATTATTTAATCCTCTCTTCTACGCTACGAAGAGGGACGCCATTTGACAATGCCCTGCCTACCTGATTTACCGGGTCGCTAAATCCCGGTTGAGGGGCCGAAGACGGTCCCGCTGTAGCTGGCTTCACAGGTTGCGGGACAACCACGATCCCCGTCTCCCGCACCGCAGCTGGGGCTCCTGTGGTATGGTGCGGAGGACTTGCTATCTGTGGGTGTGGTGCCACCGTTTTCAGCCTCCATTTGAGCTATAACACCAAAGCACATGTCAAAGGAAGCACTGTTACAAACATGAGCGTATTTTTATACAACTACAAAAATTTAGTCCAGGGGTGATAAACTCTCATTTTCAGGGCCTGTTTCGATTCTAACAAGTGTTCCTAGGCACTGCATACATAAAGGCTCTCTCTCTCTCACTTTAATGTTCGGCTAAATCAACAATATAATTACTCTTGGCTAACTGCAAGAAATATCTGTTAACTTAAAACCGTATTAATGTTCGAAACAGAATTAAGTTTACTCTTGGTGGATATAGAATATTTAATCGAGCACATTGTAAACGTGAATTTAATAATTATCTATAAAAGACAATTATAATTTTCTTTCTCTGTATGTTTTGTACAGGAAATAAACCCAGGACCCATATTTTACTAGGCAAATGCATTAAAGTGTTGGTTGAATATTTGATCGAGCACATTGTAAACGTGATGGCAACCGGGATTCGAACAAGAATTTTATCAGCATATTAATTTAAAATAATTTCAAGAACTTCATAATTTCTCATGGATAGGGGAAATGAACCCTGGAACCTTTAAATCCGTTACTGGAACATGTACAATATACCTGTCAGCGCAGTTATTTATCGCTATTAAAGACTAAACCAGCCAGCATTTTCACTTATGCCAGGGAATAGAACCCTGGAGTAGGGGTTTTAAGCGTATAAATCGAACGGATAGTAAGACGCGATGCTAAATTAAGTAGGATTTTTTTTAATAATCGGCTAAAGCAACAATATAGTTTACCCCTGTTAATTATAATGCAGGTATATATATATATATATATATATATATATATTTGATTACATTTTCTCTGCTCTAACTTCAGACAAACGCGCTCTGTTATTCCAAAAGTGGACAAGTTTACAACAACCTTCTCAGAACGAGCAACTGACAAGAGGTATTGGTATGATTGCAAAATAACGGTAGTTAGAAAGAGACGGGATACATATAGTCTATTTTCAAGATAGTGTCTATAGTATGTTTACTTGTAGACGGTACTCACATATTAGGTGGTCAATCTTGTCCAAATCACTCCTAACAGTGGGGGGCGCATTTACATCGCCGTAGTGGGAGCAGGCGATAGGGGCGCCTGCGAGAGGATGCCAAAGTGAGTTGTGTGGTCGGTGGAGGCAGGCCTGAGGACGCCAGCGACGTCGTGCCTGGCACAGACCATTGGGGACGCCCCTGGCTGGGTAGACGTCGGCACGCCCGTCACTACACTGCCCTACAGGCCCTAATCCAGCCCGTATGGATCCCAGTAGTCTGAAATTAAATAAAAACATATTAATTACCATTTACAGGAAATAAAAAAAACCGAGGCAATTCTATCGTAGGCCGCTAATTACCCATGGACCAGTCACCATCCGCTCTGCAAATCCCGTCTTCTGTAAAGTGCAGCAACTGTTCCAGCCTATTGAGACCCACAGGTTAGGCCGCCTCGCCAAGCGTCATGGGATCATCATTTAACAAACAAGAAAAGAATACCGCTGAACACCCTGACATGATAATCAAATTAGAAATCATAAAAATATACAAAACTATTTAAAACATACCCGAATCTATCCAATTTTCCAGAGCGTCAATAATCATCTTGATGATTATTGTCATCGATTACAAATTGAAATGACCGATTGTGTTGATTTGGGTTCTATTTATACCCATCTCAATGGGCTTGCCGCCTGTAATGACCTAAATACTGTATTGTGTCTCTGCGCATGCGCAAATCGTAACAGGTCTTTGTAAATACCGTTATCTATCATACACCTTCTAGCCGTCGACGGTTATGGATATGTCTTGTCGACGCTCTGTACATGGATGGTGGAACACCGTGTGTGTTTGTGTGTGAGAGAGAGAGAGAGTGCTGTCATAGACCTGGGAGTACTTTTTCACTCTCCATTTAGTCATATGCAGGTTCAAACTTCCTAATAGCGTAATTAGTATCTAAGTACATAATCAGAGTGGGTAGTAAGACGCGGTGATAAGTGTGTGTACCCACTCACTATATATGAATAAGCTTGGTTTATTAAACGCAGATGCAAATGGACGGCACACAAACCTACTTGATTATTACGGCATATAAATATGTCAGAGTATATAAAGCTATTCCTATTAAAATCGGACTATACAATGTATACTGTTTTATTTTTCTTAATCACATGACTTAATATCCATTCAGTTCATACGCTCAAGTACTAATTTTACTAATGGTTTACTAATTTAGAGGAAGTGCACCCACATTTGAGAGGAGGGGGAACCACCCTCAATGCCTCCCAACAGTGATTGAATCAGCATAGTACGCGTGCCATCTCCCGTGTTAATTTATTTCCGAGTATCAGTTAGTGCTGCAATCTCTAATTTACCTTTCTGACGAGGGAATATCCCCAGCTCATACACCCGAAGATTCAGATCTATTGAATAATTGTTCGATTAATATTTATTAATGTCGTGATTTATGAAAACATTTTCTTACGAAATTAATAGTTATAGATCCTACGTTGTATGAAAAATTATAAATGAGAAAATATGTGTTTTTTATTACTATTATTAAACTATTAAGAGTGAAGATGTATATATTGTTAGCTAATATAAATAACTGCAATGCTAAGCTAAATACCTGTTTCATATTCGATAAATAAATACAATTTAAATTCTAACACTTACTGTGCAATAGCTGTTTAATTTATTTTCTTTAGGTCACTTACAACTGAGTTGTGAGAACTCTTCTATGTCTATAAGTTATTCTTTTACATTATCAATAATACAGTTTATTTATTTATCTAAAATAAAATAATTTATGTGGATGTGTGTGTGTGTAAATATTCCATGGTCTGTCGCTTTTTACAGAACTTTATATTTGCCAAATGTCCCAATCTCTTATCAATCAAGAGCTCGGTGGTAAGCTGTTGATCGTAGTTCAAGTTGTATGTCAATAGATGGCGGTAGCATCCAGAAATAAGTTCTGTTAGCGCGCGCCTCTCCCTTAGTCAAGCGGGTATTTTAGTTCATGTGTATCACAACTGATTTTTGAACTAGGTATGATTGCTTTGCACTGGTATACGGAAAAATCTAATATTTACAAATTCCAATTAAATTTGATGTAATTCACCTATAATTTATTTTTTTGAAAATTTTGTATTATTAAATATATATTAGAACCGAACGGGAAGTAAGACGCGATGCTAGATATTATTATATTAGAAACTCACGCGTAGTTTACTTGCGTCAATATATAGAAAGCTTGATTTTAACATGAAAAGTCTAATATTTACAAATACCAAATAAATTTCAGGTAATTCACGTATAATTTATTTTTTTGAAAATTTAAATATTATTAAATATATATTAGAACCGAAAGGGTAGTAAGACGCGATGCTAGATATTATATATTAGATTCTCAAGTGTAGTTTACTTGCGTCAATATATAGAAAGCTTGATTTTAACTGGGAAAATCTATGGGTAATTTTTTTCATAATAAATAAGAATCTCCTGTTTTAATCCCGTGTCAACCATTTGGCGTGTCATACTGAACAGGTAGACATGTCTGCTTTCCACGGGTGAACGAGATTGAGGGCCGGCTAACGGTTCTTCTCAAGCGTACCCTGCCTGAAACTGTAAGTGTGTCTCTATCTATTCCTGTCGATACAAGGCAACGACTCCTCAATGTGTAGAGGTTAATGACTGGTTCATTGTAGAGATGGGCAGAACGGCTCACTATTGGGAACGGCTCAGAGTGATTTAGTTCATTGAAATGAGCCGTTCATTTTTATTGTTCAGTCGTTCGCGGACGAATACTTGTTTTGCAGCTCATCGTTCGCGACCGACCGAAATTCAGCTAGTGGATCTTCGTTCGCGACCGATCTGATACAGGCTAGTGGCGCATCGTTCGCGACCGACCTTATGGCTTTCAATCAGTCAGTTACCGGTATCAATTGGAGAAACGCACCATGTAACTTAGTTATTCGCTTCGCATCACGCATCAACTTCAGGGAGAAGTTTTTAAAGTTTATTAAATTATTATTTAATTATTTATGCTCATGAATCAAATATAAATCATCTTAAAAGTATTACTTTATTTATTTTGATTAGTTACTTAGTTTATTCAGTAGTGTAATTGTATTTAAATAAAAATATATTTGTTTTAAAAAATAAAATGCCACGAAGAAAAAGTAAACTTTGGGATCAGTTTTCCGAAATAGAAGATAGAAAAGCAAAGTGTGGGTATTGTTCACAAATCGTCAGTGTAGCGTGTGGTTCTACTGGGAACTTAATGAGACACCTTAAAGCAAAGCACCCTACTGTCCCTATTTTTAGAAGTGAGTCTCCTCATAAGTCAGTACCCTCAATCGATCAACCCACATTACACTTAGCTAGTGAGCAAACTGTCGATGATGTAGATATAATAGATATAGAAGTGAATTCAGACATTAATCAACCATCTACGTCAAAACAGGCCTCAAAACAGCAACAGGTTAATATACTAGACTATGTTAGTATCAACAGACCCATTCCAATTCACCGATCAAAATTATTAGATCAACAGCTGATCAAAATGATAGTCAAAGAATACCATCCATTAAGTATTGTTGAGGACCCAGAGTTCAAAATTTTCATCAACATGCTTTGTCCAGGTTATATCCTTCCATCTCGTAAAACGGTTTCTTCTAGTTTGGTCCCGCAATTGTATCAGTCAGCTTTAGAGAGAGCGAAAATGAATTTGAAGGAAGTTTCAGGATTATGCCTTACCACAGACTCGTGGACCTCATTCAACAATGAAAGCTTTATTGCCGTAACAGCACATTTCATAAACAGTGATTGTTGTGAGCTCCATTCAGTATTATTAGGGTGTATTGTTTTTCATGATAGACATACTGCCGAAAATCTTTCTGATCATTTGAAAGATACCGTGAATGAATGGGGCATTGAAAAGAAAGTAGTTTGTGTAATAAGTGACAACGCTGCTAACATCACTGCTGCAATACGTCTTTGTAGCTGGAGACATTTACCATGCTTTGCCCATTGTGTTAACCTTGTTGTGCAGGCATCACTGCGAAATAATTTAAATGACGTGGTTACAAAGATCAGAGCTATAGTTGAACATTTTAAGAGAAGTTCCCATGCCCTTTCAAAATTGCACTCTATGCAGGAGCAGATGGAATTGCCAGCACTTAAATTGAAAAAAGATGTTGTCACGCGATGGAACTCGACCTTTGATATGCTCAACAGAATAATCAAAGTAAAAGACGCAGTGGTTTCCACACTAGCCATTTTACAATGTGATTTGGCAACATTATCGCCTTATGAGTGGATTTTAGCCGAAAAAACTGCGGAAGTACTTAAAGTATTTCAAGAGGTCACCGAACAAATTAGTTCTGAAAAAACTGTTTCCTTATCAAAAGTAATTCTTTTTGTTAAGGCTATGAACAATAAAATGCTTCACTTCACCAGTGATAAAACTCTGCCTCCAGAAATAAGTCTGTCTGTAGGGACGTTGACCGATTTGCTAAGCAAACGCTTCAATGACATTGAAGATAATGATCTTACAGCCCACGCAACACTTCTTGACCCTAGATTTAAAAGGCATGTGTTCACCAATGAGAAAAAGTATAATACCGCTTATACTTCGCTCAGACAAAAAGTGTGCAGAATCCACATAGAGGTAGAAGATTCAGCTGAGCCAATACCAACAATGCAACCAAACAACTCTACTTTCACTTCATCATCTTTATGGGAGGACTTTGATAATGAAGTGAAAAAAACTATTGCAATTCATAACACAACCGCAGCAGGAATAATTGAGTTGGACAAATATTTACAGGAACCTCTATTAAACCGCAAAAAGGATCCCTTGACCTGGTGGAAAGCGAGAAAAATGACTTATCCTCGACTCTATAAGGTTGTTCTGAGACTATTGTGTATTGTGGCTACTTAAGTGCCCTGTGAAAGAATATTTTCGAAAGCAGGACAAGTCCTAACGCAGAGAAGAAACCGATTAAAATCATCTAAGATATCAGAAATTTTGTTTTTAAACCACAACTTGTAGGCAAGTTAACCTATCACAGGCATTTATACTTGTGGCCCGCGAGCCACATGCGAACCGATCCATGATTCTGTGCAGCCCACAAACCTTTTGATGAACCAATATTATATAATGTGGTCTGATTCTTCTTTTTATAAGTATTGTTTAAATTTGTGACTATGCCATTTTGAAATTGTACATACGTGTGTGAACCGCTGTTTTCGTTTAAGAACATGAAGTTGTCAAATATAAAAGTTACTTCAGCACAAAAGTTGAAATGCACACCATTGCTGCAAATAAAAGGTTTAGTGTGTTTGGGGGGGAAATATAAGGTAAGTTTTAAAGTTTTAGTCAATCATAATTTTCTTTTTGCAATAATAAGGATCTTTAAGCAAAATTAATTTGTTTACTAGAAATTTGTTTTCAATGCGTGCTATTTTTGTGAAAATATAATTGGGAATTTCATGATAGCTTTGATAAGATTCAAGTAAAATCAAAATTATATTTAAAATAAAATAAAACATAGTCTTTATCACACAAATAGTATTTAAAAAGAGAGTGGTTGTTAATATAGCACTAGTTTTTCGATTATTGATAGTTTTTTAGTATTGCGTCCTACTATCCGTCCGGGCTATTGGTACGTTTAATTATGTATTAATAACGCTAGTGGCTAAGGGATAAGTTAGGTTATATAATTATATATAGAAAGTATACATGTATTCCAACCTTATATTTCTCATATAGTAATTAGTTATTAGTCTATTTTTATTAACACAATTGCTAAATATTTTGCTGGCCAGATAGAATGAGTCGGCGCCCCGGATTCAGCCCACGGGCTGTAGGTTGCGATGCGCTGCCTTACCACGTGGGTAGTGATAGTTTTAAAATATCTTAATTTCCAAGAATGCATTTGTATTTTTACCTCTTGTAGCCTTTATCCTAATGACTACTCCTACCTGTGAGGACAATGTTGCTTATTGTTTAGTTTTAGACACTTTAGGGGGCTGGGGGGGGGGGGGGGGACGCAGAGGTAGATTTGCTGAAAAAAGAAAACAACAACTTCTTATCCCGTTATTTCTGCGACCGAGGTCAGCCGAATTCTCCCGATTGTATTGTGTCGTTCAATTCGAACTAGTTCACATCGATAAGGTGAACTAGTTCGACTCGTTCACTTAGAGGATCCGTTCAATTTAAACCATTCGTTCGCGAACGACACATCTCTAGTTCATTGTCCCCGGACGAGGGTGATGAACAACACGGTAATGACCGGCTCAGGGGGGAGGATTCTTGTGTCCAACAAGCGAACGACAGGCAGTCAGAGGAGTGTAGTGATGGGGGAGGGGGGAGGGCCTTTGGCCGTCAGTCAGCCATCCACAACTGGAGAATAAGGTTCGCAAACAGCACAGGTCGAGCCACGGATGCCCGCATGCTCCAACAAATAAACTACAACGCCCTAACAATGAATAAAAACTCCAACACCTCAATCCTAACCAAAAATAAATTAACAATAATTAATTAACAATAATTTAGATCTCGCTCCACTACGTCACACCACGAGATAGTATTGTGATGTTCCTTGGTTTACCGATATTCCCCCCACCCCCTACCGCCCTCCTCCTCCTCCCCTCTTACCCCCTCTCCCAGCCCGTCCCGTACCACCCTCTCGCCTGCCACCCGGACATGTTGGTTCTTGATGCTTGATTATTAATGATTGTTAATTAATTTATGTTAATTAATTATTGCTAGCTACTAAAGTAATATTATTAATAATAATAATATCGGTTTACCCTGAAAAATGACATCAATACTTTAATGGACTAGACTAGCCTATAGCCGTATATTATAAGCCATACTGCTACGTCATAGTCTATAATAATAAAAGGAAGTGTTTGCCTGTTTGTGTTTGTTTGTGTGCGATGATAGCCAAATCTACCTCACGCAGAGATCTGACATTTCTAACATAGGTGGACGGAAGGTGGTCCGACAGCACCTCGAAGCAGGATTTTTAGATTTTCAATAAAATCATTAATTATATTTTAAACAAACTTTTGAAGAAAATATTTTTTGTTTTAGAATTACGTTTCAGAGATACGGGCACCATGGGGGGGGGGGTGTAGGGGGTGCTTATATAATTCCTATGCCACAAGGGGTCATAAAAGAAAGCTTGCTAACTTTTATGATAAATAGAGTGTAGGGTATATAATATGTTGAATAATTGCTTCAATAAACCATACATAATTGTATCTATACTAAATGGTTAATTAAACTTTCGAACTGATTTTACTTTTATTAACAGACAGAACCCCCTTCCAAGGTCGAATGATAAGGCAGGATTCACAAACGAGACATAGCTGACCGGCCCGTTTGTCTACAATATCTTTATATTACTATCCGGCCTGCATCTATATGTACTCACACAAAATACAATAATTTAACTTTAGTGTTTACTACGTAATTTTAAATAACCGAAACCCTTAGAACTATTTTAAACTATCCTATATTTTTGTTTTAACTTTAATTACTTGAGTGTGGGGATTTTAATTTACACCGGGAAAATACCAGTTTTTAAATTAAAGTATACATTAATGATTTTAAATGCATAGCATCAAATAGATATTATAGACCTGCATTGGTGGCCACGCGGTATGCTATCCAGCCTTCCTCTAACAAATAGTCGGGTTTTGATAGGGCTACAATTTGTGGGATTGTTTTATACGGTTCTATATAAAATATCACACATTTAAAAACACTTTATAATTAAATTTTAAACTATTTAACTAATCAGAAATTTCACCCTCATTTTGATGAAAATAATATTAAAAAATATCTAACCACTTCTTAAATAAATTGGTCTTTTTTTAAACAAAAAAAAAGTCCATCGTGTTTCAAGTTTTCTTTGTGATGTGCAGTCAGAGTAAACTTATTTGTGTGGCAGGATTATGTTACCTTGGACCTGGGGGGGGGGGGGGGAGGATTGTAGTGACGGGGGAGGGTGCAACCTGAAGCTTGCTCGGTAAACGCCAGCCAACAGGTTAGCTCGTGGAGCTCATATTTTTTATCTGCCTTCTAGTATATTTGAGTTTTAAGTGAGTCGTTTAAAAAAAAAGCTCACTTGATTGAGATGTAATAATAATAATAATATTTAGCACCGCGCCTTACTAACCGTTCGGGTTATACGCTGATTGAGATGTAGTCACTGGGGATCGCACCTAGCGATCCCAACGTTGAAGGAGTAAAATCTGGAAAAGGAGTGCAACGTTTTTAACCTAGCGGCTGTGGCTCTGTTCTTTCCTCCTCTGTGGCCTAGACTAACAGTCTTACTTTTAAAATATCAATTTGTAAGCTTATAAGAATATTTATCTAAAATCTAAACATTTATTATTTTAATACCTACATGTGTAATTGATTTGTTAAAATACTATAAAGTGCACAATCAAATATAAAAGAAATTTCTTGGATCAAAATATGAAATGAAATTTAAGATAATATTTAATTAAAGTAAATGTGTATATTCCTTTCCCTTACACTGAAGGCAGAATACCTAGTATGGTTATATGCACTTATAATGTATAGCAATAGTGTAATCAGACTGCTTGCTATCTTCCTGAGTTGAATGCAGAGAATTAATATATAGCTTACAGTACGTACCCTCCGTCGAGATTGTAAGGTAGCAACTTATTGGCTCAGCCCACGCGGTATGTTATACCTCCTCACATGACTGCTGAATAGTTTGCCTAGGCTACGCCCAAGGCCGGATTTAGAGAAAGCCTCAAGTCCTTACATTATTTTTTGCCTGTAGGGAAGGTGTGTTGGGGGAGGGGTTACGTATTTTAGCGATGACCGAATGATTTTATTTACTAAATTAATTTTAATTTATTGTTCTGATAATGATAGAATCAATAATTAATATTTACATACTAAGTTAAATAATTATGTTTGCTCTCATTAAAATACGGGCTGGTATTTTTTTATAGCTATTAAAAATTGAACCACGTCAAACGTTATTCAGGCACTTTTACCCACATTGTTTGGTTTTACATGCTAACATAAAGCAAGTCTCCCCTTTTCCAGAATCTTCATTACTGTTTATAGCCAATTATAAATTTATTAATGACTAATTATTATATTACACGCATATAACGTAAATAACAGATTAACTCTAAAATGTTTTTACTTTATTTGTAAGAAGTTGAGTTTAAAAAAAAATCTACTGTAATTTAAGAGTTCCCCTTTTAGTTTAAAATATTTTACACTATTTCCGGGTGGACAAAAAAAATTGCAATTGGCATTCATGAATAAAAGTACCGAGTGAGAGTAATATATAAATATTACGAAAAGTATTATTTGAATATAAATAAAATCATTTTTACAGTACAAAACATTTGTTTTTAAATATTCCTTTTTTCAGTGTTTTCCCAACATTTTTAAAAATACGTTTATGAGACTATTTGTTTAAAAAAAATGATAATATATAAATACTATTATATTAAAATATTATATATATATATTTAAAACCCTCACGTTAAAAGCTTTTAAAAAATATCATTCATAATTGGGTAAATAAATAATAATAAAAAACGTATACCTACTTATTTTAATGATACACAAATTCCGTTATTCGTCTTTTTTCAAAATTGCTACCAACCCATTTCATGCGGGCAAGCTATCACTTAACTGCAACCCAAATTTTGGCTTTTTATGTCTAACCGTTCAAATGTTGAGATCTGTGTGGGACCAAAAAAATATATATAGCTTGAGTTTTTCATAAGAGTTCTATTTTGGTACGGAACCCAAAAAATGAGTTGTGACTTTGAGTGTAACTTACGTGGGTTTATTTTTTAAATTATATCATAATTTGTATAAATATATTATAATATTTTAAAAGCCACTGTATACCAACAATGTTTTATTTTCTTAAAGGTTGTGTTTTTGTCGTTTATGAGTATTTTAAATTTATTTGTAATAATGACTTATTTAAAAAATGTAGACTACACGTTGCTATGAGGAATTAGTAATAACCTAAACCATTAATTTTTGTCCACATTTATATTTATAATCAGATACATATTTGATACAATTTAACATGTGTAGGCTTACAATCAGTTACAATAGTAATCATATGACAAATAAGTTATAATAATTATGATTGTGTCTAAAAAATTTACAAAAATATTTCGAAACATTTTCTTTATACAGATTGATATCTTGGATCCTAACTATTAGTTAAATTCCAGCCGAGGTGGATCGATTTATCTTGAGCGTTAAAAATACGTAGCACAACTTCATTCGGAGGGGAAGTATTATTTATTATTATTATTATTTACCACCGCGTCTTACTACAAGTTCGGGTTGTACGCTTAAGTACTAATTATACTAATGGATTAGGAATTGGGAAGGTTGAATTAAAGGAAGTGAACCCGCATTTGCGTGGAGGGAGAGTGGAAAACCATTTAGGAAAACCATCCCCAGTTCACCCGACCGAGATTCGAACTTGGATCTTCCCGTCCTCGGCAGTCGGGCTCAACACGACAAGCGCGTTAGCCAACTACGCCACAGAGGCGGGTAGGAGGGGAAGTAAAGTCGTCGGTCCCCAAGTCGAGTTTTTGCATTTAAGAAAAACCCTGGAAGGTGTGTGAAAATACCTTTCCCAGCAGAATAGGAAGGCCCTCTCACTATAGCTCATAGAAATTCTTGTTTGCTAATATAATCACTAAGTCATTTTAAGTTCCACCATTAAGGTCACCATAGATTAAATAAAATCTATTACACCAGAAAACAAATAGATCGGTTATCTCGGTCAACTTCGCTTGTTGCTCAAATTTGAATAAATTTGTTCATCCTTTATTCCAATCTCCAAATAGGCCTATTTTTTTACTGTCCACGATGGGGAAAGGGGGCAGTAGTCAGGTAAGGTCTGAGGTTTTGGGCTATAGCTATACACACAATGAGAACAGCGTAGAATGTAGATCGTGGTATGACAGAAAATAGTGTTGGCTACCCCTGAACCCAAAATTTTTAAACTTGAAAAAACAACTTCGCTACTCATGATCTCACAAATCTCAGGTTGTACCAAAATGGAGATAACTTTTAAATGTTGCTAATCTCATGCGAGTCAGTGTGGCGTTGTTTTGCTTGCGAATGAGTTTTCAATCTGACAACACTGTAAAGCCTTGACGTGCCAAAGGATTAAATTGAAGGGATGCCACAATCCGCCATTTTACAAGATACATAACAGAAAGTAAAGACTATTATTGTATTGACTGTATCATTTAATTCGATTTGTTTGGTTTTATTAGGAATTCATCTTCCATTTGATTGCATCAAAGTTTATTGTCTCAAAAAGTCTCGGGTTATTTAAGTATGAGTTAAACTTTTAGAAGATTTCATATGTGTTTTATTTCACTTAGAAGTGTGCTTGTCTGAAGCTCAAAAGTTCAAATGATCGATTCCATCTCGAGTACAACTTTTAAATTTTATTTAGGAATAAAAAATCACTTGTTAATAATTTGAATACAGTAAAATATTATTTTATTTTCGCAACAATTAAAAAAAAAATACACTAAATGGTTTTACTATGCAATTAATAATTAGCATGCTTAGCCTTATTTTTAAATATGTATATTTTTATATCATAAACCCATTAATTTAATTTTTAAATAATCCCCTAAACACAATTATTTAAAATAAATCTACTAATTTTTAATTCACTACCTTGTTTATTTATTATTAAATAAGAGTTTTGTGGTATTATAAGTATGCTCAATTACATTATACACTTCTAAACAAAATATTTAAAACAAACTATAACATGCTTATTAATACAATAATTTAAAATGAAAGGTTGTTTCAGTCTAAAAAATTTAAAAAAACAGAAAGCCTTAAATAATTGATCATGTGAATTCTAGATCATGAGAATGTCACGTTACCAACTCAACCAAACTGACGGTTAACAAATTTGGAGATAATTAAGAAATATATTATTATAACTCCACACAACAAATATTTTAATATAATAGTATGCATATATTATCATATTTTTAAACAAATAGTCTCATAAACGGAATTTAAAGCTGTAAAAATAATTTTATTTATAAGCAAATCATATTTTTCGAAATATTTATATATTACTCTCACTCGGTACTTTTACTTATGAATGCCGACTGTCGACAATTTTGGATGGAGCAGAACAACATATATGAGAAGAGGAAGGTGAGCCTAGGCACGAAATCTAAATAACATGCAACAAGTGCACACCTGATACTTATTAATGCGCAAAGAATGAAAATCAGCCAAACAAATCAGATAAATAAGTCATAGAGATATTGCTGAAAGTTTGTTCTCTAATTATTTTGGTTCCTAGTTAAAGCTAAAGTTATATTTAATATAAATGAATACACCTTATTTTTTCTTATTTTGTTCAATAATGAATAACTGATCTCACTTAGAGAGACATGTAGCATCCTAAGGTTTCATTTTATAAATTTATTTGAGGTATCTGACGTGCATTATCTGAACCGAGTGATAAAATCAGCACATTACTTTGATACTATCCTAAAACTCCCAGTCCATTAGCTCTTCAGTTTAGAAGAAGAAACAAATGTTTCACTAAAAATAAAAGTTCCACGGAGTCAGGAATCGAACCTGGTGTACTAAATCAGTATTAAAACATGCTATCGATTGAGCTAATCTGTCGCACTATCTGTACGTTAAATAAATCTGTAAATCTTGCTCTTGTAGGATTATTGGTTTAGAAAGCATTTATATTCATAATAATAATAATAATAATAATAATAATAATAATAATAATAATAATAATAATATTAATAATAATAATAAGGTAACCAACAATTATTTGAGGAGTATGAGATTTTAACATATAAGTAGTAAGTAATGCAGCCTACAAAATACATCATTTATTAGTTCTTGAAATTAACTTGAAACAAGTAACAAGTGTTATCTTACTGCAAAACATAAATGTTTAGAAAATGATTGAATGTTAACTGCATTAGAAACCGTCAGTATTTTGCTAGTGCATTACTCGATGAAGTGAATAATGTGATCCACTCTCCTTTTAGACAAGCTCCATTCAACTACTCTACGCTATACTCTGACCTTCACGGCCAGCTAGCACACACAGAACGAACTATTTATTAATATGTTTGAGTGTCAGGAAAACTTCACTGTTTCTTAGATAGCCTCATATAGTCAATCTTAAATCAATAAGACAAGGAAAGAGTGTTTAAAGACATTTTTGAGGGTAGGTTTTTTGTTTTGTTTTTTTAGCACCGCGTCATACTACCCGTTCTGGTAATCCACTAAGTACTAATTACTCTAATGGGTTAGGATTTGGAAAGGTTGAAGTTAGAGGAAGTGAAACAGCATTTGCGTCGAAATAGAGTGTAAAACCATTTAGGAAAAACTACTCGAGTTCACCCGAGCGAGATTAGAAACTCGATCTCCACATCCTTGTCAGTCGAACTAAACAGTAAACTAGCGCGTTAGCTAACTACACCACTGGGGTGGATCTGAGAGTTGTTGATAATATCAGTGTGGTAAAACCATTATTGATTGAACTTAAAAAGAAAGCCCAAAGTTAATAATAGATCATAGATCAGTGAGATATCTGCTCGAAGCACTCACAAAATAAAATATTTAATATCTTCTATTAAACAAAATTACAAAGTAAAATGAATACTCTAGAAAATACGGTGATTAATATATATTATACTGCTTTTGTATTCATACGGACAAAAACATTTCTTATATGGTCCATTTTCAGTGATGGGTGAAACAGGGTTCTAGTCCTGGCCGGGAATATTGAGACACGTTTTCCTAAATTGCTTCCCAACTTCCATCTAAGCAAATGTGGTTACATCACCTTTATTTGTATCTTTTTATCACTATCCCCAGTAATTAGTAGTAAATATGGTTGAAATAGGTAATATTATGTTACTTATAAATATTCTTCTATAGTTCACTTTGGATTTTACTATCCCCTTCACTGCAGAACGGAATTTCACCTTCCAGCTGATCCACAAAATATATGATAGCTAGGCCTGTCAGTATTTACAGGGACTCACAGCAAAACACCTGATTAAACTAATGTTAAAACCAGCCTTGTTATAAAAACTACGTAAGCCTAGTTGAAAAAAACTACACTGCAATCGCTTATGTGGTTATAAATATCCTAGATAAAATATACACATCATCCATCCGAAACTTTAACAGGGACTCGAACCCCAATACCTAAGTCTATCATACTACAATTTTCCTGGTTGATATCCTACAGAATAGAATTAAATACGGAATCAGGTGTTGACAAATATCCGGCTGGTCCTTCACCAAAACTCACAACACAAAACATAGTTAAGTCACGCTAAAACTTGCTTGGATAATATTCTACCAAAAAAAAAAGACACATTTAAATCGGTAAAGTGGTTCCATAGATTTATACAAATATCTGGCTGACGCTTCACCAGGGCTCACACCAAACCATGTGATTATAATTATTACTCTAAAAAATGCATGAGTAAATACTCTACAGAATAATTAAAACTACACCACAGTAATTGTGTGGTATCTTAGATATAGACAAATATCCGGATGGCACTTCACCGGGATTCACACCAAAACACCCGGTTATAATTACTATACTAAAAATGCCTGGATAAATACAATAAAACTACCCCACAGTAATTGTGTTGTTTCATAAATGTAAACAAACATTCGGCTGGCCCTTCACCGGGACTCACACCGAAACACCTGGTTATACACAATGCTAAAACCTGCCTGGATATTGGTCCAGTACAAATGTAAAAACTGCACCGCAATTGGTTAAATGGTTCTAGAAATAAATAAATCCACCCGTATCTTTAAAATAAAATCAAACCCTGACTGTATGTCTGCGAGATCCTCTCTTAGCAGACATTCTGATGAATAGAAATAAATGCAGCGCAATAGGTTGTGAAATTCCAGGTATTCTTAGCTATAGACAAATATTCTTAAATATAGTACAGAAATACAATATTTTTTATCTTAAATATATTTATATTCCAAACCTTAAAAAATCAAAGATATCATGTAAAGTCGTTTTAAGCTCGTAAAACAAAACCATATTTATCCTTGTTTTTCAATTATTATTTAAACCTCCTCACTCTGGTATTGTATTATTACTTGCCTACGACATGGCCAGTTTTATTCTTTGGACTTCCCGAATTGATTTAGTAAAAAATAGATTTGACAAAAATAATCACAGTTAACATTATACATTAAATTTATTATAAAATGATAATAATCAACGCAAATCTTAATAAACCACACCTTTTCTCAATCAAAGTATTAATTATTAAAGCGTTTTACTAATAGTTATATTATAGCCGCTATGGTAACATTAAATAAAGTATGGAATTTAACTATGGTCCCACAAAGTTAGTTATACACAGTCATAATTAATTTGAAGAAACAAATAAAATCACTTTTATAACTAAAATATGTCCAGTGGATAAGATTTTATAAATATCTTTTTATTGTCCACCCGGAAATAGTGTAAAATATTTTAAACTAGGAGGGGAACTCTTAAATTACAGTAGATTTTTTTTTAACTCAACTTCTTACAAATAAAGTAAAAACATTTTAGAGTTAATCTGTTATTTACGTTATATGTGTGTAATATAATAATTAATCATTAATAAATTTATAATTGGTTATAAACTGTAATGAAGATTCTGGAAAAGAGGAGACTTGCTTTATGTTAGAATGTCAAACCAAACAATGTGTGTAACAGTGCCAATATAACGTTTGACGTGGTTAAATTTTTAATAGCTAAAAAAAATACCAGCCCGTATTTTAATGAGAGCAAACATAATTAATTAACTTAGTATGTAAATATTAATTATTGATTTTATCATTATCAGAACAATAAAGTAATATTAATGTAGTAAATCAAACCATTTGGGCATCGCTAAGAGAAATAACCCCTCCCCATCACTCCTTCCCTACAGTCAAGAAATAATTTAAGGATTTAAGGCCTTCTCTAACTTAGGCCTTGGGCGTAGCTAGGCAAACTATTTTGCAGGCATGTGAGGATGTATAGCACACCGCGCGGGCTGAGTGAATAAGTTGCTACCTTTCAATCTCAACGGAGTGTACATGTAAAGTGGTATTGATTTACTTCTTAATAAAATTTACTTTCCACTATGCCGAAAAAGTATTCAATTATTTAACAGAACGTACTTTCCAAAACATAAAAAAAAAGTTGTTCACCTATTTTTTACTATATAATACTATTTAGTGCATCACTAAAGTATTCGATAATTTTTTATAACAGTTAACTGTCCAGTTTCTCAATATTGTATTGTATAATGTACTCTACATCGGCCGTATCAAGAAAAGTATATTGTGGTTTACTATTAAAATGTACCTTTTAATTTGTTTATTACATGAATATTTATTTTATTCAGTCTACCCCTCATCAATAAGGTATCTATAAGTTTTCTATCAGAGTGTACCCTCCACCACGCCAAGATGGTATTCATTTGTTTGATATTATAGTGTACCCTCCACCAAAACAAGATGGTATTCATTTGTTTGATATTATAGTGTACCCTCCACCACGCCAAGATGGTATTCATTTGTTTGATATTATATTGTACCCTCCACCACGCCAAGATGGTATTCATTTGTTTGATATTATAGTGTACGCTCCACCAAAACAAGATGGTATTTATTTGTTTGATATTATAGTGTACCCTCCACCAAAACAAGATGGTATTCATTTGTTTGATATTATAATGTACTTTCCACCACAACAATAAAGTATTCACATGTTTTATATACGAGTGTATTCGGAATTAATTTGAAAATATGTGTGTGGGTACAGTTAGTTTAAAAAATTTAGCACTTAAATATATATGGTAAATTTTTTGATCGAAGGTGTTATAATCTGAGAAGTGGTGTAAAATATATCCAAATTCATGAAAGTATATCGTACGTCATTTTATCTAAGCTAATAAGCACTAAATCGTATCGGCTGTCTTATCTAAATATTTCAACACTGTAATAAGTAGTATGTTGTGAATAAAATAATAAGCTAGTGAGCCTGGCAACAACGCTTTACGTCAACAGATGAAGTCCACAGTGCTATTACCAAGTTTTACACAGTTTTTCTCATTATTTACGTACAATCTGTCCCAAACTTATCACACTATTAGGAGATTCTCCCCACATTACTGGTTGAATGGTCTCAGAGGTCACTATCGGACGAGAGTGAATTTCCGGTTATGGGGAGGTCGGGGCCAGAATCCTGGATATTTATGCTGAGGGTGTGTGTTTTTATTCCCTCAATGCAAACGTGGGTACTTTTATAAACTTTACTTTCCTCGTCTCTACCTATTTATTGTGGTAAGAGTCAAATAGCTAGAACGAGTAGTAAGACGTGGTACACACACATACAAAACAAAGGTTCAAATGTGGGGAAGTTGTTTGGTGCGAAAGTGAAACCATGTTTTCTATCCAAGAAAATGCTAGTGAGTTTTTCAAAAGTACAGTAGAACGCCAATTAACCGAATTGATTCGTGACAAAGGTATTGGTTGATACAAATTTCTGAGAGCATATGGGTGGGGGAGGAGGGAGGGTAAATTATTATCATCTATTAAAAAACGCCGTCACAATGTTCTATAACTAAATCCTTTTAAACCTGACAAAATATGAAAACTAAATAGGAATGGACATAAAAACCGAGCACATGGGCTGACTCGGCGAGTGGGGGGCGACTTTTTTCTTGGATTTAGTGACTCTGTTAGTTGACAATCTTCTAATCTAGGTTCGTATATTCACCGTTCTAATGATGTACCTTCTTCTTACTGTGTTCTTAAATACGCTAGTTTAAGTGGATTAAAGCAAGGGTGGGCTCTGGAAAGCATTCCTAATTAAAGGATTGTTTTATGCAAAGCGAGCTTATAGACAGATTGAAGGGATAGAGAGGTTTAAAGGTATCCTCTAACTTCAAGTCAGAACTCGTCACTGCTGAAAGGTGTACAATCTGGTACGCTACAAACAAGAAAGATTACTTTTCTCCGAAGGACAGGGTTTGATCTCTCCTGAGAAGCCTGAATATTTACAATCTGGAGATCTTATATATTGAATGCATTATCTTTTCCAAAGCAAACTAAACGCGTAAGGGTACAAAAAATGTCGCTAAGGCGCGGTGAGAATCCCGGCAAAGTCGACAAACGCTAATTGCGGGTACATTAGCTGTGACAATTGAATTTAAATAAATTAGAGTTAGATGACTTACGTTATGCTAGTATGGCCATTAAAAGTGTTCTTTTTTTTCTAATTGGAGATGGGGGGGGGGGGGGGGGATGTGTCGCACCTTGAAGTGAATAAGACGATTTACCTGGTAATACAATAAGTTGTGACTAAGGGCTAGGTGACAGTCCATTAAGAGTAAACATGTTGTCCACTGATGTTCCACTCAAGGCTGCCAATGTTGCTCAAGGAGATTGTACGACGGGATGTGGGAAAATATAGACAGTTTTCGGTAGGAAGGGCTGACGGGGTTGTGGGGGAAGGGTTGAAAGGGAGGGGGTATTTTGACCCGGGAGGTGGTTGTAGGGGGAGGGTTGAAGGGTAGTTGGTGGTTTTAGGGGTGCAAGCAATAATCAATTAACAATCATTAATAATTAATCAACAAGAACCAACATGTGCGGGGTTGGTATGGGAGGGGCTGTAGGGGAAGAAATTTCGTAATCAGCACTTGGGAAAAGAGGTCAGGAGGGGGTCAGGAGGAGGGGGGAACCAACATTGAGCAATCATCACAATACTATCTCGATGAGATACTATTCTTATGAGAGAAAGTGATCCACATCATTCAAGGTCATTCAAGGATGTGGATCAATATTAACCTTATGGGAGAAAGTGATCTGGAACTGTCATTTCAACCACTACTTACGAGATTTGACTACCCTAGCAGTGTTTCATGATGAGTACATTGTATGTAATTCATCATTATGTAACCTCCTCTACTCTCTACTAGTTTAATCCCTTTTTGGACCATATATTTTCATAAGCACCTTGTTTTTGAACACCTTCAATTTATTTCTCCATGAAACGTGAGCGACCATGTTTCACAACCATAGAGATCAACCACTTATACAAATTACTTTTTTTTTTTAATATTAAAATTACATGGCTTTAACATACTGACGCTGTATGTTTAATCCAACCCAATAAAAACTCATTTTATAGAAACATTGCATGGATAATTTAAACAATATCTATTACCTATACTGAAAGCACGAATTAAAATGAGATTCTTCTAATATTCAGTATTTTCATAGAAAAACAATCAACACTAGTTGTCAAGCCCTTTAACATAAAGATTTATTGAATACATTTAAAATTTAATTTAATTTTTGTACTCACAATAAAAATTATTTATTTAATTTATTCTGCTATTTTACTATGGATCAAACTCAACCTTTTTATTTAGCACAGAAATGTTCATATTTGTGTTTATTTTTAAAATATGTTTTCATAATAAAAGTAACATTCTTACTTAAAAATATAATTCTTCAAATAAATCAACCTTTCTCTAATAATTTAGAAATTGGTGTCCAGTTCCTTTTAGTTTAAAAAAGGTGTTTTTATTAATGTCAGTATAAATAAGCCATTATCATAAGGTAAATGTATTACATTGTTTGTAGAGAGTTAAAGAGAGTTTCTAGAGAGCTTGTTATACCGACCAAGCGGCCGCCATCGTTAGCAATGATAGTGCCAACATTTGCGGATAGAGGGTGTCATGTGGTCAATACAACTATCCTTCCTGGCGTTTATATCGGTTTTATAAAGGTCCTCGCACACAGACGTAGTATCGTATGTGTGCGGTTCCAGGACAATGGTGGTATGGTAGCAGTATGGTATCGTATTGCCACGACGTTCCCGAAAACCGAGATCGTATATATGACGTATACCGCAATATCTTGTTGCCCACTCCACACCTCATACTTCTTCTTTGCCATCTGAGAGTAGTGCAGTAAAAAAGAACCGAGTGACGTTTATCGCTTTTTTTGTTAGTTTGGTTTTGCGTATGGTTGGAGGAACACAATCCAGTTCGGTCGCCTGTATGTAGACTGTTCGTAGCTTTGAGGGGGAAGAGTACTGTCCAGGGAGTACCTATAGAGGTTGTCTACACGTACCCGCAATGAGATGAAAAGATGATATATTAAAACTGGAGATGTGAGGCAGTGAGAGGTTTATACCTAACTTAAGCCTAATTTACCAACCCCTGGTGACGGTTCCCTCTTATAAGAAGAATACCAAAGGCACCAACCGGGAATAAAACCCGGGACCTCTAGGTTAGTAGTCAGGTGTGCTGACCACCACATCATGGAGCTGGATCCTGTTCTGTTAAAAGAATGCGCGATACCTTATGTAGCGCTATCCTTAGCTGCAACATCTTAATAATAGTAAAAGATTAAAATCAAATCAAATTATAAGTTTAACTACATAATCGCAAATGCGGGTTCACTTCCTCTAATTCAACCTTCCCAATTCCTAATCCAATAGCGTAATTAGTACTTAAAGAGTATAACCCGAACGGGTAGTAAGACGTGGTGCTAAATGTTATTATTATTATTATTATTATTAATATTATTATTATTATTATTTTTATTATTAGCTACATACTGTGATGATACCTAGACTCACCATGTGCCATTCCACTGTGTTCATTCCAAATTGACTATCCCTCAAGTCCAGCAACCCGTGATTGTGTACGTGTGATCTCGACATAACGTACGAGTAAACTTACCAGGCCAACACTAAGTTGAAACTGGGGCCGCTATGAATGGCGCTTCCGGCGCTAAAATATTCTACGTCCTTTTTTATAAACAAAGATGCCAAGTCTAGATTTTTCCAGGATCGTCTCGTCACATATTCCCCTTCCACCAACTACCCCGCCTTTTCTTCTTGTTTCTTTCTTGTATGTAACCCCTATCTTTCTCCTCTCTGGGGAAATATACCAAGTAAATACCGCCAGGAGATCGAAGGAAACTTATGGGAGAAAATTCGTCTGAGGAAGGGTGGGCAAATCTTGAAGAACCCACTAAACAAGGCCAAATGGAGCCGCAAAGTCCATGCGATTCACGATATGGTTCAAGATTACTGTAGAGTGTCTGGGAGGACAATATTGAGGGCCTGTGCGTGCAGGACAGGTCTTTGTGGCACATGAAGAGGAACTTGATGCGGATACCCACACCAAGGCCACCTATTGTAGGTTCTATTGGGGTGACCAACTCCGACCAGGAGAAGGCCGGTGCTTTTGCTGAGCACTTAGGAGTGCAATTTGTACCGACTGACGACCCGTCAGATACGGTGCGCACTGCGCACGTGGCTTGGGTTATCGCTGTGGTCTCGTATAAATCCTTGGATGAACCTGAGCCCATGGAGCTAACAAAATGTCGTGGGCGTTAGCCGCTCTAAGACTAAACAAGGCCCCCGGATGCAACGGTATCAATAACACGC
This sequence comes from Timema cristinae, assembly GCA_039000515.1. Taxonomy (NCBI): domain Eukaryota; kingdom Metazoa; phylum Arthropoda; class Insecta; order Phasmatodea; family Timematidae; genus Timema; species Timema cristinae. The sequence goes on from JBCFYV010009882.1 coordinate 25,470,580, forward strand.
TCCTCAGAAAGCTTCCCTTGGAGTTGATTTACTTCCTCATGGAGTTATTCAACGCCTGAGTCACTTCCTCGAGCTCTGGAAGCACGCCAACGTCCTCTGATTTCAAAAACTGGGTAAGGGACCAGCCCTAGCTTCATCTTACTGGCCGATCAGCTTGCTCGACTCTTTGGGTAAGTTGTTCGAGAGACCTCTAATGGCGAAACTGACCCGACATGTTTGCGAGGTGGGCATCTTGGTGGACGAGCAGTTAGGCTTTCGGGCGGGACAAACTATGTCTCACCAACTCGTACAGATCGTGGAGCAGGTCATGAGGAACTTCAACATCACAGGCTGACTGGTGCTGTCTTTCTCGACGTAGCAAAGGCCTTCAACCATGTTTGGAACGAAGGTTTCCTTTTCAAACTCCTTTCCCTGACCCTGCCCTTCTACCTAGTTAAGGTTGTTCAATCTTATCCATCCCACCACACCTTTTCCACTACCTTTGGGAACACCACTTCCCAAGTCAGAAGCATCCGGGCTGGAGTGCCGCAGGGTTCACTCGTGGGCCCGGTGCTCGTCTGTATGTATGTGAACGACATTCCGAAATCCCCAGACACCAAGTTGGCACTGTATGCGGACGACACGGCTTTAGTAGCGGGGTTGTGGCGAGGGCAGCTGGTGGAGAGGCGACTCCAGACGCACCTGACATAGTTGCCCTGGAGGACAAGTATTAACGTGGAGAAGAGCACGACAGTGCTCTTCACATGGAAAATAAAGTTCTACAGGCCGGCCCCACTCCCGCTGTTCGGTGAATTGATCAAATGGGCGAACAGTATTAAGTACCTGAGACTTACTCTGTACATCAAACTGACCTGGCGACTACACTGTACTGAGAGACTCAACAAGGCAAGGCAAAGGCTGAGAATCTTTGGCCCACTGCTTAACAGGCTTAACACCTTGTCCTCAAGGAATAATCTGACACTGTACAAGCAGTTATTTAGACCGATCCTCGACTATGCGTGTCCCGCTTGGGGCCACCTGGCGGACACGTATATGAGGAGGATGCAGGTGTTCTAGAACAGGTGTCTGAGGATCATTGTGGACGCAATTTGGTACGTTCGGAATGAGACTCTGCATCGTGACCTGGATATGCCTACCATCAAGAAACACTCTCAGAATCTGGCGCAGTCCTACGACAGACTTCCCGGTGCCACCAATCCTTTTATTCAGGGGCTTGGGAATTACGTTGTTGACCCTGGAGGGTGCTATCGACGTCCCAAAGCCTTGCTCGGATAAGCGAGAAGTGTAAAACAGTGGTTTGGAAGGCTCTTA
>JBCFYV010009882.1:25488240-25506904 GCA_039000515.1 Timema cristinae
GGACTTTCCTAAGAGCATAGTCAACATAGTAGGGACTTTCCTAAGGAGCATATCAACATAGTAGGGACTTTCCTAAGGAGCATATACAACATAGTAGGGACTTTCCTAAGGAGCATAGTCAACATAGTAGGGACTTTCCTAAGGAGCATAGTCAACATAGTAGGGACTTTCCTAAGGAGCATAGTCAACATAGTAGGGACTTTCCTAAGGAGCATAGTACAACATAGTAGGACTTCCTAAGGAGCATAGTCAACATAGTAGGGACTTTCCTAAGGAGCATAGTCAACATAGTAGGGACTTTCCTAAGGAGCATATACAACATAGTAGGGACTTTCCTAAGGAGTATATACAACATAGTAGGGACATTTCCTAAGGAGCATAGTCAACATAGTAGGACTTTCCTAAGGAGCATAGTCAACATAGTAGGGACTTTCCTAAGGATATAGCAACATAGTAGGACTTTCCTAAGGAGTATATACAACATAGTAGGACTTTCCTAAGGAGCATATACAACATAGTAGGGACTTTCCTAAGGAGCATATACAACATAGTAGAGGACTTTCCTAAGGAGCATAGACAACATAGTAGGGACTTTCCTAAGGAGCATAGTCAACATAGTAGGGACTTTCCTAAGGAGTATAGTCAACTATAGTAGGGACTTTCCTAAGGAGTATAGTCAACATAGTAGGCTTTCCTAAGGAGCATATACAACATAGTAGGGACTTTCCTAAGGAGCATATACAACATAGTAGGGACTTTCCTAAGGAGCATATAAACATAGTAAGACTTTCCTAAGGAGCATATACAACATAGTAGGGACTTTCCTAAGGAACATAGACACATAGTTGGAACTTTCCTAAGGAGTATATACAACATAGTAGGGAACTTTACTAAGGAGCATATACAACATAGTAGGGACTTTCCTAAGGAGCATATACAACATAGTAGGGACTTTCCTAAGGAGTATAGTCAACATAGTAGGAATTTTCCTAAGGAGCATATACAACATAGTAGGGAATTTCCTAAGGAGTATAGACCACATAGTAGGGACTTTCCTAAGGAGTATATACAACATAGTAGGAACTTTCCTAAGGAGCATATACAACATAGTAGTAACTTTCCTAAGGAGCATATACAACATATTAGGGACTTTCCTAAGGGACATAGACCACATGTAGGGACTTTCCTAAGGAGCATAGACACATAGTAGGGACTTTCCTAAGGAGCATAGTCAACATAGTAGGGACTTTCCTAAGGAGTATAGTCAACATAGTAGGGACTTTCCTAAGGAGCATAGTCAACATAGTAGGGACTTTCTTAAGGAGCATAGACCACATAGTAGGAACTTTCCTAAAGAGTATATACAACATAGTAGGGATTTTCCTAAGGAGCATATACAACATAGTAGGGACTTTCCTAAGGAGTATAGTCAACATAGTAGGGACTTTCATAAGGAGCATAGTCAACATTGTAGGGACCTTCCTAAGAGGCATATAAAACATAGTAGGGACATTCCTAAGGAGCATAGACCACATAGTAGGAACTTTCCTAAGAGATTTATATACAACATAGTAGGGACTTTCCTAAGGAGCATATACAACATAGTCGGAAATTTCATAAGGAGCATATACAACATAGTAGGGACTTTCCTAAGGAGCATAGTCAACATAGTAGGGACTTTCCTAAGGAGTATAGTCAACATAGTGGGGACTTTCCTAAGGAGCATATACAACATAGTAGGGACTTTCCTAAGGAATATATACAAAATAGTAGGGAACTTTCCTAAGGAGCATATACAACATAGTAGGAACTTTCCTAAGGAGCATATACAACATAGTAGGGACTTTCCTAAGGAACATAGACCACATAGTTGGAACTTTCCTAAGGAGTATATACAACATAGTAGGGACTTTCCTAAGGAGCATATTCAACATCGTAGGGACTTTCCTAAGGAGCATATACAACATAGTAGGGACTTTCCTAAAGAGCATAGACCACATAGTAGGGACTTTTCTAAGGAGCATATACAACATAGTAGGGACTTTCCTAAGGAGTATAGTCAACATAGTAGGGACTTTCCTAAGGAGTATAGTCAACATAGTAGGAATTTTCCTAAGGAGCATAGACCACATAGTAGGGACTTTCTAAGGGACATATACAACATAGTAGGGACTTTCCTAAAGAGTATAGTCAACATAGTAGGGAATTTCCTAAGGAGTATATACAACAAAGTAGGGACTTTCATAAGGAGCATAGTCAACATAGTAGGGAATTTGCCTAAGGAGCATATACAACATAGTAGGGACTTTCCTAAGGAGTATATACAACATAGTAGGGAATTTCCTAAGGAGCATATAGAACATAGTAGGGACTTTCCTAAGGAGCATAGTCAAAATAGTAGGGAATTTGCTAAGGAGCATATACAACATTGTAGGACTTTCCTAAGGAGTATATACAAACATAGTAGGCACTTTCCTAAGGAGCATATACAAAAATAGTAGGGACTTTCCAAAGGAGCATATACAACATAGTAGGGACTTTCCTAAGGAGTATATACAACATAGTAGGGACTTTCCTAATGAGCATAGTCAACATAGTAGGGACTTTCCTAAGGAGCATAGTCAACATAGTAGTAGGACTTTCCTAAGGAGCATATACAACATAGTAGGGACTTTCCTAAGGAGCATATACAACATAGTAGGGACTTTCCTAAGGAGCATATACAACATATTAGGGACTTTCCTAAGGAGCATATACAACATAGTAGGGATTTTCCTAAGGAGTAATTACATCATAGTAGGGAAATTTTCTAAGGAGCATAGACACATAGTCGGGATTTCCTAAGGAGCATAGACCACATAGTCGGGACTTTCCTAAGGAGCATAGACCACATAGTAGAAACTTTCCTAAGGAGTATATACAACATAGTAGGGACTTTCCTAAGGGACATATACAACATAGTAGGGACTTTCCTAAGGAGTATATACAACAAAGTAGGGACTTTCCTAAGGAGCATAGTCAACATAGTAGGGACTTTGCTAAGGAGCATAGTCAACATAGTAGGGACTTTCCTAAGGAGTATATACAACATAGTAGGGACTTTCCTAAGGAGTAATTACATCATAGTAGGGACTTTCAAAGGAGCATAGACCACATAGTCGGGACTTTCCTAAGGAGCATATACAACATAGTAGGGACTTTCCTAAGGAGCATAGTCAACATAGTAGGGACTTTCTTAAGGAGCATATACAACATAGTAGGGGCTTTCCTAAGGCGCATAGTCAACATAGTAGGGACTTTACTAAGGAGCATAGTCAACATAGTAGGGACTTTCCTAAGGAGCATATACAACATAGTAGGGACTTTCCTAAGGAGCATATACAACATAGTAGGGACTTTCCTAAGGTGTATATACATCATAGTAGGGACTTTCCTAATGAGAATAGTCAACATAGTAGGGACTTTCCTAAGGAGCATAGTCAACATAGTAGGGACTTTCCTAAGGAGCATATACAACATAGTAGGGACTTTCCTAAGGAGCATATACAACATAGTAGGGACTTTCCTAAGGAGTATATACAACATAGTAGGGACTTTCCTAAGGAGTATATACAACATAGTAGGGACTTTCCTAAGGAGCATAGACCACATAGTCGGGACTTTCCTTAGGAGTATATACAGCATAGTAGGGACTTTCCTAAGGGACATATACAACATAATAGGGACTTTCCTAAGGAGTATATACAACATAGTAGGGACTTTCCTAAGGAGTATATACAACATAGTAGGGACTTTCCTAAGGAGTATATACAACATAGTAGGGACTTTCCTAAGGAGTATATACAACATAGTAGGGACTTTCCTAAGGAGCATAGTCAACATAGTAGTGACTTTCCTAAGGAGTATATACAACATAGTAGGGACTTTCCTAAGGAGCATAGACCACATAGTCGGGACTTTCCTTAGGAGTATATACAACATAGTAGGGACTTTCCTAAGGGACATATACAACATAATAGGGACTTTCCTAAGGAGTATATACAACATAGTAGGGACTTTCCTAAGGAGTATATACATCATAGTAGGGACTTTCCTAAGGAGCATAGTCAACATAGTAGGGACTTTCCTAAGGAGCATAGTCAACATAGTAGGGACTTTCCTAAGGAGCATAGTCAACATAGTAGGGACTTTCCTAAGGAGCATAGTCAACATAGTAGGAACATTCCTAAGGAGCATAGTCAACATAGTAGGGACTTTCCTAAAAAGCTGTTATACGAAAATCATTAAGTCGCCATTCACTTTATTCCAGTAATATTATTACGCCACTGTGAAAACGCTATAATTATGTGAACATGAGGATGGTTTTTATTTTAAAATTAAATTTGTAAATCTATGCATCAAACCCTAAATATTTCATTCATAAAAAAAATTAACACTTCCTAGCTTTAAAAGAAATATAAATATTAATTCTAGAAATCGCATTTTGTAAAGAATATAAGTATATTAAAACTCGTTGGCTAAGTGGAAATGGCTTCTGCTATTTTTGTGATACAACGAATTTATAGTTCTCAGTAGGGTAATCAAAGAGGGGATAGAGGAGAGGTGGGCAAACGCTTAAATTACTTTTCCTCCCCTACAATCTATTTATCTATATATATATGTGTGTGTGTGGTTGATAAGCACCATTTCATTTCTGTTACACAAGAGCGAGTTCCACCATTTCCTTGGAACTCGGCACAATGGGACTTCTAAGTTTACTTGTACTTACATCAGCTCTACAGGTAATAAAAGCTACAATAATTAAAATGTATAGTTATTATTACATATGTCGTTCACTAAAAATATAGTTTTGTTACACACGATCACAATCCTACGAATATATACATTTCAACGCTGTGTAATGTGAATTTATGAGACTTAAATGAATCAAGATTATAATTACTTACAAAAAGTGAAAAGATGAATAATGAGTAGTATATAAGATTAATAAAAATAAAATATTTCAAATTTAAAGTAGCTAAACAAAATGACGACTATACCACGCGGAATTCTTTATATCCAATAATATTTGAAGAATTGTTTAAAATCTGTCCATTTTTTGTGGGATATTATGTTTTCTTGGTTGTTATGCAGATTTAACACAAGTTAATGAACTCTGCAACTAATTTTACTTAAGAAATTCAGCATTTAATAAAAAACGAATCCATGTATAAGTTAGAAAATAAAACAACACATTTAATCTGAGCACACATTCTATTTTAAGAAATATATTACTACTTACGAAGACTCAAATCCACAGGTTAACATTTAAATACTTCACTGTATGGAACGTAGATTTTCATTATGGTAGTTTTATGATTAAAATCGCTTTTATTAGTACATATAAAATACGTTATTTGTACAGACTTAGCTGTGATTATAAAGTTGACTGTAAATAGTTTTAGATAGTTAACTATGTATGAATTGGTGTGAAACTAAATAATTTACTATTGCAAAGGGTTTTGAAATGCGTTTGAGATTATACCAAAAGTTAGAAACCGTAACACCGATTTTCGTTAAAATTATCATTTTATTTTCAATCAATTATTTGTGTAACGGTCTTATATAATATAAATAACAAGTCATGTTAAACTTAAAAAAAAAAGTTATTTTAATATTTACACTTTGTGTTTGATGTATTTTTCTAACTTAAGACTTTTGATTAAATGGGTATAATAAACTTTGAGTTTTTTTTTTATAAATAGCGAATTGGCTGAAAATAATTATATTTTACATACAATTGACCTATTGTATTAAGTATAGTATTTATGAGTTAGTAATTTGTTAAATGTATTTAAAGGTTTTTGAACAGGAAATAAACTATGCTAAATATTTTAATAGTAACATTAAAAAGTAAGAATAATATCTTATTATGATGATAATAATAATAATATTTAAGCTTCTATTAAAAATATATAAGTAGAGCGTATTGCTAACAAGCTTGATTTTCTAACATATTGAATTTTCATAAAATAAATATATCGATCAATTGATTAAACTGTCTTTGATTGAAGTAGTAGCTTCCGCCAACCCCCAATTGAACAACCATTTAATATATATATATTAAATATTCTTCTGTACTATTCCGAACAAAAAATACAAATATAATTAGCAGCATAGTGTAAAAACCATTTTAATGATAAATTTTTATTATTATTTATTAAAACCATTTCGTTTACGTTCAAAAATAAACTAAAATGCATTTGACCGAACTTGACATAACTATACAACATCTGTTTTCTATAAAATATCTCAAACTTTTCCTCATAGATTAATAATGTCCGGCTATGAATATTTAAACACATTTAAATTACCATTTTTCGTGAACAGCTAATCTAAAGATATATTACAACAAAGCAGTCATCTAATATAAAATTGTCGCTATTCCCGCTCCGTGATCCTCTCGTGTCAGGATGGGCAGATCACCTTAAATTGGCCGCCAACCCACTCAAAATTAAAATATGCAACCATTTTGCACCAATTTTGCACCGCTTTAAACCCAAGTCTGGCGTTTTGCCAGAAAAAAATTATTCAAAAATAGGAAATGTGGGGGACAAGCAAAGCGTAGCCCCCTTCGCCTCACACTTAATAGTTTGGTGGTTTTTAAGGTGCGGTCGAAGAGAACGCGAGTATTTTTACAATTTTTACAGAATTGAAATGTTTTGGCCAAAATATATAAAATATTTCTCCAGTAGCTACATAGAGTTTAGTTTCCTGCACATGCTAAAATCAACAGATCTTGAATATCTGTCAAGGGTGTCCTGGAATTTTGTCAAAACCTTTTTTCTTCATTTAAAAAAATTTGACAAAATTCCAGGACACCCTTGACAGATATTCAAGATCTTTTGATATTAGCATGTGCAGAAAACTAAATTCTATGTTGCTACTGGAGAAATATTTGATTTATTTTGGCCAAAAAATTGTAATTCTCTAAAAACTGTACAACTACTCGTTATCCCTTCTGCTGCACCTTAATACCAAAATAGATGTCCTATTTTGCACCATTTTTCGCCCAAGTATGGCATTCTAAACCTTAATAATAATAATAATAATAATAATAATAATAATAATAATAATAATAATAATAATAATAATAATAATAATAATAATAATAATAACAATAATAATAATAATAATAACAATAATAATAATAATAACAATAATAATAATAATAATAATAAATAAAAAAATCAGAATTAATGAATGGCCCAAGTTCAGCGAATGACTTGTTTTCACAAACAATCTTTCCTATGCTAAAATTAATGTATTGTTTGCACTCATATATAAAGTTTTGAACATTATTGAACATATTAGAACATATTAGTTATATTCATGGACTTTCAAGTATGTACATTTTTACTTCCTCGCTATCTTACAGATATAGAAAATTTTGCGATCGTCAAAAAATATACAACTCGAGATTTTGAGAATTTCGACGTTTCATGACCCCCGAATCCAAAAAAGTTGTTTTTGAATTTCCATATGTCTGTCTGTCTGCACCTCGGAATAGAGCCTAAGCTATTTTACCGATAGGGCTAGATCTTGTTATCTAAAGTTTTCATAGGATGTATATGGATATAAAACCCTAAAATCAAGGGCAAAAAAGAAAAAAAACTATTTTCTCAAAATCGGTTCTAACAATTTTGATTAAATTTCATTTCTAAGAAATGATCAATATTCCAAACCAAATGGATTTTCTGATTTATTCGGCAAAAAGACTTTAAGGGTTCCGGCTTGATGCGTAAATTCTTATTTACTATCACATCTCCAAAATTATTTGAGATATTAAATTTCTTATCATTGCAAACAAACAATTATACAATACAAATACAATATACAAATATAATTTTATTTGAAACCTATTTTCATAAAACCAATAATTTTCAAGCTAAACGCAAAAATATATACACACACACACACACATATATATATATATATATATATATAAAAATAATAACTTTTCGAACACTAAAGGTCAAGTATTGCGACCGTAAGAAGAAATATAACCCGCCCGATATGTTGGTGGATGTCGATGTTTTATGACCCTACACAAACCCTTAAAGTAGTTTTTGCAATTACGTCTGTCTCTGTGTGTGTGTCTATTTAACCCTAAAATTAAGAGTAGTTCAATAAAGGGCGAAAGAGAACAAATCGATTTTCTCAAAATAAGCTCTAGCGATTTTGATTAAAATTCGTACCTAGGCATTGATTAAGATTAATAACAAAATGGCTATCTCATGAAAATAACTGTTATGGTACCTTACAGAAGCGAAAATTTCCATATCTCCGCAACTATTTAAGACACTAAATAACTTATAATTGGAACATTGTAGTACTATTAAAAATAATAAACTTTTATTTGGAATGTATATTTTTATAAAACCAATAGTTTCGGAGATATTGGCAAATATATTATTAATGACATTTTTGAGATTTAGTTGTACAGATATACTACTTATGATTTTAACGCAATAATTCTATAATTCCATAGAGTAAGTAAATAAGTAAGTCTCTAAAAAGTGTATGTTTTCTTTCTTTAACCTCTTAGACTCAATAGTCAATATTTACCCTTTTTATTGGTCTAAATATATAAATGAGGAATTTAATAGCAATGCGATAACCATAAGATGTGTAACCCCTAATAAAATGTCGACAATTTTAAACGGAACTTGAAATTCTAATAAGAAATATTGACCCTTGCAGACACAATATTTTTTTTGGGGTCCAAATAGTCCAAATATATTAGTGAGGTTTTAATTCTTTAAAAAGAAAATCATAAAATTTAAATGCGAGAGTCATAAAATATTTAACGTATGTATAACGCCATTTATGCTTGGGTTTGTTAGTTTATATTATTTCGTTTCACATGTATTACGAGTTTTGAGTAAATATCTCCATTTTTAAACAAGGAGTGAGAAAGTCCGTGTAAGAACAGAACTACCCTAGTATGTTGAGCTTATTTAATGGAATGTATTCAAGCTGGAAGGGTGTGCGTGGGCATCTCTAAGAGTTGAAAGATAACATTTTCTATAAAAGTGTGAAAAATATAGTTCTAAGTTCTAGGCTAAACTTTTGTGATGAATAAAATGTTTTATTTAACTTGAAATTATTCTTACTATAGAGTTTTGAAATGTTAAATATTTGGCCCACATATTTTACTCCAAATTTTAAAAATTGAGATTGTTTAATACATTTTAGAAAAGTTAGTTTAAATCTTATGTAAAATTTAAAAAATAAAGTTTGTTTTATATTTTAATGTTTGACTTTTAATAAATAACTTTTCACATGTTGGAATGTATGTTTTATTTATATATATAATATATATATATATATATATATAAATTGGGTAGATTTTTTATTTTCTCATATAAAGAGAAAGTATTGTAATCGTGAACATTTTCAACCTCGAGATAATTATGAATCTTTACGTTTGTTCCCTTGAATACGAAAAAGTTGATTTTACAATTATGTTTGTTTCTGAACATAGATACTATACTGTTCGAATGATTTTGTTCAAAATCTAATGGCTGTACTTTGAGAATTTGTTTTGGTTTTGACCCTAACCCTTGTAGGCCTATTAATATATAGTTTATTTAAAAGTGACTTTTTAAAATCACAAATATTTTGAGATGGATCCACCCGGTTTGTTTAAAATGTATATCTAGCGAGTGTTTGATCTGTCAAATAACACTGTATATTTGTTTTTTGAGTAAAAATTCGTTTTAGGGTAGTTTAATGAAGAGTCATTTCTGAAAAGTATTTTTTTTTTTAAATAGCTCTAGCAGTTTTGTTAAATATGAATATCTTACGATTGTTTGACATGACAAATAGTAATGTACATTTATTTTTAGGGAAAAATTCATCTAAGAATAATTTACCAAAGACTGATAATTTTTATAAAATTTGAAGGGTTTTAAAAATAGCTTTAACGATTTGTCTCAAATTGGGTATCTGCTAAGTTATCTACAATAAAAATTATTACATTTATATTCGTTTTTCTTAAACAACTCTGCTGATAGCTGATATTTAAAAAATTATATTAAAATATTTAACTACCACGTTTTACTGCCTGTTCAGGTTTACGCATGCATGATAATTACTATAATGGGGTAGGGATGGGGAATGAGACAATTTAGAAGTAATATACCTCCATTTTCTTGGAAAGAGAGTGGGAAACCATCAAGGAAAAACCACCCTCATTAGATCCTAACGGGATTCGAACACCGATCTCCCCGTTTCCAGCAGGCCAGTATAACATGTAAGTGATACCTCAGGCCATTCTTCATCTGAAGCGGCTTTTTTGAGAATAGACTGAACAATTTTGCTACATGAGAACTTTTTATACGATTTAATACTATCATATAGTGATTTTTATAAAATATATGTTAATTTAAGGGTAGTTTACTCATGATCAATTTTAGAAAATTGATTGACCCTCAAAAAGTATTTCAATATATTATTTAAAATGGCTATCTGTTAATTGTTTTTCATGATAAATAAGAAGATATATTTATTTTTAACAAATATAAATAATTTGAGGGACGTTTACAAATAAATGTCTGCATTTTACTAAAAACTTTTTTTGTAAGCATTGGTGTAAGCTACAAATTAGGTTTACTGGTAAGTAAGAAAGTTTTAACTATTAAAGTAGAGCTTGATTTTAAGCATGTCATTTATACTGATAAGATAGATAAATAATTCAATTTGTTATGAAATTATAGACGATACTTAGTTTTTTGTTATATTTTTAGAATTTAATCAAAAATTGGTTTAGTTTGTTTTAGTATAATATTTAATTAAATAATTGATTGATTGATAGTTGATTGTATTGTAGAAGGTAATACTGAAATAGTTTTATAATTTTCTTTTATAATACGTCCAATAATAATTCGTAATTTTGTATTGGGGTTAGTTAAAATACTAGTAATTAATTTACTTACCCCAATTTGAGATGAGCTAATATTTTATAATAGTTAATGTTAAATCAATATTTGAAATTAATAATTAGAGGAGTTGAAGGTCTACCACCACTCCTTTCTTTATCCTCTACACTTCCTGTTGTAAAGACCCTATGCTCCTGTTTCAAAAGATTTTGTTTTGGAAAAGAATCTCATTTAAATAGTTTCAGGAAGTCAGTATAAACATATTCAAATACTTTTCATGTTTTAGTCTTTTCATGAACCCAGAAACTAAAAATAACACGTTATTCAATGGTGTATTTAGAAATATCACCCACCATGTAGTTTATGATCCGAACCAAATAAATGTATTTGATATTAATTATTTAATTAGGGACAACGATATTTTGTGGCCAGTCTTTATATATGTGCTGTATTACATGCACAATGAATATGAAAATTTGTCTAAATGGTCAACTCAAAAATATGCCTTTTTCTGTACCTATAGTGGGGCAAGAACCACGCAACTACGCTAATGATTGCGATCACTGTACGACAAAAACTTCGGGGATATAAAATAAAAGGAGCATGGTTTCAAATATCCAAACCTATTATTTGACATTTTAACAATATAACATAATATGATAAGCTGAATGAGGAATTTTCATTCGCCCCCAAATAAGGAAACTTATGAAAAATGATTTATTTGTGACGAAGACAGAGGATATTAAATTGATATCTTGGATTTTGTTTAAAGCATTTTGTGTATCGATTTCTTCGAAAAAAAAAATATACATAATCTCTGGTTTAAACTGTACTACAATGATATAAAAAAAATATAGGATGCCAAATATTTTCAAAAATTCTTTTTCTACATTAACATTCCGTTTTTATTTCCTGATAATTTGGGAACTGTCAGTGATAAGCAAGGGGAAAGCTTTTTTCAGGAGATATAAAAGATGAAAAACTTTTGTTGTAGACGTGACACACATAAATTAATGGTATTTTTGAGATCAGCACATTAATTTCCTTTCAAATAAGCCAAGTCTTATGTCCCCGAGGTATGAAAAAAATTGTTGGCTAGTGTAATCGGTTTGATTGAACTTGATAATTTTTTATTTTTACATCTGTAGAGATAAAGAAACACGAGAAAAGAAATACTAGATCACACTAAATTACATTGATAGTAACGTTTCATGTATGAATATTTATGATTCATGTAACCGGTATTGACATTTATGTTGAAAAGATTGTTCAAGTTTTTGTCACCATGATATATTTAACACATTATAATAAAAAAAGATAAGTCAATTTGGTAAGTTTTCGTAATATATAGTTATTATAATGAAGCACCCCTTTCTTAATAAATATTTAGAAAAAAGGTGACCTTCTAGCAAATAAAAAAAAGGCAAAAAGGAGAGAGATCCCCAAGTAATAATAGCTTAGACACACAAAAATATGTTGTATAAAATATATAGTTTAACATATAAATAAACACAGAGGTTTATTCAAATAAAACGAATAAAAATATACAACATACGTCCAAATCTGAATCCAAAATGGAGTATGTCGAGAAAAAGAACAATATACAATAGCTAAAAAGAGCGAATACTTGACTATTCAAAAATGTTCCTACTGAATTATTATCAGAGATTAACGCAACTTAAAAGGGGCGCAGAAACTCCCCAAACATATTTAAATTATGACATAAACATAAATATCATACAATATTACTTACAATGCTCAGGTGTATTATACATACATACATTCCAAAATACAATTTTACAGCCATACCACTGAAAAGAAACTGACGGATAAATTCCTCTCCATATTAATGATATATGAGTAATTTAGGTTTTCTCTTAAAATAATATGAAACAAAAAAATAACTACAAAATTGTATGTCTATATTCAAAGAGTAAAGAACCAGTTATAGCAAATGACCATTACAAGATGAACGTTAATAATAATAAGTAATTCCCACACTAACACATTTTATTATGAATAAATCTTGTAATGTTCTCCCAGACAAGTAATATTATTAAAAGGTATCTTTACCTAAATGTTTGCAACATTATCACTGAAACACCCATCTCAAAATGAAAAGTATTACTTACCCTTAATACTATTATGTGTGGCCAGTTATACATATAACTTAGGTACGGCAAGAGAATTTAATTGTGGATTGAATAATAACGTTACTATTAAGACATATAATATATTAAATCAGTAATTAATACTTAAGCCAAACGAAATTTAGAAAACAATTTAAGAATATTTATATACGGGGTGAGTTTTACAGTGAGTGTTACAAAAGCTAAGCGCATATTTCTTATGAAACACTGGGGAGGAAATGTGTACAAAGATTTGCTCTGAATTCATTATCAAGGGAGTAATGAACTCTTGAAACTCATGTAATTAAGACGAAACAACAATTTTATAACAACGTAACAAATGAGTAGGAGAATAGTAATTGAGGAGAAGTATTTACTTTTATTACTCAATGTACAGTAGGTAACACTACAACGACTCTTTTGTAAACATTCGTGTCTTATCATAGCAGATGTTCAAATATCCGGCCACCAACATCCATACAGCACCGACATCGCCGGAGCATGGACTGTCAAGCTCTTTGAAACATGCCTGGTGTGTTTCGAACACTGTTGCACGCGGCGAAAATTCGGGGCTGAAGGTCATGTTATCGTTCCGTACTGTACATGGCACTTTTGATATGGCCCCACAAAAAGAAAGCCAGGAGGATTCAGTTCTGGAGAGCGTGCTGGCAATGGAACAGGCCCTTGGTTGCCGATCCATCATTTACCAAACGTGTTCGTCAAAAACTTCCTGGCCACGCAACTGAAGTGCACGGGTACCTGTCGTGCTGGAACACTATTCACGCACACACATCAAGGGGCAGGACTTCCAGTAGACCAGGCAAAGTGTTTCCCAAGAAGTCGGGGTAGAGCTGATCGGTCAGCTGATTTAGCAAGACGTGCAGACCAATTAAGCAATCACCCACGATTACGCACACCACATTGACCGAAAATCGTACTTTGTGAGCACGGACAGAAGTAGCTCGTTGGTTTTCATCTGCCCAACAATGCAGATTGAGATTGTTGAAATATCAATCAAGCGTAAATGTAACCTCGTGTCTGAACAACACAGACACATGGAAGTAATTATTTAATACACTTCTTAGAAACCAGACACAGAAGCAGCGTCTACGTGGGTAATCGTTCATTCCTAGAGCTTGCACACTTTGCAGGTGGTAAGGATGAAGAATTTCCTCGTGCAGTATGCAACATACCGTCATCTGCCTCACTCGGCGATCTCATACAACTAGACGTGTGCTTGTGCTAGGTGTGTTGTCTACATCATCAAGGATATCTTCTTCCACTGCCACTAGAAGTGAAAGAGGTTGACCTATGTCATATATGTGTGGCCATAGAGCCTGTCGTACGAAGATGGTGGTCTACTTGCTAGAACATGGTATTTACCGGAGCTCGTTGTTGTGGAAATCGTTTTGCGTACAGCCTTGCTGCTACCCTTCCACATGAGTGTGAAGCACCATATATTAACTGCATGCCAGCCAGCTCCGCCAAAGTAAGGCGCTCCACTACCCACTCCCGAGCATAAAACAAGTGTCTTTGGTGTGGGTAGCTTGCACGTATCGCTGTTTGTTATCAAGTGAAAGCCACGTAATAGCCTCTCCCAGTTGAATGCAGCAACTGCTGGCACGCGCACACGTCTGGTTTAATAGATGCGTGGAAGAGTGAGAGCATTTGATTTTAAACAGCTCATTGCTCCCTTAATAATGACTTCAGAGCAAAACTTTATTTTTATAAATTTTCCTCCTAGTTTTCATTAGGAATATGCTCCTACCTTTTGTAACATAAGTTCAAACTAACCGGTATTATGCCAAAAATAATTAACTGAGATCTTACATTTTTAAATGTTGTAGGTTACTTAAATATGATAAAATAATACTTCGTTTCCCATCACCACCAAGAGTACCAAAAAAGCTACTACGTAGTTATTTATACCATCCAGATCCTAGAAGAGGGTTGCATAGAAGCAAGGAGAGGGCCTACAAAGAGAATCTCGTTGTCAAAGGGGAATATGGTATATTTTACTCTCGCCACTCATGGGACTGGAATTGACGTCATGACTTTGAAGCGCCTAGAATCTAGTAGATGTTTGAATAATTTGGTCTAACAAGGAAACTCTTCTTATCGGCGCTTATATCATCTGGCCGGGCTAGTCAGTTAAACACGGTATTTTGATCAGGCCGGACGTGAGTAGGTGAGTAGACGTTTAGTGTGGTTGGTTGTAGATAGATCGGTTTGAATGGGACAGAGTCAGATACTAGCTAAGTTAATAATACTCTACTCATTGGTTTATTTTAGGGAAATTATTCTAATAAAAAATATTTATCGTTGTACTTTATATTACGCCAGATTTTTAGAATGAATCTTGCAGCATATTAATATGCTACATTCTCCACAACTTGTGCTCTCCGAACTCTGGATTTGGCCATCTCTCTCTCCTGATCCATTGAGAAGGAAATTTCTTCCCCGACACAGGGAAGTGCCAAGATCTACTGGGAGCAGGAACCATTTCATACCTTGTAATAATATCCTAGGCAATACTGTAGTCCTGGTGCTCCTATCCTTTTCCACCCAAGAAGCTTGCATCTTTTTGCACGCCCCCACCATCTATATCACCGGGCGAAGCTCCACGCACACTGTCTTCTTGTCATTGACCCGATGTGTCTTATGATACACCGGATGGATCAGCGACTCATCAGCATCAAGAATACATTACATTCGGTGGATTTCTCACTGTTTTGCTCCAGGTTGTCAATCGGGCCACAATTACACTGAGCTCTTCTCGAGGATACTGGATGACGCCATACGACGGGAAAGAAGGAGAAAGGGTAACAACTGTAAACGGGAGACTCCTGGGACAGGGCATATCGAATCGACACATAGTATAAATGTATTCACCCAGCCTCTTAATGCATACATAACACTCGGTGTCACTATATGGGAGTTCGACTGCACCTTTGTAACAGGTAGCACGATCACCAAAGTACACTCGTAAGAATGTTGACCCTCTGTTTCTTCAATGGCGTACTGCATAAGTCAATGCTTAAGTTTATAAGAACATTATTTATTTGGGAGTTCATTAAACTGCTTCTTTCTTCCGGGGCCGGAGTATGATAAGTTTAGATTTCTAACGACCGATAGTGTAAGTCACTGTCCTTTAATATTTCTTCGCATTTAGTGGGGAAGACACTAACAAATAGACTTTTCCCACGAATATATTCGACAATTACCAAATGCATACAATTAACAAAAATAGTAGAAAATAACAAATTACTTACACAGGGACATTCAAAGTTACTCTGGGTAGCATATTTTTAAGATGGCATACGTGGGTTCTTCTCATCTTAGAGTTATCACTTACGTCTTTAAAGATGTCAGTGTTACAAGTTGAATAAACCTCTCCACCTTCAACGGACAGACCTAGGTCTCTTTGGCCATGGAGTCGTTGTTAGCCGTCGTGGTAGCCTTCATCTTACGAAGAGGTATCAAGATTACAAATTTGGAGAATGCATTCGCTAAAGCAATAATACACGAATTGCCCAAAACGAAGTGGCTAATCGGTCCCACAAGACATCTCAGGGGCGTTGAGAAACATTTGCCTAATGTGTATAAACTCTGGAATTTTGGGTGTTTTGCCATCTGGAAATTCACACCAGCGGCTAGCCCACCCTTGACATCGCTATTCATATTGAAACAAAATAACTCTTTGGAAGATTTTCAAAACATTTAAATGACAACCAAAGTCAGAATAAAGGATATATTTCAATAACATAGGCCGGATAGTAACTGCGGTGACAATTTTACTACTCAGACACTTGGAATTGGTAGCGACCAGGAGGTTTATTATTCATAGTGTGCAATCTAATTTTTCTCCATTCTGAAGCTTGCTCATGATGCCTAAGCACCAGGAGTCACTGTTTTGGTGTTCCATAGTCGAAACAAAGTATTCCAGAATGGAATGCATAATACCAACAGCTGGTATCATTAACTCCGAACATATTGGCTTGATATCCTCCAAAACGAGAGAAAGGGCATCAGCTATCAACATATTTACCCGGGACGTGGTGAGTAGAAAACCTAAATTGAGATAACCTCCGGACCCTTACAGAATTTCCCTAATTGTTTCAGATAAGGTTTCACGTTGTTCTATATAATCAGATAATTTTTTAATACAGAAAATTCAGGCCATACATTCTTCTTCATAGGAGCTGTACCACCTTTCAGCGTCCATGAGAGTTCGACCAGCAAAAGTTAACGGATGAACCCCGTCGGCCTTCCGTTGTGAGAGTACAGCCCCTAGTGCAATAGAAGAATCGTTGACATAGAGTAAGAAAGCAAGGAAAAATTTGGCATGCGTAATACTTCAAGACAAAATTTGTTTATTATTTTCCAATGGTTTGGCCTGTGCCTATCCCTCACAAAACACAATTCCTTTATTTTTAAGTGAATTA
The DNA here is from genome assembly GCA_039000515.1 of Timema cristinae. Taxonomy (NCBI): domain Eukaryota; kingdom Metazoa; phylum Arthropoda; class Insecta; order Phasmatodea; family Timematidae; genus Timema; species Timema cristinae. The sequence goes on from JBCFYV010009882.1 coordinate 25,505,737, forward strand.
AAAGTTCCATAAATTTCATAAAATGATGGAGTAAAATTCCAGTAGGCCCACATCCCAATGAATCTATCATACCTTTGAGATTCATAGGAGGGGTACTCAATTATGATCTTGATGCGTTCAGTGTCAATCAAAATGTTTACTGACGAGATAGCATACTCTAGGTACTTGATCAAAGATTTTCCCATATACTTTCTCAGGATTTACCACAAGCCAACACAACCTAGTTGGCCTAACACCGTTTCTATATGGATTAAATGTTCGTCCAAGACATAGCTGTAAATACAGATACTATCCAAGTAATTGAACAATTACTTATATTTCAGGTTTGAAAAGAAGTGATACACGACACGATTTAAAACAAGGCTACTAATGCTACATCCTAGTGGTACTATGTTGAACTCATACACTTTCCAAAAAGTTGCAAACGCAGTGTACTACTTTGATGGCTCAGAGAGTGTGCATTGCAAATAATCTGACAATAAGGTCAAGTGAACTGTAAATGCTAATTTTTTCCAAGTGCTGGAATGTTTACTCTATACAGAGCATAGTTTTGGGATTACACTGTATCTTCTTACAGGGGCGTATCCAGTGGGGGGGCGGGAGGGCCGGGACCCCCCCGAATCTTAAGACGAAAACTCAGGTAGTAGTTTTTTTTTTAAAATTAGCACCGCGTCTTACTACCCACTTGGGTTATACGCCTATGTACTAATTACTCTACTTAAATCTAGAACAGACACAACATCCAGCCCCGGCCGTTAATTTATTCACTGTGAAATGGAAAAACAACATTTCATCAATTATAAATTTTTGGGCCATGTGGGGAATCGAACCCGGGATCTTTAGCTCTGAAGGCAGAGACTCTACCGACTGAGCTGATGTTTAAATCAAGGATATCAGAGAAGATTTCCTCACATTCTTCCCAGTTTATGATATGACTGGTGCTGGCATTGCTGATACAATAAAATTACAAATTTCACGTTTTGGACTTGATCTTCAGAATGTGTGAGGCCAAGGCTACGGTGGAGCCTCAGAAATGCGGGGAGCATTTACCGGTGTACAAGCAATCATAAAACGTGATTTCCCTAAAGCAATATATACTCACTGCTCATCTCATTGCCTAAATCTGTGTTTAAGTGACGCTGCCAAAACACCTGATATTGTAGAGAAA
>JBCFYV010009882.1:25507004-25556887 GCA_039000515.1 Timema cristinae
TATGTTGACTATACTCCTTAGGAAAGTTCCTACTATGTTGACTATGCTCCTTAGAAAGTCCCTACTATGTTGTCTATGCTCTTAGGAAAGTCCCTACTATGTTGTATATGCTCCTTAGGAAAGTCCCTACGATGTTGAATATGCTCCTTAGGAAATTCCTACTATGTTGTATATACTCCTTAGGAAAGTTCCAACTATGTGGTCTATGTCCTTAGAAAGTCCCTACTATGTTGTATATGCTCCTTAGGAAAGTTCCTACTATGTTGTATATGCTCCTTAGGAAAGTCCCTACTATTTTGTATATTTCCTTAGGAAAGTCCCTACTATGTTGTATATGCTCCTTAGGAAAGTCCCTACTATGTTGACTATACTCCTTAGGAAAGTCCCTACTATGTTGACTATGCTCCCTTAGGAAAGTCCCTACTATGTGTATATGCTCCTTAGAAAGTCCCTACTATGTTGACTATGCTCCTTAGGAAAGTCCATACTATGTTGTATATGCTCCTTAGGAAAGTCCCTACTATGTTGACTATGCTCCTTAGGAAAGTCCCTACTATGTTGTATATGCTCCTTAGGAAAGTCCTACTATGTTGATATGCTCCTTAGGAAAGTCCTACTATGTTGCTATCCCCTTAGGAAAGTCCCTACTATGTTGATATGCTCCTTAGGAAAGTTCCTTATTAATGTTTGTATATGCTCCTTAGGAAAGTCCCTACTATGTTGTATATACTCCTTAGGAAAGTCCCTACTATGTTGTATATGCTCCTTAGGAAAATTCCTACTATGTTGATATGCTCCTTAGGAAAGTCCCTACTATGTTGTATATACTCCTTAGGAAAGTCCCTACTATGTTTGTAAAATATGCTCCCTTAGGAAAGTCCCTACTATGTTGTATATACTCCTTAGGAAAGTTCCAACTATGTGGTCTATGTTCCTTAGAAAGTCCCTACTATGTTGTATATGCTCCTTAGGAAAGTTCCATACTATGTTGTATATGCTCCTTAGAAAGTCCCTACTATGTTGTATATACTCCTTAGGAAAGTCCTACTATGTTGTATATGCTACTTAGGAAAGACCCTACTATGTTGACTATACTCCTTAAGAGACAGTACTACTTAAAGTTGTTGACTATGCTCCTTAGGAAAGTCCCATACTATGTTGACTATGCTCCTTAGGAAGTCCCTACTATGTTGACTATGCTCCTTAGGAAAGTCCTCTATGTTGTATATGCTCCTTAGGAAAGTCCCTACTATGTGTTATGCTCCTTAGGAAAGTCCCTACTATGTTGATATCTCCTTAGGAAAGTCCGTACTATGTTGTATATGCTACTTAGGAAAGTCCCTACTATGTTGACTATACTCCTTAGGAAAGTCCCTACTATGTTGACTATGCTCCTTAGGAAAGTCCCTACTATGTTGACTATACTCCTTAGGAAAGTCCCTACTATGTTGTATATGCTCCTTAGGAAAGTCCCTACTATGTGGTCTATGCTCCTTAGGAATGTCCATACATTTTGACTATGCTCCTTAGGAATGTCCCTACTATGTTGACTATTCTCCTTAGGAAAGTCCCGACTATGTGGTCTATGCTCCTTAGGAAAGTCCCTACTATGTGGTCTATGCTCCTTAGGAAAGTCCATACTATTTTGACTATGCTCCTTAGGAGACTCCCTACTATGTGGTCTATGCTCCTTAGGAATGTTCCTACTTATTAGGAATCCTATTGTGTATCTTAGAAAGCTATATTGAATCTCCTAGAATCCTACTTGTTGTATGTTAGGAAGTCCTACTATGTTATATGCTCCTTAGAAAGTCCTACTTGTGCTATGTCCTTAGGAAAGTCCCTACTATGTGTTATCCTTAGGAATCTACATTTGATATCTCCTTAGGAAAGTCTATATGTGACTATCTCCTTAGAAAGTCCTACTATGTGTTATGCTCCTTAGAAAGTCCTACTATGTGGTCTATGCTCCTTAGGAAAGTCCTACTATTTGATATGCTCCTTAGAAAGTCCCTAATGTTATATGCTCCTTAGGAAAGTCCTACTATGTTGTTATCTCCTTAGAAAGTCCAACTATGTGTCTATGTTCCTTAGGAAAGTCCTATATGTTGTATATGCTCCTAGGAAAGTCCTACTATGTTGATATGCTCCTTAGGAAAGTCCTACTATGTTGTATATCTCCTTGGAAAGTCCTATATGTTGTATGCTCTTAGGAAAGTCCCTACTATTGACTATCTCCTTAGGAAAGTCCCTACTATGTTGATTTCCTTAGAGTCCCTACTATGTGATATCTTGAAGTCCCTACTATGTTGACTATGCTCTAGGAAAGTCCTACTATGTTGATATGCTCCTTAGGAAAGTCCCTACTATGTTGACTATGCTCCTTAGGAAAGTCCCTACTATGTGGTCTATGCTCCTTAGAAAGTTCTATATTTGACTATGCTCCTTAGGAAAGTCCTACTATTTGACTATGCTCTTAGGAAAGTCCTACTATGTTGACTATGCTCCTTAGGAAAGTCCTACTATGTTGATATGCTCCTTAGGAAAGTCCTACTATGTTGATTGCTCCTTAGAAGTCCTACTATTTGTATATACTCCTTAGAAAGTCCTACTATGTTGATATGCTCTTAGGAAAGTTCCTATATGTTGATATGCTCCTTTGGAAAGTCCTACTATGTGTATATACTCTTAGAAAGTCCCTACTATGTTGTATATGCCTCTCCTTAGTTAAATCCTAGAATCTATGTTGTATATGCTCCTTAGGAAAGTCCCTACTATGTGTATATCTCCTTAGAAAGTCCCTACTATGTTGTATATCTCCTAGGAAATTCCACTATGTGGCTATTTCCTTAGAAAGTCCCTACTATGTGTATATGCTCCTTAGGAAAGTTCTACTATGTTGTATATGCTCTTAGGAAAGTCCCTACTATGTTGTTATACTCTTAGGAAGTCCACTATGTTGTTATGTCTTAGGAAAGCCCTACTATGTTGTATACTCCTTAGAAAGTCTACTATGTTGATATGCTCCTTAGGAAAGTCCCTACTATGTTGATATACTCCTTAGGAAGTCCTACTATGTTGTATATGCTCTTAGGAAAGCTTCTATGTTGATATCTCCTTAGAAAGTCCCTACTATGTTGTTATCTCCTTAGGAAAGTCCTACTTGTTGTATATGCTCTTAGGAAGTCCCTACTATGTTGACTATACTCTTAGGAAAGTCCTACTATGTTGTATGCTCCTTAGGAAAGTCCCTACTATGTGACTATACTCCTTAGGAATGCCCTACTATGTTGTATGCTCCTTAGGAAGTCCCTACTATGTGGTCTATGCTCCTTAGGAAGTCCTACATTTTGATATGCTCCTTAGGAAGTCCTACTATGTTGACTATTCCTTAGGAAAGTCCCTATGGTCTATGCTCCTTAGGAAGTCCTACTATGTGTCTTGTCCTTAGGAAAGTCCATACTATTTTGACTATGCTCCTTAGGAGATCCTACTATGTGTCTATGCTCCTTGAATGTTCCTACTATGTTGACTATGTCCTTAGGAAAGTCCTCTATGTTGACTATGCTCTTAGGAAAGTCCTATATGTGACTATGCTTCTTAGGAAAGTCCTACTATGTTGTATTGTCCTTAGGAAGTCTACTATGTTGATATGCTCTTAGGAAAGTCTACTTGTTGACTTGCTCTTAGGAAAGTCCTACTATGTTGACTTGCTCTTAGGAAAGTCCTACTATGTTGACTATGCTCCTTGGAAAGTCCCTACTATTGGTCTATGCTCCTTAGGAATGTCATAATTTTGACTATGCTCTTAGGAATGTCCTATATGTTGACTTGTCCTTAGGAAGTCCCGACTATGTGGTCTATGCTCCTTAGGAATGTCCCTACTATGTGGTCTATGTCCTAGGAAGTCCATACTATTTTGACTATGCTCTTAGGAAACTCCTACTATGTTGACTATGCTCTTAGGAGTCCTACTATGTTGACTATGCTCATAGGAAAGTCCTACTATGTTGACTATGTCTTAGGAAGTCCTACTTTTTGAATATGTCTTAGGAAAGTCCCTACTTGTGACTATGCTCCTTAGGAAAGTCCCTACTATGTTATATGCTCCTTAGGAAAGTCCCTATTGTTGACTATGTCCTTAGGAATAGTCCTACTTATATGATCTATGCTCCTTGGAAAGTCCTCTATGTGTCTAGCTCCTTGGAAATTCCTAATGTTACTATGTCTAGGGAAAGTCCCTACTATGTTGAATATGCTCTTAGGAAGTCCATACTATGTTGACTATGCTCTTTAGGAAAGTCCTACTATGTTGACTATGCTCCTTAGGAAAGTTCCTATTATGTTGCTATGCTCCTTAGGAAAGTCCCTACTTTGTTGACTTGCTCCTTAGGAAAGTCCCTTTTATGTTGTATATATCCTTAGGAAGTCCCTACTTTTTTTATATGCTCCTTAGGAAAGTTCCTATTATGTTGATTGCTCCTTGGAAAGTCCCTACTATGTTGTATATACTCCTTAGGAAAGTCCCTACTATGTTGTATATGTATTTAGGAAACTCCTACTTGTTGACTATGCTCCTTAGAAAGTCCCTACTATGTGGTTATGCTCCTTAGGAAAGTCTCCTTACTAGTTGTATATCTCCTTAGGAAAGTCCCTATATTTTATATGCCCTTAGGAAATTTCCCTATATGTTGATATCTCCTTAGGAAAGTCCCTACTATGTTGTATATGCCCCTTTAGGAAAATCCTACTATTGTTGAACTCTTAGGAAAGTCCCTACTATGTTGTATATGCTCCTTAGGAAAGTCCCTACTATGTTGTATATGCTCCTTAGTAAAGTCCCTACTATGTTGTATTATCCTTAGGAAAGTTCCAACTATGTGGTCTATGTTCCTTAGGAAAGTCCCTACTATGTTGTATATGCTCCTTAGGAAAGTTCTTACTATGTTGTATATGCTCCTTAGGAAAGTCCCTACTATGTTGTATATACTCCTTAGGAAAGTCCGTACTATGTTGTATATGCTACTTAGGAAAGACCCTACTATGTTGACTATACTCCTTAAGAAAGTCCCTACTATGTGGTCTATGCTCCTTAGGAATGTCCATACATTTTGACTATGCTCCTTAGGAATGTCCCTACTATGTTGACTATGCTCCTTAGGAAAGTCCCGACTATGTGGTCTATGCTCCTTAGGAAAGTCCCTACTATGTGGTCTATGCTCCTTAGGAAACTCCCTACTATGTTGACTATGCTCCTTAGGAAAGTCCCTACTATGTTGTTAATGCTCCTTAGGAAAGTCCTACTATGTTGAATATGCTCCTTAGGAAAGTCCCTACTATGTTGACTATGCTCCTTAGGAAAGTCCCTACTATGTTGACTATGCTCCTTAGGAAAGTCCCTACTATGTTGACTATGCTCCTTAGGAAAGTCCCTACTATGTGGTCTATGCTCCTTAGGAATGTCCATACATTTTGACTATGCTCCTTAGGAATGTCCCTACTATGTTGACTATGCTCCTTAGGAAAGTCCCGACTATGTGGTCTATGCTCCTTAGGAAAGTCCCTACTATGTGGTCTATGCTCCTTAGGAAAGTCCATACTATTTTGACTATGCTCCTTAGGAAACTCCCTACTATGTTGACTATGCTCCTTAGGAAAGTCCCTACTATGTTGACTATGCTCCATAGGAAAGTCCCTACTATGTTGACTATGCTCCTTAGGAAAGTCCATACTATTTGAATATGCTCCTTAGGAAAGTCCCTACTATGTTGACTATGCTCCTTAGGAAAGTCCCTACTATGTTGAATATGCTCCTTAGGAAAGTCCCTACTATGTTGACTATGCTACTTAGGAAAGTCCCTACTATGTTGACTATACTCCTTAGGAAAGTCCCTACTATGTTGACTATGCTCCTTGGGAAAGTCCCTACTATGTTGACTATACTCCTTAGGAATGTCCCTACTATGTTGTATATGCTCCTTAGGAAAGTCCCTACTATGTGGTCTATGCTCCTTAGGAATGTCCATACATTTTGACTATGCTCCTTAGGAATGTCCCTACTATGTTGACTATGCTCCTTAGGAATGTCCCGACTATGTGGTCTATGCTCCTTAGAAAGTCCCTACTATGTGGTCTATGCTCCTTAGGAAAGTCCATACTATTTGAATATGCTCCTTAGGAAACTCCCTACTATGTGGTCTATGCTCCTTAGGAATGTTCCTACTATGTTGACTATGCTCCTTAGGAAAGTCCCTACTATGTTGACTATGCTCCTTAGGAAAGTCCCTACTATGTTGACTATGCTCCTTAGGAAAGTCCCTACTATGTGGTCTATGCTCCTTAGGAATGTCCATACATTTTGACTATGCTCCTTAGGAATGTCCCTACAATGTTGACTATGCTCCTTAGGAAAGTCCCGACTATGTGGTCTATGCTCCTTAGGAAAGTCCCTACTATGTGGTCTATGCTCCTTAGGAAAGTCCATACTATTTTGACTATGCTCCTTAGGAAACTCCCTACTATGTTGACTATGCTCCTTAGGAAAGTCCCTACTATGTTGACTATGCTCCATAGGAAAGTCCCTACTATGTTGACTATGCTCCTTAGGAAAGTCCATACTATTTTGAATATGCTCCTTAGGAAAGTCCCTACTATGTTGACTATGCTCCTTAGGAAAGTCCCTACTATGTTGAATATGATCCTTAGGAAAGTCCTACTATGTTGACTATGCTCCTTAGGAAAGTCCCTACTATGTGGTCTATGCTCCTTAGGAAAGTCCCTACTATGTGGTCTATGCTCCTTAGGAAATTCCCTACTATGTTGACTATGCTCCTTAGGAAAGTCCCTACTATGTTGAATATGCTCCTTAGGAAAGTCCGTACTATGTTGACTATGTTCTTTAGGAAATTCCCTACTATGTTGAATATGCTCCTTAGGAAAGTTCCTATTATGTTGACTATGCTCCTTAGGAAAGTCCCTACTATGTTGACTATGCTCCTTAGGAAAGTCCCTACTATGTTGTATATACTCCTTAGGAAAGTCCCTACTATGTTGTATATGCTCCTTAGGAAAGTTCCTATTATGTTGTATATGCTCCTTTGGAAAGTCCCTACTATGTTGTATATACTCCTTAGGAAAGTCCCTACTATGTTGTATATGCTATTTAGGAAAGTCCCTACTATGTTGACTATGCTCCTTAGAAAAGTCCCTACTATGTGGTCTATGCTCCTTAGGAAAGTCCCTACTATGTTGTATAGGCTCCTTAGGAAAGTCCCTATTATGTTTTATATGCTCCTTAGGAAAGTCCCTACTATGTTGTATATACTCCTTAGGAAAGTTATAACTATGTGGTCTATGTTCCTTAGGAAAGTCCCTACTATGTTGTATATGCTCCTTAGGAAAGTTCCTATTATGTTGTATATGCTCCTTAGGAAAGTCCCTAATATGTTGTATATACTCCTTAGGAAAGTCCCTACTATGTTGTATATGCTACTTAGGAAAGTCCCTACTATGTTGACTATACTCCTTAGGAAAGTCCCTACTATGTTGACTATACTCCTTAGGAAATTCCCTACTATGTTGTATATGCTCCTTAGAAAAGTCCCTAGTATGTTGACTATGCTCCTTAGGAAAGTCCCTACTATGTTGTATATGCTCCTTAGGAAAGTCCCTACTATGATGAATATGCTCCTTAGGAAAGTCCCTACTATGTTGACTATGCTCCTTAGGAAAGTCCCTACTATGTTGACTATGCTCCTTTGGAAAGTCCCTACTATGTTGACTATGGTCCTTTGGAAAGTCCCTACTATGTGGTCTATGCTCCTTAGGAAAGTTCCTACTATGTTGACTATGCTCCTTAGGAAAGTCCAAACTATATTGACTATGCTCTTTAGGAAGTCCCTACTATGTTGACTATGCTCCTTAGGAAAGTTCCTACTATGTTGACTATGCTCCTTAGGAAAGTCCCTACTATGTTGACTATGCTCCTTAGGAAAGTCCCTACTATGTTGTATATACTCCTTAGGAAAGTCCCTACTATGTTGTATATGCTCCTTAGGAAAGTCCCTATTATGTTTTATATGCTCCTTAGGAAAGTCCCTACTATGTGGTCTATGCTCCTTAGGAAAGTCCCTACTATGTTGTATATGCTCCTTAGAAAAGTCCCTACTATGTGGTCTATGCTCCTTAGGAAAGTCCCTACTATTTTGTATAATTCCTTAGGAAAGTCCTACTATGTTGTATATGCTCCTTAGGAAAGTTCTACTATGTTGTATATGCTCCTTAGGAAAGTCCCTACTATGTTGTATATACTCCTTAGGAAAGTCCGTACTATGTTATATATGCTACTTAGGAAAGACCCTACTATGTTGACTATACTCCTTAAGAAAGTCCCTACTATGTTGACTATGCTCCTTAGGAAAGTCCCTACTATGTTGACTATACTCCTTAGGAATGTCCCTACTATGTTGTATATGCTCCTTAGGAAAGTCCCTACTATGTTGTATATGCTCCTTAGGAAAGTCCCTACTATGTTGTATATCTCCTTAGGAAAGTCCCTACTATGTTGTATATGCTCCTTAGGAAAGTCCCTACTATGTTGCTATGCTCCTTAGGAAAGTCCCTACTATGTTGTATATGCTCCTTAGGAAAGTCCCTACTATGTTGCTATGCTCCTTAGGAAAGTCCCTACTATGTTGTATATGCTCCTTAGGAAAGTCCTACTATGTTGTATATGCTCTTAGGAAAGTCCTACTATATTTGTACTAAAAACTGCTTAGGAAAGTCCCTACTATGTTGATATGCTCCTAGGAAAGTCCCTACTATGTTGACTACTCCTTAGGAAAGTCCCTACTATGTTGTAATGCTCCTTAGGAAAGTCCTACTATGTTGTATATGCTCCTTAGGAAAGTCCCTACTATGTTGTATATGCTCCTTAGGAAAGTCCCTACTATGTTGTATATGCTCCTTAGGAAGTCCCTACTATTTGACTATGCTCCTTAGGAAAGTCCCTACTATGTTGACTATGCTCCTTAGGAAAGTCCCTACTATGTTGACTATCTCCTTAGGAAAGTCCCTACTATGTGTTATGCTCCTTAGGAAAGTCCTACTATTTGTTATGCTCCTTAGGAAAGTCCTACATTTGACTATGCTCCTTAGGAAGTCCTACTATTTGACTATGCTCTTGAATGTCCATATTTCTATCTCCTTAGGAAAGTCCCTACTATGTTGTCTATGCTCCTTAGGAAAGTCCTATATTTGACTATGCTCCTTAGGAAATCCCTACTATGTGGTTATCTCCTTAGGAATGTCCTACTATGTTGTATATGCTCCTTAGAAAGTCCCTACTATGTTGACTATGCTCCTTAGAAAGTCCCTACTATGTTGATATGTCCTTAGAAAGTCCTACTATGTTGTATATGCTCCTTAGGAAAGTCCCTACTATGTTGAATATGCTCTTAGAAAGTCCCTACTATGTGACTATGCTCCTTAGAAAGTCCTACTATGTTGACTATGCTCCTTAGGAAAGTCCCTACTATGTTGATATGCTCCTTAGAAAGTCCCTACTATGTGGTCTATGCTCCTTAGGAATGTCCTACTTTGACTATGCTCCTTAGGAAGTCCCTACTATGTTGATATGCTCCTTAGAAAGTCCCACTATGTGTCTATGCTCCTTAGGAAAGTCCCTACTATGTGTCTATGCTCCTTAGGAAAGTCCATACTATTGACTATGTCCTTAGGAAATCCCTACTATGTTGATATGCTCCTTAGGAAAGTCCTACTATGTTGACTATGCTCCTAGGAAAGTCCTACTATGTTGACTATGCTCCTTAGGAAAGTCCCTACTATTTGAATATGCTCCTTAGAAAGTCCCTACTATGTGACTATGCTCCTTAGGAAAGTCCTACTATGTTGAATATGCTCCTTAGAAAGTCCCTACTATTTGACTATGCTCCTTAGGAAAGTCCCACTATGTGAATATGCTCCTTAGGAAAGTCCATACTATGTTGACTATGCTCTTAGGAAAGTCCCTACTATGTGACTATGCTCCTTAGGAAAGTTCCTATATGTTGATATGCTCTTAGGAAAGTCCCTACTATGTTGATATGCTCCTTAGAAAGTCCCTACTATGTTGATATCTCCTAGGAAAGTCCCTACTATGTTGTATATGCTCCTTAGAAAGTCCTATATGTGTATATGCCCTTGGAAAGTCCCTACTATGTTGTATATCTCCTAGAAAGTCCCTACTATGTTGTATATGCTCTTAGAAGTCCCTACTATGTTTTATGCTTTAGAAGTCCCTACTATGTTGACTATGCTCCTTAGAAAAGTCCTACTATGTGTCTATGCTCCTTAGGAAAGTCCCTACTATGTTGTTATGCTCCTTAGGAAAGTCCCTATATTTTATATGCTCCTTAGGAAAGTCCCTACTATTTGTCTATGCTCCTTAGGAAAGTCCCTACTATGTTGTATATGTCCTTAGAAACTCCCTACTATGTTGTCTATGCTCCTTAGGAAGTTCCTACTATGTTGATATGCTCCTTAGGAAAGTCCCTACTATGTTGAATATGCTCCTTAGGAAAGTCCCTACTATGTTGACATATGCCCTTAGGAAAGTCCCTACTATGTTGAATATGCTCCTTAGGAAAGTCCCTACTATGTTGACTATGCTCCTAGGAAAGTCCCTACTATTGTCTATATGCTCCTTAGAAAGTCCCTACTATGTTCTATGCTCTAGAAATACCTACTATGTGACTATGCTCCTTAGGAAAGTCCCTACTATGTTGAATATGCCCTTAGGAAAGTCCATACTATGTTGACTATGCTCTTTAGGAAAGTCCCTACTATGTTGATATGCTCCTTAGGAAAGTTCCTATTATGTTGACTATGCTCCTTAGGAAAGTCCCTACTATGTTGACTATGCTCCTTAGGAAAGTCCCTACTATGTTGTATATACTCCTTAGGAAAGTCCCTACTATGTTGTATATGCTCCTTAGGAAAGTTCCTATTATGTTGTATATGCTCCTTTATGCTCCTTAGGAATGTCCATACATTTTGACTATGCTCCTTAGGAATGTCCCTACTATGTTGACTATGCTCCTTAGGAAAGTCCCTACTATGTTGTATATGTCTCCTAAGGAAAGTCCCTACTATGTTGTATATGCTCCTTAGGAAAGTCCCTACTATGTGGTCTATGCTCCTTAGGAATGTCCATACATTTTGACTATGCTCCTTAGGAATGTCCCTACTATGTTGACTATGCTCCTTAGGAAAGTCCCTACTATGTTGTATATGCTCCTTAGGAAAGTCCCTACTATGTGGTCTATGCTCCTTAGGAATATCCATACATTTCGACTATGCTCCTTAGGAATGTCCCTACTATGTTGACTATGCTATTTAGGAAAGTCCCTACTATGTTGACTATGCTCCTTAGGAAAGTCCCTACTATGTTGACTATGCTCCTTAGGAAAGTCCCTACTATGTTGACTATGCTCCTTAGGAAAGTCCCTACTATGTTGTATATGCTCCTTAGGAAAGTTCCAATTATGTTGACTATGCTCCTTAGGAAAGTCCCTACTATGTTGACTATGCTCCTTAGGAAAGTCCCTACTATGTTGTATATGTCCCTTAGGAAAGTCCCTACTATGTTGTATATACTGCTTAGGAAAGTCCCTACTATGTTGACTATGCTCCTTAGGAAAGTCCCTACTATGTTGTATATGCTCCTTAGGAAAGTCCCTACTATGTGGTCTATGCTCCTTAGGAAAGTCCCTACTATGTTGACTATGCTCCTTAGGAAAGTCCCTACTATGTGGACTATGCTCCTTAGGTAAGTACCTAATAAGATATGCATATATATATCCATATACATCAACATATATATATATATGTATATATCCATGTACATATATATAATATATATATATATTATATCCTATATATTATTTATGTTGTCAACATACCTTTTTTTCTACTAATACAAAGACATCAGCGATGATTAATGTATAAGTGGATAGGATATTTTTACCTACTTCTGACATAGCATACTCAGTTTACGTTAAAACACAATATTGTTTAAAATTTAAGTTAAAAGAAAAATCTAAATTCAAGATTATTGCATTCTGACATCAAATATTATATACAAAGAGATATTGTATATTGTAAATACGTTCACATTAATAAATTATCTTTGTTATTTTATGTATACACTTCACTGAGTATTTAATTTCAACCACCCAACAAAAGACTAGAATATTTTTAGTGGAAGGGGGAGACGAGGAAGGGTTGAATGTGCGAAGGTTTTGCAAGGGTAGTTACTGGTATATGTATATATATATATATATATATACAGTGGTTGATTTCTAAAATTCTAGGTACCGAAATACACTGTCTGGCCCCTTAAACTCCCCCCCCCCCCTCACTGGAATATATATTTTTTAATTTAAGCTTCAAAGGACTTGTTTCTAAGCCATTAATTTCTTCTAAAAACAGAGTAAAATGTTTTAAAAGTCTACATAATGTGATTGTGTTTGAATGAATTTCCTGTTTGCCTTAATAGAGGTACCGGAACGCCGTTCTGCCGCATTCCGTCAGAAGTTAAGCACTGTGTATATATATAATAACTGTAACCAGCCGGATACTTTCACATAACACCTAAGTTGCCAAAAAGGTGAATATATACATATATTAGCCAGCAATAGACACATAAAAACAGCACCTGATCTGATAACAGAGATGTCCAATATGAATATTTTCTTGGATATTTATTTGGTAGAATAATATTATAGAAAAAGGTATATAAAAGTATATGTTAGCTATAAATAATGACTCAAATTTAACACTGATCTCTATACAGTATCGTTAAACTACTAGAACAATATATATTTTCAATTTATTTGTGTATTTATAGATATAGTAGAATATTAAACAATTTCTGTTTTCATAAAAAGTACTGATCGACCTATCACTGTATCATAGATCCTAACATCAAAACAGGAGACTCTTTATAATAGATGAATAGAATATTGCAATAACATTAATTTTAATCTTGATTCCCACTGACTCACAGACCCGAAACGTAATTACCTCAAAATCACACCAAGACCATTTCCAACCAACCATTTCTCGTAGATATAAAAGATTAAATCTCTTGTTACTATACAAAGCGAAAACTTTCATTTAAAAAAGGTTAATCATTAAGAAATTATTCATTTACACCCAAAAACTAACAAGTTTACGTATTGCGTAAAAAGTATTACACCTACCTAAGGTTATAAGCCACAAAGACAAAATTGTAATAATGATACGACAAATGTTTTATTGTTCATCAAACTTGACTTTATGAAACCAAAACATAATATGTAAAAGATTTTATAAGCCACGTCATTACATATACTTAAAAGAGTGTCAATCAAAAATATTAAATTTAGTAAAGCATCATTAGTAAAATTAATCATAGTTAAATATACTGATTAAATCAATTATTATTTTAGTTGCGAAACTTTACATATTTTAAACATTTTAATACTAACAATAATATTCGCCATACGAAACCCAAACTGGATCTTTCTAACCTTGTGTTTCAGTCTATGCCACTGTACAAAAACTCATATTTAAAAGTTTATTAAAATAATAGAAAATATTATAAGTTTTCCTAGCTCTTAACTTTAATCCGCTTTGGTGGCGTAGTTGGCTAACGTGCTAGTCAGGCTGAGCTCGACCGCCGATGACGGGGAGATCGAGGCTCGAATCTCGGTCGGGTGAACTGGTGGTGGTTTTTCTCCTAAATGGTTTTCCCCTCTTCCTCCACGCAAATGCAAGTTCACTTCCTCTAATTCAACCGTTCAAATTCCCAATCCATTAGCGTAGTTAGTACTTAAAGCGTATAACCCGAACGGGTAGTAAGACGCGGTGCTAAATAATAATAATAATAATCTAAACTTTAATTTAGTTAGCACCCCAATTATTTTCCAAATTTATTAATTATGTTCAACAAATGCTTTATTCAAATATTTATATATATATATATATTAAAAAAACTAATGTTGAATATTTGTCTCCAACAAGAATTTTGAGCTAAAAGTTTTACGTTAAATATCAACATCCCGAAAATATAATTTTGAATGAGAAACCGAAAAGGACTTTAATTGTTTACATTGTACTGGACAACAAGCGTCCTCAACGAAAATCCAACCAAGAGTAATTTTCCAAGGTAAAACCGGTGGTATATATTCCCTCTACAGCTGAAGTTTGCTGGTTAGGATAAGTGAGGGGAGGAAGGAAAAACTATTGGACAGACACGTGATGGAAGCTTGCTCTGCCTTCTGTTATGTGCCAAAACCTTGGAGAAGGTTCTTCTAAATAGGCCCATGTTCTTCTGGAATATTGTAGTAGATTCTCGCCTATGGTGGATGAGACTGGAACTATCCAAGAGTTTATGCGACTCGATCAGTCGACTGGGCTAATATATTGAGGTTGGTCGTGTTTTTTCGGTCATCGCGTATTATTGAAGGTTAAGTGGGATGGGACGTTTCGACTACAGAAGGCTTAGGAGAGTTGGATTAACCATTATTATATATTTTGTAGACAATAGTACTGTTTTTATTTTTTTAACTTCGACAGATGTTACACTCCTTAGGCAAAGTCCCTATTAAGATGTATATGATCCTTATGAAAGTCCTTATTGAGTTGTATATGCTCCTTAGGAAAGTCCCTATTAAATTGGTTTTTTTTATCTGTTTGTGCAGGGATTAGAACTATCGCACTTCTGCTCCCAAATTAGCTTAGAAGATAGAATAATGGTACGTTAAGCTAAAAAAAAACAAGTCTCAAGACCATGTTAAAGCTTTTTTTTATTTTGTTATAAAACTTCAATCGATCATAATAGCTTTTGTTCATTGAGTATCCTAGCTACATACTAATAAGCTTGATATTGCAAGAATTAGTTAGTGAATAATTGCATACGACAATACAATATTTTTAGTACTGATCATAAAAAACTATGTATTTAAAATGTAAGATCGAATTCTTAAGGCAGCAACTGTTAAAACAAAAAGTGGTTGATTTTGAATGGCTTCGAGATCAGAGTCTTTAGTAAAATAAGGTTTTTGCTATTATAATATAAACTTTAATTTTTGATTAAAGGTAATGTATGAGTGAGTGAATCTACATTGACATCATAACACCTTAAATTTAATTAATCAACTGCTCAAAGCTAGAGTACTAGAATTTATAACTTTTATATTAAATTATGTACATTTAATTTTGTAATAAAATGTCAACATTGATTGTTTGTAAAATAATGTTTTATGGAACATTCTAAAATAATAGATCAATGTTTAAAACTTTGTTATACCTGTAGTTTGGTCTCGATGAAGTCCAGTCTCCAGGCGACGCTTATTGTTGAGACACCGGACCCGCGGTTCATGTGGGTAAGGGTGGTGAAGTGGTTGGCGGGAAGGTCCCGACAACGTGAGTCGCAGTGGGAGGTAGGGTGACAGTCCCGACAACGTGAGTCGCAGTGGGAGGTAGGGTGACAGTCCCAACAACGTGAGTCGCAGTGGGAGGTAGGGTGACAGTCCCGACAACGTGAGTCGCAGTGGGATGTAGGGTGACAGTCCCGACAACGTGAGTCACAGTGGGAGGTAGGGTGACAGTCCCGACAACGTGAGTCGCAGTGGGAGGTAGGGTGACAGTCCCGACAACGTGAGTCGCAGTGGGATGTAGGGTGACAGTCCCGACAACGTGAGTCACAGTGGGATGTAGGGTGACAGTCCCGACAACGTGAGTCACAGTGGGAGGTAGGGTGACAGTCCCGACAACGTGAGTCACAGTGGGAGGTAGGGTGACAGTCCCGACAACGTGAGTCACAGTGGGAGGTAGGGTGACAGTCCCGACAACGTGAGTCGCAGTGGGATGTAGGGTGACAGTCCCGACAACGTGAGCCTCCCAAACCACTGTTGACACATCTCACTTATCCGAGCAGGGCTTTAGGATGTCGATGACACCCTCCAGGTTCAATAATGTAGTTCCCAAGCCCCTGGATAAGAGGATTGGTGGCACCGGGAAGTCTGTCGTAGAAGGGCTGCGCCAGACTCCGGAAGTGGTCCTTGATGGTAGTGTGCCCATACCTCTCGTGGACCCTTCCAACGCTGTGGGAGACAATGCGTCAGCCCCCGTTTTCACCGGTGTCGATAGTAGGGGCTCGCGCACCAGGCTTGGGGCGCGGCACGACAAGTCGTTATGAAGGGGTTGTACGAATAAGTCACTCAGGATGTTGTCACACAAGTCTTTATTCAGGACTCTAATTCTACCCCTTGGTTGGTTCGGTTACACAACTGTACGTATGAAAGTAAACCTCATCTCCATTCCCGCGCGTGATAACATCGCAATGACCCCGACCCGCTCTCAACAAGCCCAGAACCGAGAACCAACGGCTCGTGAACGACCAACGCGCATGGACGTGAGTCCTAAACCAGAGTGAGGGGACGAGCCACGCAACTCGAAGCGCCAGGAGCAACGAGGCCGTGCGAAGCCAACCGCGCACGGCAAGAAGGGGAAGGGGGAAAGGGCAAACCGCGCTTCGCGCGGTTCCTGAAATAAGTGACGAGGAACGCGGCACAGTAGGCATATCCAGGTCGCGATGCAGAGTTTCATTCCGGACTACAATGTGTGCCCACAATGATCCTCAGACACCTGCTCTGGAGTGCCTGCATCGCATCCTCCTCATATACGTGTCCGCCAGGTGGCCCCAAGCGGGACACGCATAGTCGAGGATCGGCCTGAGTAACTGCTTGTACAGTGTCAGACCGTTCCTTGTAGACAGGGCGCTACGCCTGTTAAGCAGTGGGCCTAGGACTCCCAGCCTTTGCCTCGCCTTGTTGAGTCTTTCGTTGCAGTGTCGTCTCCAGCTCAGTTTTGTGTCCAGCGTAAGTCCCAGGTACTTAACACTGTTCGCCCATCTGATCTGTTCTCCGAACAGTCGGAGTGGGGCCGGCCTGTAGTACTTTTTTTTCCATTTGAAGAGCACTGCTGTGTTTTGAAATAAAGTGATACCAAAAAGTCTACAACAAGTAGAGATTTACTCAAGAGGCGACTATCAGTTTGTTCTGAAGAAACAAATCAAGACCACGCTTAAACAATCATGTGATACATTAAGGATAATTAAATCAAATTAAATTGTTTATAATTAGGGCTAGGATTTTTATGCCTGAAAAATTAATAGAAAATTATTTATGAAATTAATTTATGACGAAAAATAATAAAAATATACTCTTTAACACAAAACAAAAAATTCCCTTTAGAACGTAAAAACTCTCAATAAAATTTACATTATTTAATTTATTACCTTGCAAAATTAATTTTAAAAATGTATAGGTGCATGAAACAAAGCAAAATTCTAAAAAAAATAATTTAGTTGTTTGAATCTTTCTGGGTCAACAGAAATTATTTATTTTGCTAACCAATTTTACTAACTCTACCTATAAAACAAACAAAAAAAGACTAACCAAGAAAAACCACTTAATTTTTTTACAGTTTCTGTGTATTGCCCAAAAACATATCCTATACGAGATAAAAACTACTCTGAAAATACAATTTAACTTTTTACCATTTCTGTGCCAAATTAAAGTATTTATACCAAAAATTATGCCGTATAAAAGAAAACAGGGGAGGGGTGAAAGAAAGTATTCTTACTGCCGTGGTGGCACCACCGTTTGCTATGTTGCGTGGTGATGTTCTAAACACAAACGCCCCTCCCCTCTTTTTCTGTTTCTCAGTCGTGCCTCTTGCTTCCAGGGAAAATCATACAAAAAATGTCCTTTATTTTGAAAATACCGAAATATGCAAAATAATGACACAAAAATAACAAAAAATGCCTTAAAATTACTGAAAAACCTAAAAATATGCCATATCACGTAAAAACACGGAGATATCCTAAAATAAGCTTAAATCAGCTTAGCTTTTATGAAAGACATTTGTATACACTTGAACAACATTATAGGTTTTAAAAACGTATCCTACAATAGTAAACTTCACTATTGTAGCCCAATGTAGCCCCAACAATCATACATTAAATCAGCGTTCTTAAATATTCAATATCAACTGTCTACTTAATTAACTGTTCTTCACGTACCTTCGGATCTCCAAGCTGGCCTCACTAGATTACTACCAAGTCAAAAACACCAATGCGGAAGCGTGGGGCGACCACGACTAGAAAAGTCCGAATTAGATGATCAACCCGGCCCGAGAATAATATTAATACTGGGCGATGTTTTCCAAGAGTCCAGGCACGAAATCAACACGCCCTGTATTGCCCCCTGGAGGGGGGATAAGGCCACCCTCACCTGACATCGGATGTTTCCATGATCGGTCGAAGAATCGTAAACAACTGCATTGCGACGATAGACATCCAATCAGCGACCAGGAAGACTTGTGAAATTACGGCATGATGACGTAATGCCTTGTACAGCGTGGCTGGCTACAATGTAATCCCACCCCCCTTTCTTGTTTTCTAGACTCAATATATAGGAGAATGTAAATTGTATTAAATATAGCATTATTGAATAGAGCTTCATCGAAAGAGCATTTCGATAGGACGGACTATGTATTGGGGTCATGGAGGAAAGACCTAGGAAAATATTACGTTTGATCTAATTTAATTTATTTTATTGAACTAACTATTTATTGGGTCATCGAAGAGAGACCTATGGAGTATTTACTATGGAGTATCTTTGAGTCGACGCCATGGGGAAATCGCGTCTGGCATTATTTAAATTATTTTTTTATTGCTAACTTTGTTTTGGGGTCATGGAGGATAGACCTATAATGTAAATTGTTTAATCTTTGAGTCAACGCTATGGAGATATTTCGTTTGATATTAGTTAATGTAATATGTAGAACAGACCTTATGTTAGCGTCTTGGGAGATAGACTTGTTTTCTCATAAAGTTAAAATTGTTAAAACTCAAGCAGAGTAATGGAGGATTTACGTTTAAATAAATTATATATTATACTATTGTCCAGGGTCATAGAGGCATATTTTGATAATATGGAAATGTCAAGAAGGTCATTGTTAGTTATTACCTATAGTGTTGTATCCATTAGACGTTACATTCTCGAATTATAGTCAACTATTTGGTGGCTACGCAACTTCTTGCGTTTGATTCTCTGCGTCATGGATTATATCCATGAATTATCCTTGTAACTAATGTAAACTTTGAATTGAAGTAATGAGGGGGACACGAGATATCACACAGTATTTGTATACAGTAAAAGCCTATACCTTTATTTATGGGTGTCAATAGGCTTATTTATATTTGTACCCATTTGTGGGTAACTATTTTTGAAAGACCTTAAGTCATGTTATTAGGTAATGTAAGTTGAAAGATGTGTTTGGGTAGTAGTTCTACCAGATACCTGAAAGACAGTACATTATATGATGCAATGTTTTCTTTTACAGTAGTAGCTATTGGAAAGTTTTTGAATTAAGGCCTTATGTTCCTTTGTTTGTTTTCTGCTTTGAACAAATTAAAATATACCTGATTGAAAACTATGCTATTTTATCTGTTGTCATTTAAAAAAATGTACATTACGTCCTCCCTGTCCTGTAGTTTTAGGGGCCTTACCTATAGGAACAGCGGAGGGTGTAGCACTAACGGAAGCTTACCTCCAAAATGTCATACATTGTAATCCATTAAGGTATTACTGATATATTTCAGGGTGAACTAAGTGTAGGTTACTAGTATTATCATTTAACTTTATTTATCTCACAGCCATTTTATAACGATTTGAAAAGGATCAAAATATTAAAATTTTTAATGTTTTGATTGACTTACATATAAATTAGGTATTTTGTGTCAGAGATCAAGGAGAATAAATTAACTAGCCTACAATTTTTCATAACATTATAAATCCTCCACTATTGGCACTCAAGCAATATAATTATTTTAAAGTTTTTTAGAATATTCTGGAACTATAGCTTTATAAGTGTGATCTGTGGTCCAATCCGGAGATTATTAATGATTGTCAAAGGTCGGGTTAAACGACTTCTGTGAAGCAGCCTGCTATTAGCGAGCAGTATCGTAATACTAATTGAGCGAGTGAGACACTTGGCGTGATAAGAGCCCTCTACTAGCCAGACTATAAACTAAATTTGTTACTAGTGTACTAGTGGATACATTTCTTACTATTACTGCAATAGCTCTTCTACTCACTTGTTAAAATTAATTTTGCTATACATTACCAGGAAACATGAAACCAAGTTTAAAATGTATTATAACTCCAATAATGAAAAGTGATAACTTTCCATTCTTGAACTTTAAATATGAAAAATGTTCAAGAATAAATAATTATAAATGTTACCTTTTATTTCATAAATTAATCATAATAGCTTTTCAACTAGTGTTCAAATTTCTATGATGTTATTTGATCTGCAAGACCATGTGTTATTGTCTCTTTTGGAAGTCAAAACTTTCACAACAAAATATTTGTTTTTGAGTATTTTTTTCTTTGAGCCATTTTTACATTATTGAAACCGAAATTTATCAAAATAACTGTTTGGGTATTTCTTTTTTTATGGAAGCTGCGCTTGTGGCACACTTAAAAATGATTTTCAATGAGAGCTTCTAAAAGGATTAAGATGCAAGCCAGCCAAAACAATGATGTGCTCATGTGCTGATTACAATAAAAAAAGTTCTATTGAAACTAATATTTTATGTGTCAATTTCTCTAAGCTATGAATAATTATTGTTCTTTCAATAAGTTACGAAAATTCAACTATAAAAAATATTTAGGGGAGAATTTTTAGAATTGTTTGATAAAACTTTTTATTGATACTATATTATTAGTAAGAAAAACTAATAATAATTCCCGGATAGGTTGGCCATAGTCACTTTCATTGAATGTTTTAAATAAGGAACCATCTGATATCTGTCATTTACCACCTCTCCTGCCATACAGGGCATTCGTGTTTGTAAGGGTGTTATCTGACAGCTTGCAGAACATCTTTATTGCAAACATTGACTGAAAGTGACTAATGTTATCGTAGTTTGAAACCATTATTATTATTGTTATTATTACCAGTAAACCCTTGCGAAACTTTCGCACATTCAACCTTTACCCTCACCCGCCACTCCCCCCCCCCCCCCCCCCGCCACCCCCCAAAAAAAGATGTAGTCTTTTGTTGGGTGGTTGAAATTAAAAACTCAGCGAAGTGTATACATAAAATAACAAAGATAATTTATTAATGTGACCGTATTTACAATATAAAATACCTCTATGTATATAATATTTGATGTTAGAATGAAATAATCTTGAATTTTTGGTCTGTCATTTTTGGTAATTGATATAAAAATAGTTTTAGATTTTTCTTTTAACTTAAATTTTAAACAATGTTGTGTTTTAACGTAAACTAACTATGCTATGTTGTAATGTAACTGATTTGCCCCTGAAAAGTATGTGAAAGCATTGACAAGAATATCGTCCTAATTTTATAAACATATCTTATTTCATTTAAATTATGTAGTATATTAAATGGCGCTTAAAGCACTTCTTCTTCTAAGAAGGCAAAAGCCACTGATCAGTGACGTCACGCACGTGACACCAGCCAAGTCAGTTTGACGATATATATATTTTTAAATAATAACTTCCTCTTCTCGATGGTTCGAAGAGAGATTTTAAAATGTAACTTGAGTCATTTTCCGGCTCTAGAACCTCCCAGTAAAACAGAGATGTTTTTGTCTTGTATTTTGTTTTTTCTAAACTAAACCTTCTCGAAGCTTCCATGACCAAGGAATATATACAAGGGATGGTGCAACATAAAGTCAGTTGTCAGTGTTCAGTGTTCAGTTGGGAGTTGGGAGTTTGGCGTCTAGCAACACCTGTCCGCGCTAGCCCGCGTATAGTTCAACATGATCTATTTTCGCATTAATTAAACTGATTCAGCAATAAAAAAAAAAAAACATGTCAAAATGAAAAGTGTATTAATCATAATTTTTCAATAGGCGCCCATCGCGGTAACGTAAATCCAGAACGTTACAATTGGCTTCCCAACTTAGGGGCACGAATTATCTCCCCGAGATACAGCACGAGATACCTCCCCGAGATACAGCATGAATTACCTCCCCGAGATACAGCACGAGATACAGCACGAATTATCTCCCCGAGATACAGCACGAATTACCTCCCCGAGATACAGCACAATATACCTCCCCGAGATACAGCACGAGATACAGCACGAATTATCTCCCCGAGATACAGCACGAATTACCTCCCCGAGATACAGCACGAGATACAGCACGAATTATCTCCCCGAGATACAGCACGAGATACCTCCCCGAGGTAAGCAGTAGAGGACAACGCCGAAGACCGAGATAAGCAGTAAGCAACGCCGAGGACCAAGATAAGCAGTAAGCAACGCCGAGGACCGGGATAAGCAGTAAGCAACGCCGAGGACCAAGATAAGTAGTAAGCAACGCCGAGGACCAAGATAAGCAGTAAGCAACGCCGAGGACCAAGATAAGCAGTAAGCAACGCCGAGATAAAGCAGGAAGCAACGCCGAGGACCAAGATAAGCAGTAAGCAGCGTCGAGGACCGAGAGAAGCAGCTTACCATCACCAAAGGAGACAAGGGTGGAGACGAGTCTAAAGAAGATCACAGATAAGTCATCAACAGAAACTTAAATTAAATAGTGAAAAATATATTTGTCATTTGTGCATTTTGGGGGTGGAACAGTATAAATTTTTTTTATGATTTAAAGTAAGGGAACAATAATTAAAAAATGGCAGATTCAAATGATAATAGTGACGCTAGTAGCTATTCTGAAGAGACAGCTGAAAATAGACCTAGGAATCAGTTAGTTCTAGAACAATCAGATGAGGAAATAAGGGAAAGTGAACAGGACAATGGAGAGTCATTTGCAGAGGGAGAGAGAGAAGGAGATAGGACAGAAAAAGAAAGAAATGTTATAGTAGATGAGGAAGAAAGAGAAAAGAGTAAGGAACAAAATATGGAACAACCCATAGTAGATTTAAATCAACTTATGAGAATGTTACAAGAAAGTAATCAGAAAATGTTACAAGAAATTATTAAGAAAATAGATAAAAGTAGCCAGGAAACTAAACACGAAATAATAGATACAACTAAACAGGAAATAGATACAAGTAGACACGAAATTAATCAAATAATATATGCAAATACGCAGGCAATTAATCAAAAAATAGATACAAATCAGACGAAACTTGAACAGATTAATAAAGAATTAAGTGCTAAAATAGAGTTAAGTAAGGAGGTTTGTGATCAGAGATTTGGTTATGTAGAGCAAAAAATAGACCAATTAGAGACAGTTCACAAAAACTTAGCAGTACAGTTAAATGAGGTAGACACAAAAGTGATAGAACAGGAAAAAGTAAAACAGATTTTGATTGAAAAGCATGAAAACTTAAGGGAAGGACAGTTCAAGTTAATGGAACAGATTTCAGCCAATAAAAATAAAATAGAAACGGTAGAACAAGAATCAATTAAAGGGTTAAAGGAACAGGTAGAACATACACAAACTAACGTTAAGGTAGTCCAACACAACCTTGAAAAAGAAATAAATGAGGTAAAATCAGTACTTGATTCTCAGCAAGACACGAACAAAATTTTAATTAAAGAACAGATAGATGGGATCGTAAATAAGGCAGTAGAAAAACTAGATAAAAAACTAACCGATTTTGTGGTTGAAAACCAAACAAATCTAGGGGAATCTAGTAACTTACACGATACTACCAACTTATTTGCTAAGGGACTAAGAGAAACGTCATTAGCACTTATTCCAAAATTTAAAGGAAAGAGAGGAAACATTTCAGCAGTACAATATATAAATAAAGTAGAAAGAGTATTTAAAGGAGAAAGAATAAATGAAAAAGTCAAAATAGAGATATTTTTATCAGGCCTAGAAGATGAGGCGAAATCTTGGTCAGATAGTATAGAGAGTGAATGGGAGACATACGAGCAGGCTAGGGAAATATTTTTGGAAAAATATTGGTCTCAAAATATGCAGGATGATTTTCTACAATTAATTTTTAATGGAAAATATAACGACAAGGATGGTACTATGAGTGAATATTTCAATAAATTTGTAACACAGGCGAAATATTTGCGATACCCAGTAGTAGAGGATAGATTGATAGGTCTTCTAATGAATCATTTTCCAACTCCAGTACAAGACGTTCTCATTAGCATAAATAAACAGAACATCAAAGAAATAGAGAGAGTATTAATGGCATTTGACGATAGATATCAAAGAAACAAAGAAATCAATGATCAGACAAACAAATATAATATTGATAGGCATAGGCAATCAACAAACCCTCAAATCAAAGAAATTAATAATGGACAAGATAGGCAGAGATATCAAAATAATTATCCAATACCAGAGCAAAATAGAAAATATCCACATCCTAGAATAGAATATCGACAGGAGAGGAACCAAGGACCTTCGAGGCAAATAAATTCTAGTGATAGACAAACTACTAGAAATAATAATACAGGTAACCCCAGATTAACAACCAATCAAGTACATCACCCTCCAAATTTTAATTATGTACCACCATTTTCAGGGACATCATATTTAAATGAGTACGACTCACAAAAAATATTTGATCCAGGAGGCAATTAAATAAACTTTAAATTTCGGATTATATAAATGTAAAAAATTAGCAGTTTAACTAAAGATTTAAATTTTAAATAAGTAAAATAAGGGTAACTATAATCATTTAGTCGTAGTAAGAAAAGTTTAAAATAGAAATTTAAGTAAATTTAAAAGGTACAAATTCAGTGAAATAGAGGTAATATTTCCTGTACAAGAGAAGGTTGTGCGTATTTGTAGAAATTGTAAAGTAAACAATTATAAGTAGCAACAAGCAAGGTTAGAAATAGATCATCAAACTAAATTACATCTAGCAGTAAAAAGATTAAAAGATACAGAAGAGAAACGAACCCGGTACCATGATAAAAGATTCTTAAACCTATTGAATACGTAAATGGCCAGTTAGTTCTTGTAAAAAATCATCAATTATCATCAGCTTTGAATAAGGAAGTAAAAAAGTTCTTTTTACTATATGAAGGACCATATCAGGTAAAATATCAAATAGGTCAAAATGTATACTTAATTCAAGACCTGAGACTCTTAAGATTAGAGGTGTTTTTAATGTTACAGAATTAAAACCCTATTATAGCAAGACAGATATCTAAACATTTTTCAGCTACATTAATTATAAAGGATAGGAACAGGATTTTAATTACCTAATTAATAGTAAAATGGCTATGGAAGAGTTCGAACCTGGACCTGTAGCTCAATAACTAACAAGAAGGTTAGGTGAGGGCTTTTTATTTCCTAGGAAATACGCAGTGGTTAAAATAAAACTTATATATTGTGCCACAAAACAAGCAACTGTAAACACCAACTCTGCAACTGCGTGTTATTTTGAAGTGAGTAAGGAGGGTGACACACCTCAAAATATAAATTGTAAAGAAACCATAAACGACCAAACATGAAAAGTGAGACTAATCTTTTAGTTTCTGAAAAGGAAGTTAAACCTTCTTTTGTAAAAATTGAGAGGGTTGTAAAACAAATTTTATACATTCATTCCTACGTCGCACTTAATACAGGTGGTCATCTATTGTTATTTCTACAACAAAACAACAGTCTGAAAACATCTTTCTTTGGAAGCTAAGACGACAACACAAACAGACTTTGGCCACGAAAGATAAAATCACTTATTTTTATTTTATTAGTTCAATAAGTCAGAGTCAAACCCGGTACATTAAGTATAAAATCTATAAGTATAAAAAATATAAATTCTTATCAATTTAGATTAATAACATTTGGACTTAGCATAATTTTAGAAAGTTGTACAAATCAAAATAGGAGAACAGATAAGGAGGAGGCATGGACCCTTAGAAGCATGCAAGGGATAACATCGGATAGAAGGTTAGGTGAGGGCTTGGATAAGTTTGTCAGCTGGAGGAGCGTGAGAACCTGTAAGCACGCGAGGAGAGATTAGGGTGTTAGTATATTCTAAGAGGTCATTTTTTTTTGTTAATTGTAAATTATTGTTTAAGTAATAATTTGAGATAAAATTGTGCTAACAGGGCAATTTTGAGTTTAAAAAATTTATATAATTTCAATTTAAGAAAAATGTTAGGAAGTTTTATTAATTAATAGACGATCTTGGAAATCTGAATAAATATATTATTTCATCAATGATGCATTTTTTTTATAATCAAGATAAGGATTTTAATATCTAGGTGGGGGTTATTTTAATTCAATTAATTAAATGGCAATAAATTCAACGATTTTGATTCAGATATTAAAGAAATCACAGAGTAGGCTGATAAGCTGAAGAGTATGATCTAAGATATCTAGAGAGATTAATTTAGATAGGCACTTGAGTGCTTATTACAGTATGTTAAGGTGAGTGGAAATAAGAGGCGAGTAGTCTTGTTTAAAAGCATTTTTCTCAGATAGTGGAGTTGAGGTCTTTTCATTGAGGTATATAGGTTGAAAAAGTGGAGTTGAGGTTTTTTCAGATATGGTCTTAGCTATGGGCAAGCCATGATCTAGATTAATTAATCGTCGTTATGAGTCTAAGGATGGCCCGAGGGCATCTAGCAGCGTTGAGGAGATTAGGTTTACTGAGTGAGGAAGTTGAGGTTTATTGAGTAAGGTGTATTAAGCCATGAAGAATAATTTCATTTTTATAAGTGGTGAGTCAAACGGATCACCAAAGTTCAGGTAGCAGGTATTCACAAACATAGAGTTAGCACAACGCAACAAAGAGTCAGTTATAATAAATGAGGCAGAGGCCTAAGATTTCCACTATATAATATGCGATAAATATCCAATGGTTAATTCTGGATTAAAATTTAAAGATATTGAGGAGATTGTGAAGAAGTTTAAAAGGGTATTCTGTGATTACGTAATGTAATAATGCTAATGTATTAACAAGGATGAGAGCTAATTAGGGTGTTAGACCTAATTAGGCTACTATAAAAGATTTTATTATAATTTTATTTTTTAAATGCCTAAGGCTAACAGGAAATAGTCAAAAGATTGTAATCAACAGAAAGATGCAGGTAAAGATTTTTTTTCACTAATGTGAATTTAATTATTCAATTAAGAAGGGGGAAAATAATTTTCAATATTTTATAATGGTGTAATAGATAATTTCATACTGATTTCTAACGTGCTTTATGATTCCAAGATTATCGTCTATATATTTCAAATATTTTAAATTTGTTTTGAGATTAGGTATTCTCATAAATAAAGATTTTGGTAAGGTGATTCAGATGTTCTGTTATTATCCTTTCTCTGTCCGAAACAATGTAATTATATTTTTATTTTAAGTAATTGGGTTTATTTTGTAAATTCTCTTTTGTGTTTTTAAGCTAATTATTTTGTAAATGTATTTTAAGTGATGGCTCATATAGCGAATTTGGCCGTCAGGCTTTTAAGAGTATAATAGTGGCTCATATAGCGAATTTGGCAGTCAGGCTTTTTAAGGGTATGTGTAGCATTAAGAGTGTTTGTTAAGTATATTATTATAATAATAGTAAAAGTGGATCCGTGAAGGATCGTCATCGTAATACTAATAATTAAAAGTGGATCCGTGAAGGATCACTGAAATAAAAAGTGCAACGAAGTGTTTAAACCAATAAATGATTAAAAGACACTTTGATTAGTGACAATTATATTCCATTTTTTTATTAAAAAGTTTAATGTATTTCAATCAATCTTAAGGACGTTACAGCAACGAATTTTGTTTTTTTTAAATAAAAATAAAAAACTTTGATTAGTAATAATTAAATTCAAATCTTTATATTAAATCCAAATTTTTATATAATGAACTTAGATTATTTTATTTCAATTAATTGTAATTATACTTAACAATTTTATATCTTGATATTTGATTTATCTAATTTCAACTTTTGATTAACATTTTATATTTTAATGTTTGCTTTATATAACTTCAATATATATATAATTCATGTAAACTTACAGTCGGAGAACACCACTTCAAATATTATCATTCAAGAACAACATTATACAGAGTGTTCCAAATTATTGGAATTTATCTAATTTGTGAAATGTTATACAGGATGTTTCAAAATATTGTTATTTGTGAAATTTTATACAGGGTGTGCGAAAAATGATCATGTCGTCTTTTCTCGTCTTTTATTTTTTTAGCAAAGCGTATCAAAAAGTATACGACTAAGTCTCTACTTTCAGATACACTTTGGGGGGTATTGTAATGTAACTGATTTGCCCCTGAAAAGTATGTGAAAGCATTGACAAGAATATCGTCCTAATTTTATAAACATATCTTATTTCATTTAAATTATGTAGTATATTAAATGGCGCTTAAAGCACTTCTTCTTCTAAGAAGGCAAAAGCCACTGATCAGTGACGTCACGCACGTGACACCAGCCAAGTCAGTTTGACGATATATATATTTTTAAATAATAACTTCCTCTTCTCGATGGTTCGAAGAGAGATTTTAAAATGTAACTTGAGTCATTTTCCGGCTCTAGAACCTCCCAGTAAAACAGAGATGTTTTTGTCTTGTATTTTGTTTTTTCTAAACTAAACCTTCTCGAAGCTTCCATGACCAAGGAATATATACAAGGGATGGTGCAACATAAAGTCAGTTGTCAGTGTTCAGTGTTCAGTTGGGAGTTGGGAGTTTGGCGTCTAGCAACACCTGTCCGCGCTAGCCCGCGTATAGTTCAACATGATCTATTTTCGCATTAATTAAACTGATTCAGCAATAAAAAAAAAAAAAACATGTCAAAATGAAAAGTGTATTAATCATAATTTTTCAATAGGCGCCCATCGCGGTAACGTAAATCCAGAACGTTACAATGTCAGAAGTCTGTAAAAGAATCCTATCCACTTATACATTAATCATCGCTGATGTCTTTGTATTAGTAGAAAAAAAGGTATGTTGACAACATAAATAATATATAGAACTATTATTATTATTATTATCTTACTAATACTAAATCATCAGTCAAATGTGTTATCAAATGAGTCCAATAATAATTCCTCAAGGATAACTGTATAATTGTCGTTTTCGTAACTTTTTGGAAGAACAAAATATAGTAATACAATTATTTTATTTTTATGGTTGTGGTAAGAAGATATATTATAGTAGTCTGCTGTACATGAAATAATTAGGTAAAAAGTATTACTGTATATTAACACTTGTATCTTGTTAAAACTTGCCAACAACATTAAAAAAATGTGTTCATAACTTAGAGAGAGAACCATACAAAATATTAGTTTCAAAATAATGTATTTTGTAAACAGCGCATGAATACAACCAACAAGCGGTTTGAATGACGTAATCAACCACCCTTGTTTCAGCTGGCTAACCATATTTATTTCAGAAGAGTATGCAGCATTTTAGTATATTTCGTTTTAAAAGCATTTTACAACGAACCACAGATGCCGCTTTGACATAAAGAAACATTCAAACTGTTATTTTCTTAAGTTCGTGTTTCAATAATGTAACAACGGTTATTGATTTAAAACAAAATGTTTGTTTGTGAGAATGTTCTGACTGCCAAAAGCAAAGCCATCTTAAGGCAGTTGGGGGCCATGGGCCCTAACTTTTTTGAGGCCCCTCTTCACTTCCCCATTTGTATAGCACATCTTCTTTTGAACAATTTTGCATTGATTAAAATTGCTAAAATTGTTACAATTGTTATTTAGAGGGTGGCGCAGTAGATTGTGGTGAATATTTTTTTAGGGTAAGTTATCGAGATTTTTTTAAATGGAAATATTAAATTTTATGTTAAATATATTAAGGTACGTACCTAATCTGTAATTGGACTGGATTCTTCTACTTTCCTTAGCAAATTCCTCAATCATGAAATCGTAAAACTGCGGATTTTGTCTTAATTGTTGTAGAATAACTTTTTTCAATGGATAACACTGACAAGCTTGTGATCCTGTTTTGGCCTGGTGAATTGCGAGCATAATTTTTTTTATTATTATTTTGAATGCCGAGAAACTTCTCTCAACGGAAGCACTTGCTGCCGGGATGGTTACAACTAGTTCACAAAGTTTTAACACTTGACAGTGTATGCTTTGTAGATCATTTGATTTAATAAAAATAAGCCAATCACTGACATTTTTGTGACGCAAATCCTGTGAAATATCGGTGATCACAAGCTGTGGTCTCAAAGAAAGTAACTCAAACATACTACCATTGAGATATTTTAAGTTCTGGAAAGCCATTTAGGAGAAACTGAGATTGTATTGTTCAAAATTATCTACATATAAAAGTTCTAAAAAAATAATGAGTCCAAGTTCTTGAATCTATCACTTAGCTGTATTATAAGTGCACCCAGCTACCCTACTTTTTACTGCATAATAGGATATAAGTACATTACAGGAATAACATAAACCTCCTGATCTAAGTCCTAGTTTTAAGGAGCTACAAGGTTAGAGATTAACATTAACTAGTGAGAGCTAGAAATTACAGTGATATTTGTTCCTTGATGAGAAACCAATCCTTTAAACCTAGTTACGGGCTAATCACCAGGTAGCTAAAAGCAATTAATACTATGGCTAGACATTTCCTAAATAGTACTGCCAGTGCAATCAATAGTATAAAAATTTAAGTTAGCCTGCAACTAGGATAACAACATTATTAATTGATGAGATCAACTTATTATTAATATTATTATTATTAGCACCGCGTCTTACTACCCGTTCGGGTTATACGCACTTACGCTAATGAGTAATGGTAGGGTGATTGTGAGATGAAATGAAGGACCTACAGTTTAACGTGGAATCCGAACCATGGTGGCGACCTGGCATTCCACACATTCACAAGAGATCAACTTGATCACTTCTGTAGGCACCTCGAGTGGGCCTTACATAATAAACATATCCCCGCGGGCCACTCCTCAGAACGAGTAGTCCAACCAAAGTTTGCGTACCTCAAATCAGTACTGAATTAGACACCTAAATACCTAGCACGACCTATGGGTACAGCGCTCTGATTGGCTGAATTTTATCACGTGACTTCGCCTCCTCGCTCTCTAATTGGCTGTTGGTTTTACCCCTCCCCTCCTATTGACTCCCCCTGCACCTGATCACCTTTCCAGACATGTTGGTTCTTGTATGTTCTTGTTTTATTTGGGTTTTTTATGTATACTCATTGTTTTTTATTTGTTTTTTTATGTATGCTCATTGCTTTTATATTTACACTCATTGGTTATTTATGTCTGGGTCTGGTGAGTTTTTTATTTATTTCATTATTGGCGTGCAGTCCATGCGTCGGACGTTCCTCCCTCGTCATCAGAGGGAGCAAGGAGCACGAAGCTCTCCTGATGGCAGCGTAGCGAAGAGTGTGAGAGATGTTCCCCCTGCCTTAAGACCCCTTTCACTTCCCCTCCCTGCCACTCCTTAGAGGTATGTGTCGCAACCCACTCCCCCCAGCCCTAGGTGGCTCCCTGATGGCAGCCACCAGTTTGGTGGGTCGACAAGACAAGTCTGGACAAGAATAGATTGTGACCTTGATTGATGTCGCAATGAGTTTTCCCTGATGACAGGCGCCAGTTTGGCGGCTCGACAAGACAGGAATAGATCAAACATTGAAACCGTGAGCTAAGTCATTGACTCTGGTAACTCTCCCCTCGGCAATGGGTTTTTCAGGTGACGCAACCCCTCTCCCCAACCTCTATTTGTAATGGATTTTCCCTTATGAAAGATGCCAGTTTGGTGGGTCGGCAAGACAAGTCGGGACCCGACCTTGAATAATGTCGCAATGGGTATTCTCTGATGACTGGCGCTAGGTTGGCGGCTCAACAATACAGGAATATATCGTGACATTGAAACCGCAAGCTAGTACAAGAGGTCAATGACCCTGGTCATGTTTGTTTGACGGACCGACAAGTAAAGACTCGTATCTACGTGTAAGGGGGACAGAAAGTTTTGCGTGAATAAAACACAATATTACAAAACATATATTTATTAAACATTAAAGGTTTTACAGACACATATTAAAAATTTCACAGACATCATACATAATATTTATTATATACTTTTACAGGAATGCCGCATATATTCGTTCATACGTTTTTCTACAGTGTCTCTTGGATGCGTTAGTAAGATTGTATTTAGTTCACATGACTTGACTTGTATAGTAGGTAGCACTGATAAGGTCCAGGTTTTTTATGAGCGTTTCCAACGTAAGTTGTTCGAGATCGATGACATCCGCTGATTCTGTTAGCATTTCGCATACATCCATGATCAGTGTGTCAACCACAAATACCGGTGGTCGACGGCAACTTCGGTGAGGTCCAACATATTAGAAAGATGCGCTCAACTAGGTGCTAGAGAGGTGACACGTTTGAGTCCGGCATCTTGGTTCTCGCTGATGACAACCATACGGTCAACGCACATGCGTCTCAGAAAGATTTCATGATTAGTCAAACTAATCTTCTGAGGAGGTTGCGTGTTGCTGAAAAACTTTGATATGACCGACTTGTAGTTGCCCAGTACTTGCCACTCTGTACGGTTAAACACCGCACAGTTCCCTCCGCATTTTTATAACTGGACATAGTGTGTAAAATTGTTCTTGACACTCATGCCGAAGATGACTTGCTTGGCGTCGACTTCTACCAGCGGGAAAAAAGTGTTGAAAATACTGGTGATGGCGAGCGGTTTCACAGGCATTACTTTGCGAGAGCAAACGTCTTGACCTTCCATGATGTTTGTTTGCTTCGACAACTCTCTTGGTTATGATAGGCACACCGCCGTGATTCCCCTTTTATAGGCGCACGCTCTTGAGGAGTGGCAGGGCCCTTCAGTCTTTAAAAATGTATTGTAATATCTCACTACCTCAGCGTCATTGCTTGTATGATTGGTGGGTGAGAATAGGGTTAGGAAAGTTTTCATCGGAATGTTCTGGGTGCGATAGAGAAGGTACATGAGAAAGTAATGGCCGCAAATATCTGAGGTGGTGCTTTGAAATTATAGCGTGCTAAGAGACGTGTGGGAAGTGTTTTTGCGAATAAATGCAAGATGTGACTTTTTTACGGGGTGGGAAACCATTTCTGTCAAAATATTCTCCCACACCGTTCTTGTCGATAAATATGGTGACCCAATGCGTCCCAGGCTTGGTGTGTGGATCAGTGTTTATGACTAGAGCGGCAGGTCGCGCTTTTCTTGTGGGTAATTGATCAGCTGGGAAAACACCAGACCGTACAGAACGGAATCACGGGTTTGTTTTCAGCGCACGTCTTATGGTATGCGTGTCCATTTTCAATCATCTAAATCTCGAAGAGACCTAACGATAGAGGCCGAACAGAAATTCCATACAGAACTATGTGCCATGCACGTGGTGCGGCCCAATTTAAGTGTTTTCAAATACGAACAACCTCTGTCGTACAGATCTACGATGAGTGCAGACGTGTATTTGACTGGAAACATTTTCTTTTCTGCCCTATGACGTAGATGGTTTCTTCAAGTATTATGGCAAGGGAGATGAGGAATTCAAGTAGACTGTAATCTTCATCACCATTATTTCAGGGAATACCGTGCAGATTGCTTACAATATAGTCGGCTTGCTTTTTAGCGACGGCTGAAAGTTCCTCGATATCGTATGGAGGTTTTAACACACAAAGTTTAAGTAATGTACCGCATACAGATAAAACACTCAGTTCCTTGACGATAAACTGTTTTCTGTCGTCGATTAAGGTCTGGAAATCTACAATGGCGTCAATGATTTAAATGACGAGTGTAAGCGGCGGGAAGACGTTTATATTTACTCCCATAATCATTCACGACGTTTCTGTCTTTGTCAATGGTGATGATGTTGGCAAACTCCTCGTACACAATACAGTTGACGGTTTTGGTGAGAGCTCTGGTGAAGCTCACTTCGATGCTCAGAGAACCGTGCCTCGTCAAATTCCAATGCGATGTCATGTGGGCGGACAGATTAGGTGTGAGATCGAAAGCCATGAGATGATATCCCTTAGGGAAGGCTTCCCGTGTGATGTCGCTAACTTCGTTCATGAAATGGATATGCGTTCCAGAAAACAATGTGTGGTAGGACATGACATATTTTCCGGTTGAAAAATCGGGCTATAGTGGTTTGGACGGCACTTGTTCCCGTCCACGTACAGCGTCAAATGGTTCATGCCTTAGGTTTGGAAGTTGAACAGGTTCTTGGTGGCGTCTCCGGTGAACGCAGCGTTTGATACAAATCCCACAATGCATAGTTTGGGTAATTGCCCGGTGAATACGTTGTCCAGTGATTTCTCTTGCACACCCGTAGGAAACGTGATTGTTTTTACTTCCACGCAGGTAATGGGATACTATGCGGGATTGACATTTAATGTTTTGGCTTCTGACAGCAGTATAGAAGGTGCTAATTTGACATGTCACACTAGAAGGACGTCTTCAGCGATGTGAACCTAAAAGTGAGGGAGTTCAGCGATGGCTATAAGAGTAAACCCGTTTCTGGAATGGACCAACTTGACTCTGAGTTCAGTGCCGTTCAAAAGGAATTTATCTTGGTTAAACACGTCACCGTGTAAATATTCCAAAAGATCCATAGTATTACCTTTTGTGGTGAGATAACGATGGGCCTGAAATCCCCTGTTGCCGGCGTTAGTCTTCTCAAAGTTTCCGGGGCTGTCTGCAAACCACAGACAATAAGTTAAATTTTTGTTTTGGCGTCACTGTTATAATTGTGCAACGTTTCAATATCTATAAGCATACGTGTTGCTAGGTGGTGAGATTAGATTATTTTGGTTTAAAAATACATCAACCTGTGTGAATAGTGAATGCAACAAGTTGTTGACGGGAGCGTTTTGATCAATCTCTGTGAAAACACCACCCTCGGGTTTCGTGATGACCGCCCTGATATATATAATAGTCTGTGATATATCG
Source organism: Timema cristinae (assembly GCA_039000515.1). Lineage (NCBI taxonomy): Eukaryota > Metazoa > Arthropoda > Insecta > Phasmatodea > Timematidae > Timema > Timema cristinae. The sequence continues at coordinate 25,541,953 of JBCFYV010009882.1, forward strand.
ATATATAACTCGACTTGTCCGTTAACGGTAAATTTGATGGGTGAATCATCGGTGAGGGAAGAGACAGGCTGTACTGGAGCCATTGCCTACTCTCAAGACTGGTTTGCGTGGGTGGGACGAAAAATAGATCGAGTTCAATGCTGGCACACTCGCAGGACTGGGGGTGTAGAAACTACATTTGAATTGAAAATACCTACCACTTCTTTCTTGACCTTTTTATGTCGGGCAACGACAGAAGACTTACGTCGGTAATTCTTACAAAGCCCATTATAGCCTGAGCCGGTCAAGGGTGTGTCAATTTTCTGCTCCACTTTGCATGTCAGGTTAGTTCCAGCCTCGCCGACATGGTGGCGTAGAGCCTCTTTGAATGAACGACACTGATTGGCGACGTCGGAGAGCACGTCGATACCCGTATGAAGCGCTTGTTTTCCATATGATTTAGCGCCACTTCTCAGCAACGATACGACGCTTTTGAAAAGGTAGCTGAAAAACTTCCTATCCGGTGCCCGCGTTAATAGGGAACACCGTGGTAGATAGAAGATATTCCTTTTCCAGCCTGGTTGACGTAGTATCTTTGGTAGAGACAGTTAATGTTAAGCAGCGTCGAAAATGAAGCACACTTTTCCAAACTCGAATGGTACAGGTTCACCAGTGTCTGTTCTAATATTGATTTCTAAGCTTTAAATTTACCTTCTAAGTACGGGCATGTAGTGCAACGGATCATAGCTAACTGTCTTATGTAAGCCGTAGAGATAGTTTATATTGTTGATACCAACGATACGTAAAAGTGGTACCACAATGTCAACCAAAGGTTGAGGATAGACGATATCCCTGAAGTTATACATTTGCGAGGGCAAGCCAAGTATAATGTTGGCGGCGTACGCTGACTTTGAGTTTTTGATCAGATTAGTCAGAGGATCGAAACCGATGTATAGACTTGGTTGATTTGATAGGGTCAGCAGCTGTATAGTTGGTGAAGAATAAACAATGTTCACTTTTTTGTTGGCGTATGTATACTTGATTAGAACTCCGGAATCCCCTTTAACCGACTCTACTTCATTTAGGGCTTTTATCAATTCATAGCTAGTGCTGTAGTTTCCAGGAAAGATACGATCTTTGAATATTTGTTCCACGCCGTTAGCGTCCATCCAGGTGTACCATACAATTTTTTGGCCCTTGGTTACGGTGGTGAAAGAACATGGATATTGGAATTAGGTGAAAGCGATTTCCCACTGGCCTTCGAGTGTAAGACTGTAGGGTAGTTGCGTGGTGAAATTCGCGAGTGTATTTTTGCAGAAATATCCCATAGAGGTGTCGCTCGGCAAAGTGATGTAAAACTGGTCCTTCATGGTAGGACATTGACGTAACTGGCAGGAATCAAAGAATTAAATTTGGCGGGATAACCTTTCCACTGCACGTACACTTTCTTTCTGGCGCCTTTTCCCTTTACACGTAGTATTTTATCAACTTTAAAAGTTTCGGGAAGACATACGTTTTAAAATTCGAGTACGTAAAACGTTCCCTCCACCTCCTCGCCATCAAGATCGGTAAGCCTGTAGACGAAAGGTTGTAGCAACACATCACTGCTGACTTACAAAAATTATTTATGCCATTTGCTTTCGTAGCCCTTTTCAAACAGCATTTTGGATTTGCTAATACGCACCGTGTCACCGACTTTTATTTATGGTTTACAATTCGATTTTGTGTGCCCTTTGCCGCACAGATTATCTTCGACTTGAATCACATTGGTTTCTGAAACGCAGGCAGGCTCAATTTTGTTAATGGAATGTTTTGCACCGTTTTAAGTGTCTATTAGATCTTGGAGGTCCACTTACCGATTTGTGTTATTTTTGCTAAGGTAGTGCCACTTCCACATTATGAGTGGTGTATTAACGTTACTGCGAGTTCGTGCGTTGCATCGCAAGTAGCAGAGGGCCTATCTTCAGAACTTTGGGACTCATGGTTATCAAATGATCTGTAATCGGGAAGTGTCGGTGTTTTTATAGCTTTTGCGTGGTAGTTATACGCGGCACCCAACATTTGTGCAGGTTGTATACCTGAACCATTCGGATGTACCTTGATAGAAATCTAAAAATATATACTCGTGGCGAGTACTTGTAGTTTCAGCGTAAGCCTCTTGTAAAACAAGGTGTTTTTCAGTATAGACTTGACGTGCAAATGGTTGAATCTGAAATTTTTCCCTGGGATTTTTAAAAAGCACGATATAATGTGAGTTTAAGGAAATGTTTCTTTGGCCCTTTCAATAGTGGAATATATTTTTTTTAAGGTATATGACTCTAATATTTTGAAGGTGGCATTCTTTGGTGAAAATATAGACGACCACTTCGTTGGTTTCACGCATCAGGTCATCCAGGATAATCAGATGTGTAGAGTCATTACAAATGTCATCCATTTCCTGTAAACCCTTACAGAATATGACGTGGGGACATGACTTGTCTTGTAATAATAATAATAATAATAATAATAATAATAATAATAATAATAATAGCATCGCGTCTTACTACGCGTTCGAGTTATACGCTTTAAGTACTAATTACGCTAATGGATTAGGAATTGGGAAGATTGAATTAGAGGAAGTGAACCCGCATTTGCGTGGAAGGAGAGTGGAAAACCATTTAGGAAAAACCACCCCCAGTTCATCCGACCGAGATTAGAACCTCGATCTCCCCGTCCTCAGCAGTCAAGCTCAAAGCGACAAGCGCGTTAGCCAACTACGCCACAGAGGCGGGTGACTCGTCTTGTTCAAATCCCGGTTGCCATAAAGCATAATACCATGTAATTTTATCAAATTTAACGTCACATATTGTGTCCAAGTGACGGATAAAGTCGGCAACAAAATGTGGCTGATAGTGGCTGAAAATGGATGTTTCAATTGTCTATATTGCTTGAGAGTGAGCTTATAAACTAAATGAACTTGTATTTATTGTATAGGAGGGAGGAGGTGTGGACGTTGAAACACAAATATAACAGTTTTTATAAAATTAATTCACACAAAAAAAAGCTCACAACGTGAAAATTATACTTGGAATATTTATTAATACAAATATAAATCACACCTTGAAAATTATACTTGAAATATTTATTTACACAAATCAAAGTTTTAGAATATAGCTCACGCAATAAAAAGTATACTTGAAATATTATTTATTTACACAAATAAACGTTTTAAAAATATAGCTCACGCCATGGAAATTGTACTTGGAATATTTATTTACACACAAATAAAAGTTTATACAAATATACCTCACACCATGAAAATTATATTTGGAATATTTATTTACACTAATCAAAGTTCATACAAATATATCTCACACCAAAAAAAGTGTACATGGAATATTTATTTACAAATATGTCTCTCACCATCAAAATTATACTTTGAATATTTATTTACACACAAATAAATGTTTAAGAAATTTGGCTTACGCCAAGAAATGTGTCCGTGGAATATTTATTTACAAAAAATGATAGTTATAGAATATATCTTACACCTTGAATTAAAGTATACATGTTTAGGTGTAGAGGAAACAATAATCAATTCCTTGAGCTCGTAGCGGGAATAGTGGACTAAGTATTAATTTACAAAGTCCAGTTTAAAGAGTATTTGAATATATGTACACAACCAGATGGTCTCAATATAAAATATGTACAAGGTAAAAATTGACTATAATTCAAATAATTACAAACAACTAATTCTATTTGACTAGAAGTAATCAGGTAGGTGAAGGATTGTACTGGCGGTAAAAAATTAAATAAAAAAGTTTCCCCGATGCATAAAGTAAATGAGGTAAAAAATATGTGTGTTTTCCTCCAGAAAAAGATATGAAAAAAAATTTCAAATCTTTGAAAAATGGTATGTAAGTGGAATTGTCTAGAGTCTAAGAAAGAAAAAAGGTGACTATTCACCCGTCTAAATGATCAACTTTTAGTCGTGGCGAGTACGTTTACAAGGACTCTGATACCCAAACATCACGTATTATAATTATCGGTTACCAGCCGTTTGGTGTACTGGTCCGGTAGACTTTAGTCTGCGAAACGGTACATACAGTAGCAAGACCTTTTCTTAAAATATTGTGCGGTATCTGTATGTATCTTTCAGTGGCCTGTTCGGTGACCAACGCTTTCAATACGTCAAGATTAACATCGTTCCGGTTGCCGTAGTTTATGGTGATCCCGCGAATCTTCACACGGCTTTTGTTTTGGCAGGATCGCCACAAACACAAACTCGGTACGCGTAATTCTTGGGACCGCCAGATACAAATGAACTAATGTAGTTCCCAGACCATAATTTTGAGGTTCGTCAGTAAGGTCACCTAAAATATCTCCGGTTGTTAGTCTCCAAATTCCGGAGCCTTCCGTGAATAGAACGCTAAACGTGGTCCCCTAATTTTTCAAGGATGCTATAACAGTGCAACCTAGCCATAGCAGTCGTGTAACATGCCACCGCCACACTCGTGTTAGGGTTAGGGCAACGCGTCACGCGCATCCTTGTAATTGAGGAACATAACCTCATTATTTACATCAATGACGCTGTCCACGGTGATGTACGGATCCATCAGGTACTTGTGTATGACCTGATAGTCATTGACAAAGGCTACGTGGGGTAAATTGTGCCTTTCCCCGAGCTTATACCATAGCGAATTTAAAAAGAGTTTAACCAGAGTGCGGAGATCAGAGTTTTTACAAACTGAGCCGAAATCAAGTTTTACCCCTACCCTTTCCTCATAATTTTGAATATACTTCTCATCTTGAGAGATATACCACACTGTCCATCCACTGGCTTCTTTTTTAATTTTCAAAAGGGTACCAATGTATTCGTGAAACAATCCGCCAGGATGTGTATGATGATCGTAAACAAATATATTGTACTACCACCTTTCATGTACTGCTTCAACGGTGTAGCCTTTCTCAACGGCTTTCCAGATCTCTTCAATCACCCAGACGCCTGTCAACCAGCGATCTTTTTTGTCGTTGTACTAACACGCACTTTGGTTTTTCTCCTCCCCGCATTTCCTGCACACGATGAACATTAACTTGTCGTGAATCCATGTAGGCAATACGGGCATGAATAAATCCCGCGGAAGCGTCATGGTAACTTTGGCTATGACTTCTACTTTATCTATAGACGGAAAATTTGGTTCCAAGTGAATTTTGGGGTGGCCGACTGGGTATTTTTTGTACTTGCAAACGTAAGGATACAATGAACACACATCCAAGTACTTGATCTTCCCTCTACAAGAAAGGTCTGCTTCGTGGAACAGTTTGATACAATTTGTACGCCCGCCAAAGAATGCGTTCCTGGGCCTGAGGGGCTCCTTGCTGTACACCTCATGCTGGAGTACAAATTGTTTCAAGTCCTTGTCTGTGTGTTTCATCGCATTAACCGTACACTTCCACATCTCTACGACCGTGTAGCCGAAATTCTTAAACTTTTCTACGCAAGCCATTGTCACTTCATAACGCGTCTCCATGGTCTCGTGGGGGCTGTTATTGATAGAAGTGTTCCTGTCGGGATAACACCAGTGCCAGTAACAGCCCCAGAACTAGAAGACGGTGGTGGTATCTCCAGCCATAACAATACCATATATACGTCGCCATAACACATATTCCTCACAGCCGTTACCCGCATGAAGGATAGAGACACCGCGTATGTGGGCCTCCCAGCAGAGCCATTGTACAGCGACATGCAACTGTTGGTCTGCACACCGGTAGCCTCCGTTTGGGATGATACCGATGGTATTCTACTTAAGATGACCGGTGGCAAACCAACATGGCCACTCCTGCGATCGTACATGCTTCACTGAAAAGATCTACCTTTGCTTTTTCTATAAGCATTTCTCTAAACTGCAGGCAGGCCTTCGGTAGGATCTCTAAATTTTTCACGCAATACAGTTCCAACTCACGGTTAAAATCAAAGACATAATTTTCTTTGACCAACGCGTCATGCCACTTTTCAAAATGCTCCTTTCCCTCAACTGACATCTCACCGATGCCGTAATCCTCTTTGGCGGCAAGGGATCCCTATACTATAGTTTTATTTTTTATTGAAAAAATCAGGATAATTTCGCTTGACCAAAAACTCGTCCAAGCCGAATATCTTGGGCATCTTGGACAATGACATCGGGAGAAAGTTCAGTGAGTCAATAAAGTGGAGCTGGCCGTAACGCATGGACATGATTTTCCCACCATTCATTATGAGCTCTGAATTCCATTTTTTAATCTCTGTCATTTATTTTAAAATAAAATTTCCATCATAGGCTTTCGCATTATGGCCTAAAAGGGTGATATCTTTAAATTTTTTTGCTATAATTTGATCTAGAAATCCGACATTCGGACCAATGTGGTATCACCCTTGAATATGCGAGTCCTATCGCCCCCGCATTCGGTGCAATTATGGTAATTTACATCAATATGAAGGCGAGCCTTGCAATATGCCTGTACGACACAGAGATTAGGATCATGCAAGTACGTGTTGACCGCACCTTTATGAAGATTTTCTTGTCTGCATTCAAAATCATAGAATTCAAACATGAAATTACTATTTTCCAGTGACGGCTTGGATGAAATGGGGCCTGCTTCATATAGTAGAAATGAACAAAAGGACGATATGTATCGTATACTCTACAAAAAGTCTCATAACACCTGTGTGAATAATTTCATATTTCCAATCTGAAAAATTTCCCGCATACCACACAAACCTTTTAAAATCACAGACCGACATGATACCTCTACAAAAACCGGTACGTTTGTGGTTATCAAAAAAGTTTGGATTTTGAACCAATGAACACCAATGTCCTGATCCCAGTGAGAATGATCTTGGTGATGGAAAATCGTGAGTACGATATTTGAGTTCCGATTGAATTGTTTAACGTGGTTAGGCGATGGGTAATAAAATCTGGTTGTCACGTGCTCGATTACCCAGGAGAAACACATATCTCCAAAGGCCCTGGATCCAAAACATAGCCCGTTGTCACTCACACTGACCTTAGGGTTTCCTAAAATCACCCATACACAACTACAATAGGACTTTACTGTCTTCATCGTCTTCATATTCCTTAGGGGAATAAGAAAATCCAACTTGGAAAAGGCGTCCATAGCAACGAGAATAGACCTATTACCTTGGGTGGACCGAATCAGCAGTCCTACAAAATCTATAAAAAAAAACCTTTCCCAAGGACTCCTAGCTACATCTGACGAATGGAAACAAATTTTAGAGTTACGAGCGGGATTTGCTAATTGGCAAGTTTCACATTTTTGCACCCAGTCCTTAACGTCCCTGATGAGGTGAGGGTAGAAAAACTCTTTAGGTAGTTTACGTTCAGTCTTAAGGACACCACAATGTCCACCAAGGTGGGGAGCAATGAAAATACCTGAGTAACATCGGCCTGAGTTTCTCGGACACAAAGTATATAAGTCTACCTTTAATTCTAACTATTAGTAGATCTTTATAGATGCTCGGAAAAAGTTGTAGCCTAAGATCATTTGAGTCACCAACCTGGGGGCGACAAGGAACCATAATGGCCAAGCCAACCCTGCTATTTTCACCGAGACCTTGATTCTCGTTACTACCCGAAACTTCTCAAGACTCGCAGTAACACAATCTATTTCACAACTCTCTGAGTCCTTAACTAACCTACGCGTGCGAAGAGTCCCCAATAGATCTTCCGAAACAACGTTATGTAACGAGCCTGTGTCCAGTAGGGCAACTGTTTTCAGAGGTCCAAGTTCGACTGGGGCTCCCAACAACATTGTTTCCCCAGAATGACGTGGAGGGCAATTAGTGACGATCTGGCGAGGAAACCCAATCCCACGTCTGAGATTAAGTTTTCTCCCCTCACGCCGCGGACCTGCCTCCACTGACATAACCGAAACATTTGACTGGGACTGTTTGTCACAGTTGCGCGCTAGGTGGAATTTGGAATTACATCTATAACACTTCTTTTCTTTAAATTGGTTGGGATTAGTGGGTGTATGGCTACTTCTATTCTGACGATTACCGTAAATTCCATGGCCGTTCCCTGGGTCAAAAGTTCTACCACTCACACCCAGCCGCTCATTCCTCCGATCCCCTACAATACGAGCCTCCTCCCTATTGGGTTGGGTCTACCTGTTGTAGTCCCGAATCTCATCATTACATTGCTGGAAGTGGACCGCCACTTGCAACAGCTGACCAACTGTCTCTATTTCGCCCCTTCTTATGTTAATCCTAATTGAGGGTCTCAAGTTAGAATAAATGCGATCTACTGTCTGCGTTTCAGAGAATCCCCCCCTCCTACGGATAAGGGTCTGGATACGAATAAAGAATTCATTGACTGGTTCGAGAGGCACCTGAACACACCCAAAAATATCCCTTTCGAGTTGATCTACGTAGTTGGCTGGGAAAAAACATAAACGAAAAAAATCGACGAACCCGTGCCATGTAGTCCAGTAATGGTGGTTGTTACGCATCCAAAGCGAATTTTGACCTAGAAATATCTCTGGCAAGGCCGTCAACATTTCACTGTCGGTTACTTTATAACCGTTTTTTAACTCCTCTATCTTTTCTAGGAAATCTATGGGATTAGATCCAAGGTCAAACGTCACATTCCATTTGCGGACTAAATTCAAAATTTGAACGATTTTCTTGCCTAGAGGATCATTGTCACTGGGAATTTGTCCTAAATCTCCCTTTAACCTTTAACTAGTGAGGTGAAGTTTACAATCACAAGTGGTGAGGTGGGGTCTAGGGGACCCCAGACTTAATTCCTTTGTTATATACGCCCAAATTTTTTTTATAGGTCATTAACCTTTTAATACGTGTTCTTGCAACCCAATACCATAAGAAACTGGTTAAATTTAAAATAATATAAAATTAATAATAAATAATTGACACTAATAAATTTACTTTATATTTAATCTTTCTTCTACAATTTATTTAGTAACAATTGCCAAAACATGAATTATAAAATAATAAATGAATTTTGTGTCAGCTTACTATACCCATGAAAAAGGAAATTATGAATAAAATAGATTAGATTAATATTTTATGAAATATGCTCAATGACATCCAAGCAATAAATTTTTACGAAAGGCAAATTGAGGTTCCTCACAATTTTCTTTTTTTTAATATATACTGGTGTAAAAATGACAAAAATTGAATTAAAAAGAGAAAGCCTACAATATAGAAGAAATAGACATGTAAAGAAAGACAAATGATAAATACAACATATAAATACAATATAAAGAAAGAGAGGGAGAGAGAGAAAAAAAAGCACTCGATGCCTACACACAGTTTTTGCATATGGCATGCGAACATTATCCACAAATATTTTGGTTGCACTTAACACAAAAATTTGCTGTCTTCCTGTCTTTGTTTCTGGGACAAGTGTAGCATCTCTTCTTCTTCGGTGGGCCCCCGTGTTGAACAGGATCTTCCGGTTTTATTCCTGATATTGCTTGGATTTTTTGACGAAGCTCACGGGGAAGTCTGAGATTTACTGCTCTTCTCTCCAAATGTTCCTTTATCAAAAAACAGCCGAGTTTTTTAATAAAACAAAAACGATTCATTTGACTCCGTTCCCGACTGTCAGAGTACAAAACATAGGCATTATTTGCGCTAATATCTAATAAAGCAAAGAATAATGCCAAAGTCCACCGCCGTGTTCTTCTATTGCAAGAATATATTGCACATTTTTTATCGAGGTTATCAACTCCTCCTTTGAAGGAATTGTAATCAATTATCATTTCCGGTTTACCTGAAACTTCGTCACACTTATCATCGTGATGGCAGGAGCTTAGAAGAATCACAGCCTTATTTTTCTTGGGGACGTAGGACACTAAAGTGGCTGCGTTAGTGAATCCGAATAAGCTGCTTCCAGGTGCTCTCCCCCGATTGGGTAAAAATTCTTTCGGAATTTCGGGTTTATTTTTCCTTAGAGTTTCAAGAACTGTTAGGCCTCTATTTTTTAGTTCATTTAGGAGTTCCATAGACATAAACCAATTGTCACATGTAACATTTCTGTTCGATTTTTCTATGGGTTTTACAAGACGGACAACTGACTGTGTGGGGATAGATAATTTTTTTTCTTCATGTGTTAGGCCAATGCTATCTGAATTTTTTCCTCCATATAAATACGCATTGAAAAGATATGAGTTCCGAGCATCTGTAAGGCATAAAACTTTCAAGCCATACTTTGCCGGCTTATTAGGCATGTACACGCGAAATTTGCATCTTCCGCGAAAGGGGACGAGCATTTCATCGACGCAGGCATTTTGGCTTATGCAATACATCCGCTGGGAATTGAGAAGAAATTCAGCCCACACTTCATTTACAGCTGCAGTTGGATCCTCTTGTTTCCGTGCTTCTCGAGTATTTTTATCATCGAATCTAATACACACCGTCAATATAAAAAATCTTTTCATTGACATGGTGCATCTAAAAATGTCCCTTCCGTGCCCGTCGTCCGAAAAAAGGGAACTCATGCTTTCTCTTCCGGATTTAGATATACTAGAAAGCAAAAGTAGACCTAGATAAGCCCGCATCTCAACCAGGTCTACATTGCGTAAGTCAGTACGGTTCGGGTCTTGGAAATTACTTCTATATGCTTCTAATTGAGTATTTGTGAAATTCACAATTTTTTCTAACATAGTATTGGGCATTAGAAGTTCCCACATCACTAGAGGATTTATATCTCCTGGAGATAGTGCTCTGGCTTCGTTCCGCAATCCTGGTAAATGACTCACTATATTATGGGCAGGTGCCCTACCTCTGTGTCTTGGTTTTTGTTTTCCCCAAACATACGGAATTCTGTTTTTACCTTTCCCTCTGTAAACATCACGAGGCACACTCTCACCATCCTCATCGGTAGATTCACTATCACTCACCTCACTCTGTTCCGAATCAGATTGATGATCACTCAGAACAAAATCTGCATCTCCACCATCATTGTCACTGTCTTCCAAATCAGAAATAGGCAACTCATCACCCAGTGGTCTGTTGAGCTCCTCCAAAATTAATCTAGCAAACTGTGGATCATCACTTCGAAAGATTACCCGTTCGCGCGACATTTATACCAGAATATTAGAAAAAACTATATTTGAAAAAATCCGAACACTAGCAGTGAGGTGGGGTCTGTGGGACCCCAAGACGTCTTTCCTGACCAAACACACGAAGGAAACTGACTGGAAAAGTGAGTTACAGTGAGAGCATGTTGAGACAGGAAATGTCAGGTGGGGACAAGATGTTAGCATGAGGGGAAGGGGATTCACAGAAATTTAAAGGGCTGCTGGGGTCTCCTAGACCCCACCTCACCATTTAAAGGTTAATAAATCGCGTTCAGATGGTAATTGGTCCTCTACCCGTCCTATGTTGGGCTCTCCCTTTCTAATGTTAGTTTCTTTTCTGAGAGCCACGCCCATCTGATTCTCTAACTCGCCACAAAATTGTTTAAGTTCCTCTAACTTCGTATTCTCCTCAGGCGACTCTGGTGATAACCTAAACAGGCGGGATTTCAAATGACCGAACGTACTGCGAATTTTCTTTTCAACCGACGGTACAGGTCTGTCATACTGAGCTATCATAGTTTGCAAATTGTTAAATTTATCTGCTAGCAAGGGATGTTCTAATGAAAATGCGGGGACTTTATCTATTAACACTAGAGAACGGTTCTCATCCTTCTCGACGTCAAATACGTCACTGAGTTGTGACCTTAATTGATCGACGGTTTTTTCGGGTTTAGAACCACGAATTGTCAATTCGTAGATCAACTCATCCTTAAATAGTCGACTAGGGTCAGGGTGTTCCATTTTGCAATTCACAAATAAAATTAGATACCACAAAACTAAACAACACATTATATCCCAAAATTACTAAAAGACCCACGAAATTTGGCGCCCCCTATATTATCATCCCCAATCTGGGTAAAATAAGGCACATTAATCACGAAAATGTGTCTCGCGTCTTTAAACATGGGCGTGCCAGTCTCTGAAATGGCCCCACGTCCCCCCTCACAACAAACAAGAATCGATGATTCAACTTGGGTAAGTTGTGTACTTCCCTGATTCAAAACCTTGTCATTGCTCGATAGTGATACGTCATTGTAAGATTGGTACATCTTATTAACTAATATATTATTAACCAACACTAGCCTCACATATGGCGTTGCCCCTCCCCACATGTCAAATAGAAAATAAAACTATCCTAATCTTAACAAGATTTGGCTAAAGTCATTGAAACAAAACTATCTATTTGGTTGTTGTTCGTAAATAAATTATTCAAAAGATAGTTAATAGTCTTAACACTTCTACATTATTAGAAACATTTGCAGGAATAACCCACATTTAACCTTCCCCTTTAGATTGGTTAACTATAAACATAATAACACTGAAAGTTAGCTAAAGTTTGATAATAACGATATAGAAAACTTTTTAAATTAATGGTTTCACCAAAACTAGTGTCAAATAGTTCAATAATGGTTAACGTGTCCAATAGTCCCAATGTAAGCAAAACACAACAATAGCCATATCATTAAGAGTTAATTGAGTGTCAATTGAAGGGGAAAAAAAAAAGTTTTAGAGAAAATATACAGTCGAAGCCAACTTAGCTGATACGTAGATTTCCAGAAGTTCTAAGAGACAGCCGCGATGACAACGATGATTTACGCCCTTGGGTTGAGTACTATCTTCTTAAGGGGGTCAAATCCTTCTCACCCCGTCGAGAGACGACTCCGTTCACTTCGCCGAAGGGTTAGTCGAATGGGCGGTCTGTTGGTTGGACTGGTGACGAGTGACAACCGCTGACAACGCTTGTGAAAACACAAACCACGCTCTGCTACCATCCTGTGCCCAAACCTCTCGTGGACCCATACAATGTTGTGGGAGACCATGTGTCTGCCCCCGTGGTCACCGGTGTCGCGACTAGGGGTCCGCGCGCCAGAGTTGGGGCGCGATACAAGTTCTAGTATAGGGGTTGTACGAAGAAAGTTGTCCGGTTGATGTTTTAACACAAGTCTTTATTTGTGTCTTTGGTTGCGTTCCCCCCTTGGTCGGTCCGGTTACACAACTGTATCTCGAAAGCGAAACCCCCATCTCCAATCCCACGCATGATGGTGTCTCTATCCCCGATCAGCTCTGCCCACTCCCGGAACTGAGAGCCAACCGCTCATGAACCACTGACCCGTGTTGACCGGAGTCAGGAAACCACTCTGCGCTCTCGAAGAGCGAGCCTTGCAACCCCGACGAGCGAGGCGCGGGGAGGTCGTGCGCAGCTAACCACGCATGGCAGAAAGAGGGAGGGGGAACGGGCAAACCGCGCTGCGCGCGGGCCCAAAGGTGAGTGACGAGACACTCGGCACAGTTCTGACGTCACATACAGTAGCGTGTACCTTCTTAGAAGAAGAAGTGCTTTAAGCGCCATATAATAGATTATAATTTAAATGAAATATGATACGTTTATAAAATTAGGACGATATTATTGTCGATGCTTTCACTTATTCTTTAGGGTCAAATCAGTAACATTACAATTACCCCCTAAAGTGTATCTGAAAGTAGAAACTTAGTTGTATACTTTTTGATACGCTTTGCTAAATAAAAGAAAAACAACATGATCATTTTTCGCACATCCTGTATAAGGTTTCACAAATTACAATATTTTGGAACATCCTGTATAAAATTTCACAAAATTTACAAAGTTGCAGAAATTACAATATTTTGGAACATCCTGTATAGTATGGTTCTTGAATGATAATCTCTTCTGTAGGTTTACATGAAATTCTTTTAAAAAAAGTTGAAGTTATACAAATCAAACATTAAAATGTAAAATTTTAATCAAAAAGTGGAAATTAGATAAATATAATATCAAGATATAAAATTGTTAAGTATAATTACAATTAATTGAAATAAAATAATCTAAGTTTATTATATAAAAATTTGAATTCAATATAAAAATTTGAATTTAATCATTACTAATCAAAGTTTATATTTTTATTTTTTTATTTAAAAAAACCCAAATTCGTTGCTATAACGTCCTTAAGATTGATTAAAATACATTAAACTTTTTAATAAAAAAATGGAATTTAATTGTCACTAATCAAAGTGTCTTTTAATCATTTATTGGTTTAAACACTTCGTTGCACTTTATTTAATTCAATGATTCTTCACGGATCCACTTTTATTATTATTATTATTATTATTATTATTTTGACATAATTGACAAACACTCTTAATGCTATACATACTCTTAAAAGCCTGACGGCCAAATTCGCTATATGAGCCACTACTTTGATACATTTACTGAATAATTAGCCTGAAAATACAAAAGAATAATTCACAAAATAAACCCAATTATTTAAAAGATAATATAATTACATTGTTTCGGACAGAGAAAGCATAATAACAGAACATTTGAATCACCTTACCAAAAACTTTATTTATGAGAATACCTAACCTCAAAACAAATTTAAAATACTTGACATATATAGACGATAATCTTGGAATCATAAAGTACGTTTGAAATCAGTATTAAATCATATATCACACCATTATAAAATATTTAAAATTATTTTTTCCCTTCCTTAATTGAATAATTAATTTCTCATTAGTGAAAAAATCTTTAACTGCATCTTTCTCTATTGATTACAACCTTTTGAATGTTGCCTATTTGCCTTAGGCATAAAAAAATGAAATCTTAATAAAATCTGTTATGGTAGCTTAATTAGGTCTAACACCCTAATTAGTTCTCATAAAATGTTTCTTCTGGTAAAACAAGATAAAGTAATTGTATTTACTTTCCAAAGTTGGATTTTACTGAATATTAAGGAAGTGGGGTTGCTATCCACACCTATCCGAACAATTAAATCTATTCCATATAAAAGGTTAAAAGATATAATTTACATAATATACTATGAGCCCAACGTCCAACAATTATTGTTACATTTCTTGT
>JBCFYV010009882.1:25556987-25573645 GCA_039000515.1 Timema cristinae
TAAAAAGAACTTTTTTACTTCCTTATTCAAAGCTGATGATAATTGATGGTTTCTTACAAGAACTAACTGGCCATTTGCGTATTCAATAGGTTTAAGAATCTTTTTATCATGGTACCGTTTTCATTTCTCTGATGTATCTTTTAATCTATTAACTGCAAGATGTAATTTAGTTTGGTGATCTATTTCTAACCTTTGTGGAAAACTGAAGAGTTTCTCGAGGTTTCTAACTGGTCTATTACCCATCATTAATTCTTAAGGTGTGTAACCTGTGCTTTCGTGAGTTATTGAATTTAAACAAATTTCTATTCTTTCTACATAATTTGCCCATGAAGCATGATTTTCATGACAAAATAACCTTAAAAACCTACCTATTTCCCTATTTACTCTTTCTACACTATTGCTTTGTGGGCCCACTTCTTCTAAATTCAATTTTCCCGACTATCAATTCGTTAGCGTAATAAGTACTTAAGCGTATAACCCGAACGGTTAGTAGGACATGGTGTTAAAATGTGTTGAGTTCGTGTGAGTGTGGGCATGTCACACCTTTCCTTAAACTAAACTAAGTTAAAATTATAAACAAATATTTAAGCAGTGAAATAATAATAATAATAGAAAATTTATTCCTCCTTTCTGTTCATATATTCTACTTGCTAAAGTTATATTAACTACACGAGTGTAATCAATAAGGCTTAACATTTACAAGTCTGCGCTCTTTAATATTTTATTCTGGCAAAGTTGTCACGTGTATGTTGACAGCGCCTTTCTGTCTTTGAATCTCCAACAACATATTCTAGCAATAGAACGGGTGCGCGCAATTTGAAACACCATCTCCTTCTCTAGGGTTTGGCAAATACAGGTCATGAAGAACCCGGGGGTTCAAATCTATGATGGGGCGAGGTTGGGGATTTGAATACCTTCCGAGATGTACTCTTGGTAGTTCTTACTAAATGGTTTCACACTCACCCTCCACGTTAACGCTAGAACATTTCCTTACTCACCTTCACGCAATTTTTGATTCAATCTTCCCAATTCCTAATCCATTAGCTTAATTTGTATAGAGTATAACACTAATGGCTAGTAAGACGCGGTTCTAAATACCAATAAGCTTAACTTCGGGAGTAGCCTTTCGACCTGTCAGCCCAGTTTGACCTACTTTCCTATGATTGGCCAGATTTGGTCACGTGATCCTCCTCCTGCATTCTTATTTGCTGCTATAAATAGCCCCTCCCTCCCCCTGTCCTCATTTCCCAAGTACGAAATGTCCTCCCCCAACAACCCCTCCCCTACAACCCCTGCCCCTACAGCCCCCCTCGCCTACCACCCACGGGCATGTTGGTTCTTGGTGATTAATTATTAATTATTGTTAACTGTTTTTTGCTAATTAATTATTGGATAGGATTGAGGTGTTGGAGTTTTTATTGGGTTGATGTAGTTTATTTGGGGAGTCTCCATCACAAAACTCTACTGGGCTGCCCGGAACAAGCAGACCGAACCTCTCCCGACGACCGTTTGTGGTAGAGTGTGATAAATTGTTCCCCTACCTTGAGACCCCCTTTCACTTCCCCCCTCCTTAGAGGTATGTGTCGCAACACCTTGGGTTTTTTCCGGTGTCTCAACCCTAGAACTAGTCTGGTGGGTCAAAAATACAAGTTAGGACAAGAATAAATCGTCACCTCGGCAACCGGGGTTTTCCCTGGCTCCAGTTTGGCGGCCCCAGTAAGGCAAGTTGGGACAAGAATAAATATTGAGGTCATTGCGCCGGGCAACGGGGGTTTTCCCTATGATGGCATCGCAACACTGGCGCCAGTTTGGCGACCCCAACAAGGCGAGTTGAGACAAGAATAGCTATTGAGGTCATTGCCACGGGCAACGGGGTTTTCCCTATGATGGTGTCGCAACCCTGACGCCAGTCTGGCGGGTCGACAAGACAAGTCAGGACAAGATTAGTACACGAGGGTGCAATGGGTTTTCTCTGGTGCCTGCATGGCGGCCCTACAAGACGAGTTGAGACAAGAAAAGATATTGAGGTCATTGCCCTTGGGCAAGGGGTTACGTCATCGTAACCCTGGCGCCAGGTTGGCGGGCAAACAAGACAAGTTGGGACCCGTAATGGACAAACAGTAAATAAAACACAGATATTACAAATATATATATTTATTAAACATTAAAGACATCATACATAATATTTATTATACATTTTTACAGGAATGCCTCATATATTCGTTAATATGTTTTTCTACAGTGTCTCTTATATGCGTTAGTAAAATTGTTTTTAGTTCACAATCCAGCATGTAGTAGTCCAAACTGACGACATGACGTGTATAGTAGGTAGCACTGAGAAGATCCAGGTTTTTTATGTGCGTTTCCACCGTAGGCTGTTCTAGGTCGACGACATCCACCGGTTCTGTTAGAATGTCGCATACATCCACGACGAGTGTGTCGATCAAATTGTTGCAATAGCGGGCGATGGGTGATGACCACATGTCCCGTCGGTCGATGGCTACGCCGATAAGGTCCCAGACCTCACAAAGACGCGCCCAGCTAGGTGCTAGATAGGCGACACGTTTGAGTCCGGCGTCTTTTTTCTCGCTGATGACGATCATATGGTCACCGCACATGCGTCTCAGAGGATTTAATGATTAGTTAGGCTAATCTTTTGAGGGGGTTGCGTGTTGCTGAAAAACTTTGATATGACAGACTTGTAGCTGCCCAGTTCTTTCCACTCTGTACGGTTGAATACAGCACAGTTCCCTCCGCATTTTTCTAGATGGACATAGGGCGTAAAGTTGTTCCTGACGCTCATACCGACGATGACTCGCTTGGCGTCGACTCCATCCAGTGGGAACGACGTGTTGAAAATACTTGTGATGGCGAGCGGCTAAACCGGTTTTGCTTTGCGGGCGCCAAAAGTATTGACTTTCCACGATATGTAGTGGTTATAGGCGGCAGGCCACCGAGACGCCCCCTTTATAGGCGTACGCTATAGGACGCAACCTCTTGAAGGGTGGCAGGACCCTACAGCCTTGAAAAATATATTGTAATATCTCACCACCTTAGCGTCGTTGGTTGAATGATTGGTGTACGAGAATAGGCTTTGGAAAGTTTTCATCGGAATGTTCTGGGTGTGATAGAGAAGGTATATGAGACAGTAATAGCTGCAAACGTCTGAGGCGATGCTTTGAAGTTGTAGTGTGCTATGGGAAATGCGGGAAGTGTTTTTATATATAAACGCCAGATGTGACTTTATCCGGGGCGGTAAACCATAACTGAAGGTTCTTTATGATTAATTATTAATGATTGTTAATTAATTATTGCTAATTAATTACTGTCTAGGATCGAGGTGATGAAGTTTTTATTCATTGATTGGGCGTTGTAGTTTATTTGGGGGTAGCATGAGATCACGGCACGAACCTAGCGCTATAGCTATCTTGGTTAGAATGAACATTGGCACCTCCATCCCAAGACTCTTTCGGACTGCCCGAAACAAGCAGCACAATCCTCTCCTGACGACCGTTTGGGGTAGAGTGTGATAAATGGTTCCCCTGCCTTGAGACTCCCTTTCACTTCCCCCTCCTTAGAGGTATGAGTCACAACCCTTTGAGTTTTCTCGATGACATAATCATTGCGTGTTATGTCGCAAACTTGGCGCCAGTCTGGTGGGTCGACAAGACACGTCAGGACAAGAATAGATCACGAGGGGCAATGGGTTTTCCCTGGGGACAGTTTGGCGCCCCAACAAGACGAGTTGTGACAAGAATAGATATTGAGGTCATTGACCAAGGCAACGGGTTACGGCATCGCAAACTTGGCGCCGGTTTGGCGGGCAGACAAGACAAGTTGAGACAAGAATAGATCGTGAACTAGGTCACTGTTCTTCTTCTCGTACCATGTGACGTCAAACGAGGTAGGGGGTGGCTATAAAGAGGGGTGCCCACTTGGTTGTCTAGTTATAAGCGTTTGTAGAGCGGTTCAAGATGGACGAGTTACATAAGCTGGTAAATATTGTTGACGCTGTACAGACACAAAATTGTGGAATTTAACCGTAGATCAAAAGTACTCGGTGGATAAATTAAAAGCCGTCAATACAAAGTTCGGGAGACGCCTAATAGCCTATCTAGATGGCGAGTTTTGTGTATTTTTACCCTGTCGTTTTGATACTCTAACAGATGAGAACGTGTACGAGCTTAATAAAGAAAAACTGGTATTTATCTGCGCCGGAGTAAAACCCGGTTCACCTACCATTGTGAACTTTGAACGCGTTTAGAGAGGCTACAGTTAACAACAACCTCGGACAGCTGGGCAGTTAATACATGTGCATCGTGGACCCTTCAAACCATACAGCACGTTTAGCTCTCAGGTACGCACACCATGCTTAGAACCGGCTATATTAATTTAATGTTTGTGGGTCATATGATTGCGGGGCATGCCTATATGACTGTAGAGAATATTCACAGTGTGGCGGTGAGCGATAGACATGTAATTTACAAAATAGAGGAGCGAGGTTTCATCGAGTTTTGCGACTCTACTTATCACACGATAAGAGCGACTGAAGTAATACCCTACGAGAGAATCGAGGAATCATACATGTTTGATATGACGTGCGCCGTGTACAATTTCCGCAAAGGGGACGTTGTGGCTGTGTGGTCCATGCCACCACCACCGCCCTTCCGAGCTCCCCACTACCAGACACCATCCTTAACGACGCTGCAGCCACCTCCTCCGCCCCCAGAGACACAAGCGCACCCGCCCCAGAGTCACACGCGTACCATCCCTCAGAGTCACAGGCTTACCAGCCGTCACCCGAGTACCCGCCACCAGAGTTGTCTACCTACCAGGCACCAGATTCACCAGCGTACCCACCGTCAGAGTCGTCTGCCTACCAGTCAGCAGAGTTAACAGCGTGGCCACCACCAGTGGAGGAGGAGGAAAAGACCGAAGAATCCGCAAATCTCGATGATTTAACAATGTGCAAAAATTATTCAAATGTCAAAATTATAGGTGAAATGCCCGACGACTACATACTCGGTCTGGGCAGTTTCGGTAACGTCTTCCTTCCAAAGTCGATCCATTATTTGGATTGTAAGCGATTTAAATATAAAGCACACTGTATGATATATCTCAGAGGACAAAGTGTGATGTTTAAAAGTGAGTTAATAAACTAGGCGTGCTCATGTATTTGTAGCACTCTGCTGGCGTCATCAGAGCTAGCGGTGACATTTTGAAAAAAGTTAGAGTTTGTGAGTAGGGCGAGTGTTTGTTTTTTTTTCTCCCAGGGATATTTATTGCGCTGCATCTCCAATTGACATTATGCCATTTAAAAGTGAGGGATCCTAAGCAAAGCTCTCCAATCTTATTCGACACAAACATTAATGTCATCAAACACCTCCAAATGCTGCTCACCAGGCTGCCTGTTGGGACGAGGAGGTATTGTGCTGTGCGTTAGACCTGAGGAATACAACCGTGTCAAGTGCTTAAATGAACATGTGAAAAACAAAAGTTATAACGTTGTGCTATTGGAAGAGACCATCAATGAACCGAATGTTATTGTGCTTGAGTTTGTTGGAAGAGTAAGATTGCCAGGTAAAAACTGTGGAGACATTGTCAATATACGCTCTAGCGCCTCTCAGCGTGTCCTGAACTATTTTGGAGGTGGCTCCTACTCATTTTCTAGATCGTAGATGTATTTTATATGTTTTTCTTGCTATGTATTGATCACAAGAACTATATAATATTTCTGCTTGTTATTGTTGTTATGAATGTTTTAAAATTAAACAATTGCTTATTGTCAATAATAAAAAATAAAAAACTATCAATAAAAATTGTTATTTTTGTAACATTACGTGGTATTATGTTACAACTGGACAACAAGCTTACTACCCGCTCCAATAAATTCAACTCAATTAGGATCCCTACAATAGTATTTTTCTCTGTTGTAGTTCTTGTAGGCTAAGAAGACACAATAGAAACAATGCTGGACAATATGTTTATTACTCAATCCAATTCTAAGTATTAATTGGTTCGTGTACTTACAATACTAATCTGCTCACAATAGAATCCTGCAAGGCTGGCCGGCACCTGGAATCCTAGATTGGCGAGTGGGTCAAGGGAGATCCAGTGGGTCAACAAAGCGACTCGGCACTCCGACTGTACTAGCGTGAAATGAACCAAGAACTATCAACATCAACTAGAAGACAATTATGTATCCGACCCCTGACGGAGACTAGAGGAACCTCCTTCAAAACATCGGGTGATTGGAGATATTCACGGATATTCCGATGGAGCAAGCGGAATCAACCATGGTCTACGTGTCTGTTTTAAGGCATCGTTGACGTCATCATGCGTATGTTTGGTTAATTCCCACCCCCTTCCATAACAACGAAATCCCTATATAATGGCCGTGAAAGCTTGCCATAATGGACTATCCTAAGATCAACGATCGACGACAGACCATTGTCATGGATCTGGACAATGGCTGGAGAAAACTTGTAAAATGTATCAAAATTGTCGCTTAGACGAGGGGAATTATGAACTCTAACTTCTTTATCTACTGTAAACTTTTTGTATATAATATTCAGTTTCAAAATCTAACGTATTAATAGTTTGATCGTCAAACTATGTCTAAACATTCTATCTTAGATAGGTCGCCGCTCGGGCGCTGTAACTTTTGCTAATATTTATTCTCGTAAATATCCTCAGTTATGTGCTGATTAGAAGTTTGACTTGTTAATATCTTATTGTTTGGAATTGTAGAGTATTTCCTTTTTTTGAAGTAACTTTTCATAATTAAAATTATAGTTTGAATTAACGTAACGTGATGTAACTTTTTATTGGAATTTAAATTAGGATGACTTTAATCTTTTGTAACGTAAGTTCTGTTTGAACAGCTAAAGTTTTGTTAATTGGTGGAACTGTTTGTTCCATATTCTCAGTAAGATCTCATAGTCCCATGGGAGTTTGGCTTATGTCTGGTAGTCAAACCCTCACGTTGTGTAAACTCTGTTGAGTAGTCGTCAAATTTAAACCTTTATATTTATGATATCGTTTTCTGTGAATTACGAAACCTTTGGAACCATATCAAGGTGCCCATTAGGCCCTTATATTTTTGTGTCGCATATATATATATATATATATATATATATATATATATATATATATATATATTAGCTTTGATATTGTCTCTTATAGACTGGACTATCAATATTATGATGGATTTCATGTTTCCTTTTGTTAAAACACTTGCGCAACTTTAATGATAAAAAGTTGTTTGTTTCGAGCATAATTTCCAACTGTACTCATAATGAGACCATTTTTTGTTATCTGCGCTATTGTCATTTAATTGAATAAACTGCTCATTTTGTTGAATCTATATATTTTTTATAATTTCCATTTTATGTATGTTAAGTTCATCCTCTCCCTTTTATCCCTTTTTATGGTCGGAGGGTACAGGACTCAGAGAGGGTGCAACATTTTTAACCTCCTAAATAAGTTGGTTGGAGTATCAAAGACCTGAAGGAAATGGCAACATTGTTTTAAATATTATTCATGTAATTATTTATAATATATTCCCATTATTTAGTGAAGTGATTGAGGAGCTCTGGTTAAATAACGTAATATATAAGTCTAATTGTAGTGTTTTTAATGAAACAAACAAATTATTTGTAACAAGCAATAAAATATATAACATGAATGTTATTTTACAGGTGCCCAATTAATAAGTAATGTGTTTAGATTGCTACCCAAACAGAAAGTAAACGGGTTGAATTATTTTATTCTGAACGTTTCAACTTATCCATAATATTTGAGACTGAGCTTCTAAGTCAGATAAACTTGTATTTATAGGATAGGAGAGAGAGAGGTATTTATTTGGGTGTAGACGTTAAAACATAAACATAGCAGTTTTTTATAATATTAATTTACACAAATAAAAGTTTTTACAAATATGGCTTAAACCATAAAAAGTATACTTGGAAGAGAAAATGATACTAATAAAAATATGCAAACATTGTTTTCAATATTATTCATGTAATTATTTCTGATATATTTTCATTTTAGTGTAGTGATTGAGGAGCTATGGTTAAATAACAATAATAACGTAAGGAGCCACTTAAACAACAAAGAAATTTAATGTGCGCAAAAGTATTTTGATATAATAATATATTTAACTTTTTATAAAAAAATCTTAAGTAATACAATTATGATGACCTTGAAATTATTTTAAATTAATATGTTGTTACATTTTAAATATGAAACTTTATATGTTGAGATAATATATAACATTTACACTAAATAGATTAGCCACTTTAACAACAAAGAAATTTAATGTTTGCAAAAAGTATTTTGATATAATAATATATTTAACTTTTTATAAAAAAATCTTAAGTAATACAATCATGAGGATATTTACGACACTGATGAAGGAATCTATAGTATGGCGTTGTCCTCATCGAGTATACACAGTGTCGGTGGCATGTATAACTGTCGTAGGACGTCACGGACGTCGCAATCCTCTATTTCATCAAAGGAACGCTTCTTGGAAGAGTCGTTCTTAAGAAAACATTTGTTGTTCAGAGTTTGAGCAAATGGTGGTGTGTCATTCAGTACATATGTCTCAGAACTCTTGGTGTTGGTCCCAGGGAGAGGGCTCATGACACCACCATCTTCGCAAGGAGTATCTCTAGAGAACCCGGAAGGTTTATAGCACAGGGGATATGAATGGGCCTGCTGTTTCTGTAACTTATCTTGTTCAACCTCTTTCAGCAGGCGTTTCATTATGTTTTTGATCAGCACCGTTTTCTCAAGTAGTTCTTTGAGGCCTTCATTTTCTTCAGTTTATTTTTAAAAATCTCTATCATGGTAGTTCTAATAAGCAGTGCAGAAGTGGTTACCTTAAGATCAGGTGCAGGGCTGTCACCTGCAACCCATTCAACTCCATCTCACCTTTGCTGTTGTGGGTCAAGAAGCATGAACCGAAGACATAAAAATAGTTTTACGCGGTCGCGAATAATAAGTTATTATTACAGTTATTTATAGTAGTATTTATCAAAACTGTCTCTAAGAAATATGTTTATATTTATAAAAGGTATTCCTAAGGTGTATCAACACATAGCTCACCACACCAAGAGTCAAACATAGATTCTCTAATCTAAACTATAAAATAGAATAGAATTGAAAGGTGCGCGCTATACCGATATAACTCACGTTAAACAGATTATATTATATCATTTATATTGGAGTTTTTTTTTTCTACAAGCCTATAGTTTACTAACTCTTTAATAATTGTAATCTTTTAAAGTGTTATTAACTTATATTTATGAGTGGGAAAAAAAACCTCTTTGCACCTGAAAGTGTTCGACCCACGATCTCGTTGAGCGGAAAAAATGTCCACCCTGGCTCGAATCACGATTAGGAATCTCTTCTTCGCTAATGATGTGTGAGGCGCTTCAGAGTACAAAAATAATTTCATGTATACAAACCCGTTATTTGTAACCTATGTATTCACAGGACGCAAACAAATAGTAACGCGTGTCATTCCTATCAACCTACTTTTAAACATCATGAGTGGCTACATCCAGGGAAAATATTAGGGTGGTTTCCTACTATCCCTAAACAATATTATGAAGCCCCTAAGTAGGCTTTCCTCGCAACATCTGTAAGTTAATCTAAAAGTCAAACAGTTCCTATGGCTATAAGTTTTCTGTTGTAATGTTTAACGCTCCCAGGATATACATTTAGTTGATAGCGTATCTGACCACTGAGTCAAGAGTGTCCCTTAGTAAATCTAGTTTATTAAACCTTAATTCCTTCCTGTAGATATGTGGGATATAAATAGACAATATAAGTTTTAATACTAAGGATAAGCTAATAAAATCAACGCCATAGTAATAGCTTCCTTCATTCGTGTCAGGTATTTAGGGAGGCTTTCCAATCACATGTAATAGTAACGTATAGCTGTAGTGACTATTATGTGAGTGCAGTGAGTGTACCCACCTCTGTAACTGGAATGTGGAAAGAGGGGGTGGGGGACGACAGTTGCAAATAGTCAGGTAGCAGTTTAGTTTTCCTGTGAGTGCGTTTGGGACTGGTCGTGTTAAACTAGTGTCGTGGACACGGTGTCCAAGTATTAAACGTGTATATATTGATGTATGATAGTTGTATTAAGATGTGTACACAGACACAGACAAAAGGCATGCTCCGATGCTTCCAGAAGGGGAGCACGAGAGCAAGTTCCAACACGTACCGACCAATTGGTCACACCGTGTGGTTTGCAAAAATTTAAAAACGGGTAGTCGCGTTTCGCTAAGGTCTGAAACAAAGAAACAGAGATTACATAATATTAGTAATATTAGGGGTAAAAAAGGGGGATAAGAATTTGAGAAACCGACTAAGGGTTTTTAGAGTTACGTGCGGAGGCACTACTCTATGGGGGGCTGGGTGAGAGCCTCCCAAACCACTGTTGACACATCTCGCTTATCCGAGCAGGGCTTTGGGACGTCGATGATACCCACCAGGGTCGATGACGTAGTTCCCAAGCCCCTGGATAAGAGGATTGGTGGCACCGGGAAGTCTGGCGTAGAAGGACTGCGCCAGTTTCCGGAAATGGTCCTTGATGGTAGGCATATCCAGATCGCGATGAAGAGTCTCATTCCGGGTATACCAAGGTGCGCCCACAATGATCCTCAGACATACGCTCTGGAACGCCTGCATCCTCCTCATATACGTGTCCGCCAGGTGACCCCAAGCGGGACACGCATAGTCGAGGATCGGCCTGAGCAGCTGCTTGTACAGCGTCAGACCGTTCCTTGTAGACAGGGCGCTACGCCTGTTAAGCAGTGGGCCTAGGACTCCCAGCCTTTGCCTCGCCTTGTTAAGTCTTTCGTTGCAGTGTCGTCTCCAGGTCAGTTTTGTGTCCAGCGTAAGTCCCAGGTACTTAACACTGTCCGCCCATCTGATCTGTTCTCCGAACAGCCGGAGTGGAGCCGGCCTGTAGTACTTTCTTTTCCATGTGAAGAGCATTGCAGTGCTCTTCTCCACGTTAATACTTGTTCTCTAGGTTGTCAGCCACCCCCCAACTGCGTCAGGTGCGTCTGGAGTCGCCTCTCCACCAGCTGCCCTCGCCACGACTCCGCTACTAGAGCCGTGTCGTCCGCATACAGAGCCAACTCGGTGCCTGGGGATTTTGGAATGTCGTTCACATAGAGACTGAAGAGCAGCGGGCCCACCATGGAACCCTGCGGCACTCCAGCCCGGATGCTTCTGACTTGGGAGGTGGCGTTCCCAAAGGTAGTGGAAAAGGTGCGATGGGAAAGATAAGATTGAACAACCTTAACTAGGTAGAAGGGCAGGTTCAGGGAGAGGAGTTTGAAAAGGAGACCCTCGTGCCAAACACGGTCGAAGGCCTTTGCCACGTCAAGAAAGACAGCACCAGTCAGCCTGTTGATGTTGAAGTTCCTCGTAACCTGCTCCACGAGCTGGACAAGTTGATGAGACGTAGCGTGTCCCGCCCGAAAGCCGATCTGCTCGTTCACCAAGATGCCCCTCTCGCGAACATGTCGGATCAGTCTCCTCAGTATTAATCTCTCGAACAACTTGCCCAGACAGTCGAGCAAGCTGATCGGTCGGTAGGACGAAGCTATGGCCGGGTCCTTACCCGGTTTATGAAAGCAGAGGACGTTGGCATGCTTCCAGAGCTCGGGGAAGTGACTCAGGAACAGGACGGCGTTGAATAACTCCACAAGGAAGTTGATCGCCTCCAAGGGCAGCTTTCTGAGGACCGCGTTACTGATACCGTCGAATCCGGGGGACTTGTTTTGTCTTAGAGCGGCTATCGCCCGTGATATTTCTGTCACCTCCGTGGGTTCGGGTTCATCCAAGGGTCTGTACGAGACCGCACTGATGACCTGCGCCACGTGCGCAACGTGCACCGGGTCTGACGGGTTGTCAGTCGGTACAAATTGCGCCTCTAAGTGCTCAGCGAGAGCATCGGCCTTCTCCTGGTCGGAGTTGGCCACCCCGTTGCGACTCACAATAGGCGGCCTTGGTGCGGGGACCCGCATCAAGTTCCTCGTCATTTGCCACAAGGACCTGTCCTGCACGCACAGGCTCTCAATCTTGTCCTCCCAGACACTTTTCCCGGTATTCTCGGACCATCTCCCGAACCGCATGGACTTTGCGGCTCCAGTTGGCCTTGTCTACCGGGTCCCTCGAGATTTGCCAAGCCTTCCTCAGCCGATTTTTCTCCCGGACGTGCCTGAGGATAGGATCGGGCAAAGAAGCCTGTGGCGCCCTCTTAGGACGGTGCCTCGGCGTCGAAGCTTCGAGCGACTCCTTGATGGCGGAAGTTATGAACTCCGCACCGCGATCGATTTCCGCTGCTGTTCGAAAGGTAGGGGGGGGGGTCCTAACCTCTCTCTCAACACATTCGCAAACCTGTCCCAGTCAGTGCGCTTTAGGTCGGGTTTTTCGGGGGGGTCTATGAAGGACACCGCACGTCCCAGGTTCACGAGAACGGGGTTGTGATCCGAGTCTAGCTCAGCTAGAGAATTCAGCACTAACCGCCTTCTGATCCCTCTGGAGACAACGAAGTCTAGGACGTCCGAGAGGTAGCCGGGATTGAAAGGGAAGTGGGTAGGGGTCGGAGGCCCGGCAGTCACCAGGCCGTGTAGATCTATGACGTCGCGGAGCAATCCGCCGCGAGCGCACATAATCCTAGAGCCCCATGAAGGGTGCTTAGCGTTGAAGTCACCACCGATTAAAACAGGCGTGGTACCTCGAAGCAGCACCTCCATGTCAGCCCTCGTAGCCTGGTCGAACCGGTGGTAGGGAGGGAAGTAGATGGAAATGAGACGCACTGGTCCAGTCGAGGTCACCAGTTGGATAGCCGTTGCTTCCATGTGTTGGAGGGGAGGAAGTGAGACGACGTGGTGGTCAAGGCCCCTTCGGACCAGAACCGCCGTCCCACCCCTTCCCACATCCCCCGCTCGGTCACTACGATGGCAGATAAACTCTGCTAACGAGAACCTCATTGCGGAGCGCAAGTGGGTTTCTCCCAGCAGCATTACATCGACACGATGCTTTGCCAAGAAACTTTCAAGCTCAGCCTTCTTCCCCGCTACTCCGTTGGCGTTCCAGAGTGCGACCGTGAGCTCCTTCAGCACCGGTGGTCCTCTATTCGGGTGCACTGCCATGAGAGACCAGGTAGAGGATGATGTGCTCCATGACCAGGTGGCCACGGTTACTCCTCGGAGACTCCTGGACCTTCCTCAAGAGACTCGATGAAAAGTCCCATGGGTCCAGTCCCGGAATACCCTTGAGTAGCTCAATGCAATTTTTGAGCTTTGCAGCAGCATCCTCGGGTGTGGGGGTTACAGGGGTGACAAGGGTGGGAGTTGGGAGTGGAAGGAAAGGGTTGGAAGGGTGTAGGATGGCAGTGTGGGTTGGGATAGGGAGAGGAGTGGTCTCGGGCGGGCCCTCGACCAAAGGGGTAGAACTGGATTCCACCGGTTCAGGTTTGGTGGCTTCGGCAGGTTCCTCGGCCTGGGGTGGAGGGGTATCTCTCTTTGACAGCACACTGGCGAACGATTGTACCAGTGGCTTTGGTGTTGGAGCTGGAGTCACTTTCACCCTCCGTCCCGCAACGTGCCCCGAGGGCTTCTGGCCTTCACTTAGCCCATCCGTCCTCCCTTCTTGAGGCTTGGAGACCCACACATTCCCTGCCGCCCGCAAGGACTTGTACGTGGGACAGCCCCGCCACGCCTAGGAATGAGCTCCTGAGCAGTGCAGGCACTTCGGGGGAGATCGTCTCTCCTCCGGGCACCCGCCCCTCTCGTGGTCACCACTACAGAACCCACACCTAGGGTTAGCGCGGCAATTCCTCCGCACATGACCAAACCGGAAACAGTTCTTGCACTGAACCGGGCCGCCTGGAGACTTGTTCTTCTCCACCCTGACGCGGAGCCTGCACAGGACTGATATGGAATACAGCCTTGCGGTGTGCTCCCCGGGCGTCAGAGAGACAACGAAGTTCGGCAACCGCTGCCTTTCTCCGGTCTTCTGATCCCGCTTCCATTGGGAGAGCATCTGTGTGATGGATTTCACGGGGAAACCCATCTCCACTAGCTCCTCCTGGATGTCGTCAGGGTTTGTCCGTGTCAGGAGTCCCTTCACCACGACCCTGACCAGTCGCTCCCGTCCCAGCTCGTAGGACCAATGCTGGATCCCCAAGCTTGGCAAGAACTTCTGGAGGGCGCGGTAATCCTCCTCCAACCCGCACTGGAGGCGCACTCGGTCCCCTGGCTGCCTGACCGCCTCCACAGGCTCTCGAACCTTGGACCGGATGGCCCTCGCCAACTTGGAGTAGCCCTCCACATCACACAATATGATGGGAGGGATCTTCCCCTTCGCTTTTCCAGCCGGCCCAGAGCCACTAGTACCAGGCTGGGGTGAGACACGGCTTGCGTTGTTACCCGCAGGTTTCCGCCGCTTCCCACCTTTACCCAGCGCTGGCGCACCCTGGCCCGGGCCACCGCTGGCCTCGCTCTCATCACCAGAGCTGCCGCCTAAATGGTTAGGGTTGCCCCCCAGCAGCTTCCTGGTGTTGCAGGCCTTCCCCCTTCGGCGGGGTCTTACGGTCCGAAATCCTTCAGACTCATCATCGGACCCCTGGCTCGACTCGTCACGCATCAACGGGAGGTCTGGTCCTGAAGACAGTCCCTCCACGTCCACGGACTCGCACGAGCTGTCAACACGCGCGAAGCGTGCGACCCGGTCTTCCGAATCTGAAGAAAATTCAGCCCCTTGGCGGGAGGTGCCGGAGTTGACGCGGGTTTTTGAGACCCTTGCGTTAGCGCTTGCGTCAGTGCCGCTTGCAGCGGTCTTTACTGGCGGAGGACGGCTAGGCTCCACCTGGTCAGGGCTTGCGTTGGCACCGTTAGGTTTCCACCCATCGTGCTGGCGGGAGCTTTCGCCATCCTCCCCGGTTTGCGGGCTGTCGGCCCTAAAAAGGGCCTCCAGCACTTTTTGGCCATCAGCGGCACGCTCACCTCCTGTAGTCGGAGGGGCCCCGCTGGGCTCGCCCGCATCGGCATTACTGCCGACGCTTTGAAGGGGGCCAGCACTGTCCTTCAAGCCGAGGCCCGAGGGTGCAGTGCCGGAAGCCCCGGCGGATCTGCCAGCGGCACGCGCGCCTCCGGTAGCTGGAGGGGCCCCGCCGGTTTCACCTTGGCCATTTGCGCCCACCTCGCCGGTAGTTGGCGAGGTCACGCTGGCCGAGTTGTTGGCCCTGAAAAGGGCCGAAACTTCACCCGAGGGTGACACCGACTGGGTGTGGCTACCGGCATGCTCACCTCCAGTAATTTGAGGGGCCCCGCTACCTCCACCCGCTTGGCTGTGGACTGCGCCCACCTCCCCGGTAAATTGGGGGGTCACGCCAGCCTTGTTGGCCCTAGAAAGGGCCGATTTGTTGGCCCTAATAAGGGCCGATTTGTCACCCGGGGGCGACTCTAGCTTACCTCGGCCAGCGGCACGCTCGGCTCCGGGAATTGGAGCGGCCCCGCTGACTTCGGCAGCTACCTCAGGCTTGTTGCCCCTCGAAGGGGCAGCTGCCTCTAAAGCTCCCGCCTTCGGGCTTGTGGCGGACCACTTGCCACCCGGCACGAGCTCCTTCCTGACCGGAGGAGCCTTCAGTCCCCGTGAGCGGAGACTTCCAACTTCCCCCGAAAGGACGGGCAGCACAAGCCTGCCGTTGACGGCGGATCCCCCGCCGCTCGCCGCCAACTTCTTCTTGCCCGGGGTCGGTCGCTTCCCGGGCCCGGGGTTCTTCCTCGCCTCATCCGGCGGTCTTCTCCCGACCCCGACGCCAACACCTTTCTTCACCTTCAACGCAGGCTCCATCCGAAGACACGATCCGTAGAATAGCAGACGCCAAAGATGCTCAGAAAGCCAGGAACACGTAAGGGAGGCAGGACGACACCTTGCACTCCCCCAAGATCGCCGTACGGCTGTTGCCCGACATAGAACATCTGACTTGACAGTTATGCCACGCCAGGTTGTCTATGAAAGGGCTGATTTGTTGTTTGAGTACCGAGTCACTGTCGTGACTCTTAACCTCGTGAATGAAATTAATACCAATGAAATGAAACAGATGAAATGAGGCTGTAAGAGAATTACACGTGTATTAGTAAATTACCCTTTGAGGTGCAATTTGTGATTGTGTTGGGTCGTGGGAATTTGGGAGGATTTTCTTTTCTTGGGATGTGGGAAGGTGTGTTTAAGGTATGATGGTGAGTTGTGAGTGATTGCGCTGGGTCTCGGGAATTGGGGAGGATTTTCTTTTCTTGGGATGTGGGGAGGTGTGCTTAAGGTATGATGGTGAGTTGATCAGTGATAATAATCCATTCAATAGCTATATTTATTTAGTGTTTGCAAAAGAGTGGAACTCTAAGGTGATTTATTCAAGTACTAAATTTAGCCAATCTAATGGATTGGCCTGTTAGAATACAGAAACTCTCCTGTAAAGGATTTAGAATACTCTCCAGCACAGTTAATGATGTCAAGAATGTTAACGTCTCGGATACCATGCACACTCTCTCAGTTACTTCCCATTTTTGTGGACTATGGAAAATTACAAGTAATGTAAAACAGGAATATTATTATAACTGGGG
>JBCFYV010009882.1:25573745-25671050 GCA_039000515.1 Timema cristinae
AATCATTTAAAATTACCTTTAAAAGTATATGGCTTTTTCTAATGACCTCTAGTAGTACTTATTTGTTTAACACAAATATAATGCATAACAAGGACTCATTTGATTATATATTTCTAAACTAATACAATTAAATATTACTATAATAGTTATATATTTTAAAGTAATACAAACAACAATTAATGTAATATAGTTCTATATTTTAAAGTAATACAAATAACAATTAATGTAATATAGTTATATATTTTAAAGTAATACAAATACAAGAAGTTTTCTGGTGTTATATTTTAAAGTAATACAACATTAACATATTAAATTAAGCATCGTAAATTGTTTAGTTTTCTGATTGATCAGCCACTAATTCATCATCATCATTGTCATCCATGAATTTGTACACGTTGCTACATGAACCAGAGCACTCAATGCTATGCTTTTTAAATGTGCACCTAAGGCTACTGCAATCTGATTTTCAGCTGCATCTCTTGATCTGTGAGAGTTCCTGTGGATCCAGTGGCAAGTCACTTTGGGCTGTGATAAGCCCCAATCACGCTCTTTCAATCCCCATTCCGATGGTAGGAGTTCATCTACAGTTCCCTTCCACTACTACACCTGGTAGTACACGTGGCTACTATGGTACTTTACTGCTGCTGAGGTAGATGAAAGACTCATTAGGAGACATGAGAGGTACCAGTCGCCACCTTCTCACAAAAGCGCCTATAAAGTAGTTTATTAAGTCCCTCCCCAAGCTTCCCATTGTACAGGCATACCAAAGCATTTTCTCCTGCTGCCGCAGCATCTGCTGTGGAAGTTGACGGTGTGTCAAACACTATAGATTGCTCACAACTGGTTATGCATTTATTAAGAGTGGTTTCTTTACTGATGCCACATAGGCGGGATGTAGTGTCACACTCAAGTTTTGCTTGCATAAAGAGGATCTGTGAGCACACATTGGGACCGAGATGCTGCTTTACAACCTTGATGTGTCATACACGAGGGTTCCTTGTGATCTTCTTTGGCTCAGGTTTGAATAAAATGTCGTTTGACTCGATGTTGGCATGTTAGATGAAAAGGATGAGGTCTGTATCATTACCAATTAGCACTGTGTTTTTTGGTTCATAATATTCCACTGCTTTATGCACCATGAGAATATCAGCATCATCTTGTGAATGAAACGTTTGACCGTTTTTTCTGTAAGTGACCACTGAGGATGCCGATGCACTGTTGCTTGTTTATATTGTTTACGAGTAACTCTTCTTTCTTCATTGTAGGAAACATTTACTCATAAAAATTCACGGTTAGTCCAGTCCTTCCATCTGTTCGTATCTTGCTGTCATGTCCTTGGTGGATGTGCCCTTATAGTTATCGAACACGACAATGGCCTCTCCATACTTCCATGTGACGTACTCGGTGTAAATTTCACAGTATTTATATGTGGTTACACGTGCCCATGGAATGTGTTGAACAAGTGATCCACCATCCAGTACATAATAAATTTGGCCTTAGATCCCTGCAAGGTCAGATGCTAGTAGGGCCCAGATGGCATCTTCTAGTACTGGCTTCTGTGGTTGTCAAAGAAGCAAGGAGGTGTCAATACAATGCCTCTGGATGACTGCACAGCTCATACCTGAATAATGATGGCAGATCTTCTGATGTTTTTGCAGCAACTATGAGTCACTAGAAAATAGTAGAGGGTATACCTGCACTTCTTCGCCACCAATCTGTAATAATGATTGCATATTCATGGTGATTAACCTATCCTTTTTCTTGAATGTATACTCAGCAGCGTTTGTACATCCATGCTAGCCAATATGTGTTGGCCAATGATCTTTTCTTTGTAAACATTTACAGTAGTGTGTGAATGTCTCCCAGTCGAGACACTGCACAAGTTTGGATTAGGGAAAAATGGATTTCCTACTTTGAGATAATCCAGAATAGTATGTGTCCTTTAAGTCACGTGCTTGTATTTAATCTGTCATGTCCTTGTTTTGCTCCCTAGTCCAGTTAGTTCTTGAATTACATTGTTGATTTCATCGCAAATTGCCGTGGCGAGGAACCATGCTGGATGCTGTTGCTCTGTCATCCCATGCCTTCTTATGAGGCCATCAGTGCTCTTCATGCTTCTCATCAGCACCTGCTCGATGATTAGATCTATGAACAGGCCAGCCCATAAAAGATCACTTCATCCGACTAAATATAATCCCTCTTCATATATCTGGTAGACATGTAGATGTTCCACCTGGAGCGTCAGCATCCACTGCACATACACCTGAAAAGTTTTTGTGTAGAGACTATATCCAGATGCTGCCATGAAAGGAAGCATTTCTAATATTGATTTCAGATAAAGTTGCTAGTTCCCCATAGGTTTGACTCTAAGAAATTTGCGAAGTATTTCCATCATATTTATTTAGTGTATCCATAGATAATCAGTCATACTACAAGATTTCAGGGATTTTTTTTTCTTCTCAGGAGTTCCTTTATTCTGAACACCACATCAGCATGACACGCTTCCTCTGCAGGAACTGATCCATCCATAACATGTGCATAGGGACATCAACTTCATTGAGATCATGGTTTCCTGTACCATATATTGCTAGAATATCTTCCTCAGATAACATATGTGCATCAAAGATTAAGGACTCGGCATATTTGAGTTTTGCAGGGAGTGCCATATCAGGTGCATCAGGCACAATCAGGGCATTGAGGACGCCATCAACAAGGAGGTGTGCACGCAGAGCCCGAACAAATGCTTTCAAGGTCCTCATGTGCACCACGTTGTTGGCTGCATATACGACCTCCATAACATCTTGTAGGTCAGATCCAGTCATGAGATACCCTATGGACCCAAGGAAACTCATCTCGGTATGGAAGTACCTCTAGTCTGAGGACTATCCCTCTCAAATCACTTCATTCTGGTTCAGCGTCAAAAAATCATCAGGGATAAGTGGTGATCAAAAGTAATAATATATGTGGCATTATAGTGGCCGGCATATTCACTTATAAACTTCAGTGTGGAGAATATGCATGGGGTGTTGCTGGAATTCATATCAATCATTGGAATAAAAGACGGTGGATGATTTCTCTGGATGATTGCCGTGATGTACAAACTGCATCATCCCAGACCAGGCAAACCTTGGTGAGGCAAACAAGATGGCTGTATTCCATATGAGATCCAGGTCTGCCATTTCATCTTTTGTATTTATAGAGAAAAGTTTCTGGTACTTGTCTGCGGCTATTCCATCAGTTTATTTCCTGTGGAAAATGATTGACAGTCTCCTCATCCCGACTAAATCACTATGGGTGACCTTCACTCTTTGGATGTGAGGGCTGGTCTTGGTAGCTGGAATTCGGAAGCAATTATCTACTTGCCATGGAAGGTGTTGTGGTTATAGGGTCCAAATGATATGGTCCACATTGTCTGTGACATACTGGACGAACTGAATAGAAAAGCCAGGAAAGTCAGTTCCATGTGACAATGCAGCATTGAGAACAAATCTCTGAACCTCTTCGTAAACGCAACAACATCCAATCCAGTGAAGAATATCGACCAGGAAGTGTGATGCAAATTGTTGGTGAACCTGAGCCCCTAAAAAAATCTGCATCAGTGCTAGAATAACTCTTGCTCGGGTCATTTGAATGATTGCTTGGCCGATGGCAGCAGTTTTCATGCTGACTATTTTGCCCGCAAATAATAATTTCGGTAGTACCTTGAGGTTTTCTGGAATAAAGTTAATGGCCTAGTCTTCTGACTTTAGTGAGTCACATTTAGGATATACATAAAAAGATGTTTCCATTTATATGATATCATTTTGATGAGCTTTGCAGCAGTTTCTATTATCCTCTTTTTCCATGTTTCTGGTTCAACTTTTCTCTGAGCATAGATGTCCTGTAGAATATCTTTGGCAGTGCTTCTGAAGGTAAACACATTTAGCTACCCATTAATCTCAGTTTGGATTATTTGATCACCTAAATATTCCTTAAGTTTGGACTTCATGTGCGTGTAACTATACTATTAAACTTCTGAACCTTTGAGATTTAATTCCATCCGGCTAATAAGATCATTGATTGTGATCTGCTAAATATCGTTATCTTCAAGATAGTTTGCAACTTTCAGAAAGCATAGATTTTTTGACGAGAATACGTCTTTAAATTTGCTACCATACGAGGGCAATCCAAAAAACC
The DNA here is from genome assembly GCA_039000515.1 of Timema cristinae. Lineage (NCBI taxonomy): Eukaryota > Metazoa > Arthropoda > Insecta > Phasmatodea > Timematidae > Timema > Timema cristinae. Next base: position 25,577,922 of record JBCFYV010009882.1, read on the forward strand.
TAATGATAACAAAATCGGGGGATACATTTTAGCATTGTAGTTTCGAATCTATCCTCTACATCAAAAATAAAATTATACCACTGGATAGCTAAAGGATCAAAGAATGCATTACGATACGCGAGAACAGTGTCGCATCACGCGCGGTGGAGGGGAAGCGCCGCCATTTTGAGGTTATTTTGCTGCGTATCGAGATTTGCAATTAGTATAATTTTTGACTCGGAGAAGCTACGATGTTTGTTTAGGTTTTAATCGTCAGCTGTCGTCAAAATCTATCGATTTTATATAAAACATTAGTTTAAAGTAGTGACAACGAATATAATAAGGTGTTAGAATAACAAAATATCAAAAATCTATCGATTATATATATATAAAACATTAGTTTAAACAGACCTATAATTAATAAAGTTATATTATAACACAATCATTATTTGTTTCCTTGCTGTGGGTGACCTGGTGGTCTAGGGGTACGGTGTCAGACTTCTATGCTGGCGGCCGGGGTTCGATCCTCGGTCCCGGCACAGATTTATCTGATTTCCAAACCCTTCCTACACCTCTGACAAGACATCTTGTGAATGTGTGGAATGCCAGGTCACCACCGTGGTTCGGATTCCACGTTAAACTGTAGGTCCTTCATTTCATCTCACAATCACCCTACCATTACACATTAGCGTAAGTGCGTATAACCCGAACGGGTAGTAAGACGCGGTGCTAATAATAATAATGTTTCCTTGCTTTTATCCTAAATACATAAATAAAAATATTTTATTTAAAAAAAATACAACCCGTTACATAAACGTATTCACGTACAACACACGGCCGTGTCCATGACACACATAAGTTGATTACACAAGTTGCCTGGTGTGAAACCAGCCAAGAAATAGTCTTCACACGGCAGTCAACTAGTTGAGAGTCAACCAGGCAACTTAGTTGAATCAACCAAACCGCCTCGTCTGAAAGAGGCCTTAAAGAGAGTGACCTTGAACGACACTGTCATCACTGGTAATACAGTCCACTCAGAACTATTCCTCTTGGTATGACATGCACTGACCTCCCACAGAACAGATAAGCTCTGTCATAATATAAATATTTTTCAGCTTAACATAGAAATTATCTGTCCACTTGCTTCTCATGTTTGTCCCTAACATATTTCACTATTTGTAGTTGCCTGGTATATTTCTTGTGGAATAATTGATGAACCAGTTCCCCAGGTGATGTATGAATACTCTCCTTTTGGGATTTTCTTGATAAATTAATGGAGGAACATCCCTTTGCAGTTAGAGTAGCAGCTGGCTCTTCGCCTCCCTCTACAGGATCTTTACAAATTTACAATACATGGTAGGACTACTCATTCTACAGAATGCGATGTCACTCTGTAAAACAATAAACAAAGCAATATGAATGTGATGAACACTAAACCATGCAAAAATACACTTCTTTAACTTGGACGGAAAGGAGGGAAATGCCATCAATATCAATACTTTCCACCACTTGGATTACTTAGGACTTTTTATATATTATACAGAACATAATTACGAGAATAAATCAGTTGAAAAAGTTTATGTTGCAATTTGTATGAGGTGATATTCACAAAATGCCTGAAATATTTATCCACAGTTTCTTGCCTACTCATTAATTGGACGGCGTGATTAGGTATGTATAAATGTATCATATATATTGATCTATATAAATATATAAGGTAATTGTATAATTTATATATAATTGTTTATATTAATATATATAAGATAATTATATATATTTATACGTATAAACATATAAGATAATAATAAAAATATATAAAGTTTTATACAAACTGTATAACCCAAACGGGTCTTAATATGTAGTGATTAAAAATATCATATAAATATATAGAGATATTAATATATAATTATATATGTAAATATGTAAATAAAGGTATAAATGTTTACAATATGTATACATAAATATAAATATTTATATCATAATATTTATACTATAAACGTAAACATATTAAATATATATTAATATTAATAATATATACAAATATTTATACATATAAATACAAATGAAAATGGTTTGTAAATAAAATAGATCAAACATTCTTTTGGGGTACATGAGATCTCTCGAAGGCTTGACAAGAGTTAGAGACGAATGTATTTCTCTGCCTCACCCTCTGGCCACCCCTAAGCCAACAGTTCTTTGTGTGAATGAGTCGACTCTTGCAGCTTGTGTAAGCACCACGCACGCGCACGCACACACACACACACACACACACACACACACACACACACAATCTTGTACATGGGAAAATATGAGCTGATACTAATATACTAAGCAATAATATTTTCATGTTATTTTAAATAATTAAGAATATTAACACAACTATACAAGTCATATTCCTATTTTATTATTAATTTGTGACACTCGTGTTGTTAATATAATTTGTAGTTTTAAAATGTTGGTGCTGCATGTTTCACTTAGCAGTTTTGTTCTTCTTTTCTCCAAAACCATTTATGGCACAATATATAAAACTGATTTATTTATATAAATAATATCCTGTGACCTGTATTAAAGATTTTTTTAATTTAGGTTACACAAGGATTAGTAATAGGTGGTAGTACATTGAAGCGTTTTATGGCAAATTAAGATAGCACCAACTATGAAAATGAGTTTTTGAACCACAAATTCAGCAAATATTACTGGCAACATTTTCGTAATTTGTGCTATTAAACTGCTGCTGGTAGCTAGCGAAAGTTTTGTCATTTTTACGAGAGCTATTAAAATGCCAACTATTCACACAAAAATTATTTGAGCACTAAATATCCTCACGTGTTTCTCAAATGTGTAACAATGGAGGTGATATCAGATAGGACTAGAAGCTTATTTGAAAGAAAGGTGTTTTCTGAATCAGCGTTCGCATGGTTTAAAAGGAGTCATACTGATATACTGATAGCTGCTGACTGTGAGTACAAGGCATGCATCTTAGCCAGGTGGTTTTGAACATTTATTGTGATTTATCACATCTCCCCACCCCCTTTTACACACAAACACACACACATTCCACGCTAAACGACGTTCCTTAATTTGAATATGAGGCCACTGGTATTTTCATGAAAACTATGGCGACACAAATAATAGGTGTGATATATTCTTTACGACTAAAATTTGGTATTCAATGTTGGCATCGGTATCGGAATTTGTACTGTTGATGGTGCTACCAGCCGCATCCACAGTATTTTAATATTTTCAAGAAAAGTATGAGGTCACAAATAAAAGTAGTTGGATGTATTTATAGTAAAACTAAGAAATTTGTGCCATTAATTTAGTGATAATACTATGCGAAGTTAGCAGCACCAAACGTGTTTGAATATTTTTACGAACACTATTTCGGGCTAAGGGCACAAATTACGGGAATGTACAATATTTTGGGCACAAATTGAGCACTACATATTTGAATAAGTTTAAGAATTTAGCAGCGCCCAAAGCTTGAATGTGTTTAAACGAAAACTATGGCAGAACATAATTTGAGAATTGTGGTACAAACTCAGCACATGACAGTGCTATGTATTCACATTTGCAATTTAAACATAGTGCTTGATAATTTTTACCAATGGTACAGAAATACATTTTTTTAAATATATATTTTAGAATAATATTGGTAAAAATAATGCTTCATTGCAAACTATAACATCTAGAAATACAGTCCCTCAAATTAGTCTTCATCTAGCTTTAGGCGTATACAATTATCAATCCTACAACTAATAAATAAAATGGGATCATTTTTATAAATTATTTAAAATTTTTGAAAAAAACTAACATCATTAGTTGTTCAAAGAAAAGAGTGTATTTTAAAAATTATTTCATCAATTTATTGATCAAGCACCCAGATTTTTTTTTCATCTATGGTCATACATATACGGCATTCATATATATGTCTGGGTTTTGAAGCAACCTCAATTATCGTGGACCCCAGTTGGAAACAAGTATGACGTCACAGAGTGTACAGGTGGGAGAAACTAGGGTCCGCCTTGAAGTGGGGGCTGGCCAGTACTGAATACAACTTGGTGTTAACACAACTTATCGTTTTATGATGTTTTCATGGAACTATGGGGATAAAAATTATTAGAGTAAGATATTCTTGCGGCACAAATTTATCACGAAATATTGGTAAAGGTTTCAGAATTAATGCCGTTACGGGTGCTGCCAGCAGCAGTCACTGTGTTTTTTGGCGTTTTCACGAAAATCATGGTGGCACAAATTATGGTGATAAGATATTCTTGTGGCACAAATTCAGCATTAAATATTGGCATAGGTTTCAGAATTTGTCCCATTAGGTTTCAGTATTTGTGCCGTTATGGGTGCTGCCAACATCACCCAGTGTTTTTTTTGGGCGTTTTCATGAAACCTATGGCGGCACAAATTATGGGAATAGGATATTCTTGTGGCACGAATTCAGCACTAAATATTGGCATAGGTTTCAAAAATTGTACCGTAATGGGTGCTGCCAGCATCACCCACTGTGTTTTTTGGCGTTTTCACGAAAAATATTGCGGCACAAATTATGGGGATAGTATATTCTTGTGGCACAAATTAAGCAATAAATATTGGCATAGGTTTCAGAATTTGTGCCGTTATGGGTGCTGCTACGTGATGTTGGCAGCACCCATAGTTTTTTAAGTTTTCACAAAAACTATGGTGGAACCAATTATGGGGATAGGATATACTTGTGGCACAAATTCAGCACTAAATATTGTCATAGGTTTCAGAATCTATGCCGTAAGAGGTGTTGCCAACCTCACGGACCTCGGACATTGGGACTTTGACAACAAAACATTTTCCCACCCCTGGGTCAAATACGCATTCAAAGAGAGAAACATATGGTCAGCAGAATGTATCGAAAGGGGGAAAAGAAATGAAACAACGGCCTACGTGAGACGTGAAGTTGGCAGAACCCAGAGTTTTTTTTTTAAGTTTTCACAAAAACTAAGGTGGCACAAATTCAGCACTAAGGATTGGAAAAGGTTTCAGAATTTGTGCCGTTATGGGTGCTGCTGGCAGCACCATTTTTTTTGCTGTTTTCACAAAAACTATAGTGGAACAAATTATGTGAGTAGGATATTCTTGTGGCACAAATTCAGCACAAAATATTGGCATATGTTTCAGAATTTGTGCCGTTATGGGTGCTGCCAGCAGCACCCACTGTTTTTCGGTGTTTTCACGAAAAGTATGGTGGCACAAATTATGGGGGTAGGATATTTTTGTGGCACAAATTCAGCACTAAATATAGGCATGGGTTTCAGAACTTGTGTCAATATGGCTGCTGCCAGCAGCACCCACTATGTTTTTTTGGCGTTTTCACAAAAACTATGGCGGAACAAATTATGGGGATAGGATATTCTTATGGCACAAATTCAGGACTAAATATTGGCATAGGTTTCAGAATTTGTGCCGTTATGGGTGCTGCTACGTGAAGTTGGCAGAACCCACAGTTTTTTGAATTTTTCACAAAAACAATGGTGGCACAAATTATGGGGATAGGATATTCTTGTGGCACAAATTCATCACTAAATATTGACATAGGTTTAAGAATTTGTGCCGTTAGTGGTGCTACCAACTTCACGGACCTATGTTTTTAATGTGCGTTTCCCTCGTAGGCTGTTCTAGTTCGATGATATCTGCCGATTCTCCTAGCGTGTCGCATACATCCACGACGAGCATGTGGATCTAATCGTTACAATAGCGGGCGACGGGTGTCGACCACCCGACCCGTCAATCGACGGCGACGTCGATGAGGTCCCACACCTCACAAAGACACGCCCAGCTAGGTGCTAGATAGGCGACCCATTATAGTCCGGCATCTTGTTTCTCACAGATGACGAACATACGGTCACCGCACATGCGTCTCAGAGAGATTTCATTATTAGTCAGACTAATCTTCTGAGGAGGTTGCGTGTTGCTGAAAAACCTTGATATGTCAGACTTGCAGCTGCCCAGTTCTTGCCACTCTGTACGGTTAAACACCACGCAGTTCCCTCCGAATTTTTCTAGCTGGATATAGGGCGTAAAGTTGTTCTTAACGCTCATGCCAACGATGACTTGCTTGGCGTCGACTCCATCCGGCGGGAACAATTTGTTGAAAATATTGGTGATGGCGAGTGGCATCACAGGCTTTGCTTTGCTGCCGCAAACGTCTTGACCTTCCATGCTGTTTAGTGGTTATGGGCAGCAAGTCGCCGAGACGCCCCTTTTATAGGCGCACGCCACTTGGACACGGCATCTTGAAGGGTGGCATGCCCTACATTCTGGAAAAATCTATTGTAATATCTAACCACTTTAGCGTCGTTGGCTGTTTGATTGATGGGAGAGAATAGGCTTTGTAAAGTTTTCAGCGGAATGTTCTGGGTGCGATAGAGAAGGTACATGAGACAGTAATGGCCGCAAACGTCTGAGGCGATGCTTTGAAGTTGTAGCGTGCGATGGGACGTGCGAAATGTGTTTTTGCGTATAAATGCCAGATGTGACTGTCCTACGCCATTCTTGTCGATAAAGATGGCGACCCAATGCGTCCCAGGCTTAGTGTATGGATCGGAGTTAATGACTAGAGCGGCAGGTCATGCTATTCTTGCGGGTAGTTGATCAGCAGGGAAAACACCCGACCATACAGAGTGGAACCACGGGCTTGTTTTCAGCGCACATCTTATGGTGTGCGTGTTCATCTTCAATCATCCAATCTCGAAGTCCCCAGACGATAGAGGCCGAACAGAAATTCCATACAGAACTATGTGCCATGCACATGATGCGGCCCAATTTAAGTGTTTTCAGTGATGAACAACCTCTGTCATACAGATCTACGATTGGTGTAGACGTGTATTTGACTAGACACTTTTTCTTTTCCGACCCCTTGACGTAGAGGGATTCTTCAAGTATTATGGCACAGGAGATGAGGGATTCGAGCAGGCTGTAATCCACATCACCGCTATCCCAGTTGATACCGTGCAGATTGTTGACTATATAGTCGGCTTTCTTTTTGGCATAGGTGGAAAGTTCCTCGATAGCGTATGGGGGTTTTAACATCCAATGTTGAAGTAATGTGCCGCATACAGATAAAACACTCAGTTCCTTGACGATAAACTCTTTGTTGTCGTCGATGAAGCTCTGGAAATCCACAATGACGTTCATGGCTTAAATGAGAGGGTTAAGGGGCGGGAAGCTATTTATATTAACTTCCATTATCGGTCACAACTTTTCTGTACTTGTCAATGGTGATGATGTTGGCAAATTCCCCGTACACGATACAGTTGACGGTTTCGGTGAGAGCCCTGGCGAAGCTCACTTCGCTGATCAGAGAGCGGTGCTTCGTCAAATTCCAATGCGATGTCATGTGGGCTGACAGATTAGGTGTGAGATCGAAAGCCATGAGATGATATCCTTTGGGGAAGGCTTCTCGTGTGATGTCACTACCCTCGTTAATGAAATGGATACCCGTTCCAGAAAACAGTGTGTGGTAGGACATAACATAGTGTCCGTTTGAAAAATCGGGCTGTAACGGTTTCGACGGTACTTGTTCGCCGTCCACGTACAGTGAGAAATGGTTCATGCCGTAGGTTTGAAAGTTGAACGGGTTCTTGGTGGTGTCTCCGTTGACCGCGGCGTTTGATACAAATCCCACGATGCATCGTTTGGGTAACTGTCCAGTGAATACATTGTCCAGTGATTTCCCTTGCACGCCCGTAGAAAGAGTGAGTGTTTTTACTTCCACACGGGTGATGGGATACTTTGCAGGGCTGACGTTTAATGCTTTGGCATGTGCCAACAGTATAAAAGATGCTACTTTGACATGTCTCACTAGAAGGCCGATTTCAGCGATGTGAACCTTAAAGTGAGGGAGTTTAGGGACCACCATAAAACTAAGCCCGTCACGGGAACGGACCAACTTGACTCTGAGTTCGGTGCAATTCAAAAGGTATTTCTCTTGGTTAAACACGTCACCGTGTAGATACCCCAAAAGATCCACCTTCTTACTTTTTGTGGTGAGACTGCGACGGTTCTCAAATCCCTTGTTGCTGGCGTTAGCCTCCTCAAAGGTTTCGGGGCTCTCTGCGAACCACAGCCCACAAGTCAAATGCGTTCTTTTGGCTTCACTGTTGTAATTGAGCAGCCTACCAATGTACGCTCTATAGGCATACGTGTTGCTGGGCGGTGATATTAGTTTTTGGTTTAAAAACACATCCACCTGTGAGAATATCAAATGCAACCAGTTGTTGGGGGGTACTATCTGATCCACCTCTGTGAAAGCGTCACCATCGGGTTTCATGATGGCCGCCCTGATATAGAGCATCGTCTGTGAAAGATTGATTTAGAACTCGCCTTGTCCAGTAACGGTAAATTCTATGGGTGAATCATCGGTCAGGGAAGATACAGGTTTGTACTGGAGCCATTGCCCACTTTCAAGACTGGTTTGAGTGGGTGGCACGGAAAAGAGATCGAGTTCACTGCTGGCACACTCGCAGCACTGGGGGTGTAGAAATGACATTTTAACTGAAAATATCTACAGCTTCTTTTTTGGCCTTTTTACGTCGGGCGACGAAAGAAGACTGACGTCGTTGCTTCTTACGACGCCCTTTATAGCCTGAGCTGGTCATCAACGTCTTGATATTCTGTTCAGCCTTGTGTTTCAGTTTTGTTCCAGCTTCGCCAACATGTTGCCGTAGGACCTCTTTGAAAGGACGCCGTTGATTGGCAACGTTGGAGAGCACGTCGATACCCGTATGAAGCGCCTGTTTTCCAAAGACTTTAGCGCCGATTTTCAGCAACGGTACGACGCTTTTGAAAAGGCCACTTAAAAAATTTCCTATCCCATGCCCTCGTTGATAGGGAACACCGTGGTAGATCTAAGATATTTATGTTCCAGCCTGATTGACGTAGTATCTATGGTAAGGACAGTTAATGTTGAGTTGAGTCGAAAATGAAGTTTCACGCACACTTTTACAAACATGAATGGTACAGGTTCACCCGTGTCGGTTCTTATATTGATTTACAAGCTTTCAAATTCCCTTCTAAGCACGGGCATGTAGTGCAACAGATCATAGCTAACTGTATTATGAATGCCGTAGAGATAGTTTATGTTGTTGATACCGACGATACGTAACAGCTGTGCCACACTGTCACCCATGGGCTGAGGATCGACGATATCCGTGTACATGTACATTTGCGAGGGCAAGCCTAGTAGAATTTTGGTGGCGTACGGTGACTTTGGGACTTTGATCAGATTAGTCAGAGGATCGAAGCCGAGCTGTAGATTTAGTTGGTTTGATAGAGTCAGCAGCTGTATATTTGGTGAAGCAGAGATAACTTCAACTTTTTTGTTGGCGTTTGTGTAATTGAATACAACTCCGGAATCCCCTTTAAAAGCCTCTACGTCGTTTAGAGCTTTGATCAATTCATGGATTGTGCTAGAGTGTTCCAGGAGGGATATGATCCTTGAATATTTATTCCACGCCTTTAGCGTCCACCCAGTTGTACCATACAATATTTTGACCTTCAGATACAGTGGTTAAGGAACACGGATATTGAATTTCAGACAGAGCGACTTCACACTGGCCGTCGAGTGTAAGACGGTAAGGAAGTTGCGTGGTGAAATTCTTGAGGGTATTTTTCGGGAAATATCCCATAGAACTGTTTCTCGGCAAAGTGATGTAAAAATGGTCTTTCATGGTACGGCGCTGACGTAACTGGCAGGAATACAAGAATTAAACTTGGTGGGGTAACATTTCCACTGCACGTTCACTATCATTCTGGCGCCTTTACCCTTGAAACGTAGTATTTTATCAACTTTAAAAGTTTCAGGAAGACGTACGCGTTGCAATTCGATCTCGTGAAACGTCCCCTTCGCCTCCTCACCATCAAGATCTGTTAGTCTGTAGATGATTGGTTGTCGCAACACGACGCTGCTGACTTTGAAAATATCTTCGCTTCAATTGCTTTCGTAGCCTTTTTCAAACAGCATTTTGGATTTGCTAATACGCACCGTGTCACCAACTTTTATTTTCGGTTTCGAGTTTAGACGCCTTTTGCCGTATAGATTATCTCTGACTTGAAGCACATTGATTTCTGAAACGTCGACGGGCACCATCTTGAAACTGGAATGTTTTGCGCCGTTGTAAGCGTAGACTAGATCTTGGATGACGTCCAAATATCGATACGTACTATTTTTGGTAAAGTAGCGCCACATGCGTCCTTTCAGAGTTCTATTGAATCATTCCACGATGATTGCCTTCACGTCTGGATTATGAGTTGTGTAGTAATGCACGCCTTCTTGCTTGAGAAATTTCCGGACTAGACGTGCCGTGAAATATGTCCTCTTGTCCGTCTGTATACTTAGAGGTTTACGACAGCTTTGTTTGAAAATGTCCCGAAAGGCGTCTCTCACTACGCTCCCCGTCTTGGATGGAAGCGTTCTCGCCCATGCCATCTTGCTAAATACGTCGATGACGGCGAGCAAGTACACTGCACCGTCGTTGTATTTTCTGAGACTTCGCATATCGTTGAGATCGGCTTGCCAGAGATCGTCAATATTTGACACAACGTACTTGTTGCGTGGAAAATTTTTTAGCACCGGTTTGTGTAAGGTATAAGTGTCCTACGCACGAAGCCATTCTCGTACTTTTCGGGGATCTTTTCTGGACGCCTTTATGAGCGACGCCACCCCTTCAAAACCTGCAGGATGAGAAGGGTGGTAGTAGATGTCGGCTAAACGGTCCATTAAGCTCTGAACGGCAGCCACCTGTTTTCGTCCACCCTCTTCAGTTTCTTCTTCTTAGGGCGTTGTGAAGGTGTAAGTGGTTTTGGTACGGGCGTCGGATCTCTAATGGGGGCCAAACGTTTCGGATTTACTATAAATTCTTTAGGAACGTTTATTTTTTGCAGCGCTGTGAGAGACTCTCACCACCACAACGGTTCACTGTGTCTTCTTGGTCTGACCAGATCGTTGACTAAATCTACAATATTGGATACATGGAGACGCGTATCTTGAATACTCACTTCTCCGTTTGAGTCCCAAAAGATGCCGCCTTGGGAAATGATATGTTCTAGTAAAAGTTCAGATTTTACCTGCCTGTGCTGGTTCAGTACTAAGTACAGCAGGGATTGGAAGTACAGACACTTCAGGGGGGGGGGGGGGTATTTTCAGATGGCGTAGGGTGTTGACTAAAGTGCAGATAGCGCTGTAGCTCTTGTTGGTATAAAGTCCATTTAGACTTTTCCTCAAGTTTTGAAGCGAGAATTTTTTCCATTTCCTTGTCCAACTTGGAGACCACTAGATTTGTTGCCGATGCCACTTGTTGGTGGTGTTTCTCGTAATGGTGAAATGTTTCCGGGGACACTAATATAATATTTTTCGTGTGTTCCATTATTTACTTGTTGAATAAGTAACCGAGGACACCACTGATTAAAGGGGCTAAATTAAGGGCAAGAACGCTCCTACTTTCTGAACGAGTAGTCGTCTCTTCTTCTTCCAGAACTCTCCTCGTTTGACCAGCTTGCGCAACACCTGCTTGTGAGCACGTAACTTTGTCTTCTGAGCATTTTTCAATGGTACCCGCCCTCTTAAAGTGTTGTAGGCACACTTGCAAACAAAGTCAGCCAGTTTCTTGCCGGCCGTTTTCATCAAGGCGACACGTTGCTGCGGATTCATGCGATACATCGCACGTAGAAGAGGGGCCTGCTTCAGCACTTTGGGACTCATGGTTATGGAATGATCTGTAATCGGGAAGTGTCGGTGCTTTTATAGCCTTTGCATGGTAGGTACACGCAGCAGCCGACATTTGTGCGGGTTTTATATATGAACCATTCTGGTGTACCTTGTTTGAAATCTAACAATATATACCCGTGAGGAGTACTTGTAGTATCTATGTAAGCATCTTGTAAAACACGGGGATTTACGAGACAGAATTGACGTGCAAAGTGTTAAAAATCTGAGCTTTATCCCGTGGATTTTTAAAATGCACGATATAATGTGCGTTTAAGGAAATGTTTCTTTGGCCCTTGCCCTGATGGAATATATTTTGTGTAAGGTACATGACGCTAATATTTTGATGGTGGCTACTTTTGGTGAAAAGATCGACGACCACTTCGCTGACTTCACGCATCAGGCCGTCGAGGATAATCAGCTTTGGAGAGTCATTACAGTTGTCATCCATTTCATGAAAACCCTTACAGAATATGACGTGGGGACTTGTCCCGTATTGTTCGAATCACGGTTTCCATAAAGCATAATACCATGTGATTTTATCAAATTAAACGTCACACATTGTGTTCAAGTGACGGATAAGGTCTGCTACAAAATGTGACTTTCCACAGCCGGAATGGCCGCTTATGATGGCCGAAAATGAATGTTTCAACTTGTCCATAATGTTTGAGATTGAACTTATAAGCTACATGAGCTTGTATTTATAGGATAGGAGGGTGGTGTGGGTGTAGACATTAAAACACAAACTTAACAGTTTTTACAATATTTATTTAAATCGTGAAAAAGTATACACACAGTGTAAAGTATACTGTGAATATATACAATATATATTTATTAGCATAAACATAACTATTTTTTTAATATATTTATTTACACACAGTGAAAAGTATACTGTGAATATTTACAATATAGGGGGGAATATTATCCTCGGTACTAAATATGCTATATATATAGCATATTTAGTACCGAGGCCACTATATATATATATATATATATATATATATATAAATGGTTTTCAATTCAAAAGAAAATAATTAAATTATATATATATATATATATATATATATATATATATATAAATACAAAGAGTTTATTATATATTTTTGAATAGATTTAAAATATATATATATATATATATACAAACAATTTATTATTTTTGACTAGATTTAAAATAAATGTATATACAAACATTTTATTATAATTAACTAGAATTAAAATATATACAAATAACTAATTGACTAGAAAAAATCAGATAGACGGAGGACTGTACTGGCAAATAAAAAAAATATAAAAAAGTAACCCCAGTGCATAAAATAAATAAAAAAATTATGATTTTTTTCATACAGAAAAAATATTTAAAAAATATCAAATCTTTGAAAAAGGGTATGTCAGTGGAAATGTCTAGATAACGTCTAAATAATCATCTTTTAGTCGTGGCGAATTCGTTTACAAGGACTCTGATACCCAAACGGCAACGTATTATAATCATCAGTTATCCGACGTTTGTTGTACTTGGGCCGGTAGATTTTATTCTGCGAAACGATACATACAGTCGCAAGACCTTTTCTTACAATTTTTTGTTGTATATGTATGTATCTTTCCGCGCCTGTTCAGTGACAATCGCTTTCAAAACGTAAAAACTAACATCGTTTCGGTTGCCATAGTTTATGGTGATCCCGCAAACCTTGCACGCCGTTTTTGTTTTGGCAGGATCGCCACCAACACAAATTCGGCACGCGTAATTCTTAGGACCGCCAGATACAAAGGCACTAATGTAGCTTCCCGGACCGTAATCATGAAGTTCATCAGTGAGGTCACCTAAAAAGTCTCCGGTCGGTGGACTCCATTCGCATGGGCGTTCGTTGAATTAACGCTATCTGTATCATGATACAAAACGCGGTCCCCTAATTGTTCAAGTATGCTGTATAGGTGCAACCTAGCCATAGCAGTCGTGTAGCACGCTACCACAACACCCGTGTTAGGGTTAGGGCGCAAAGCGTCACGCGCATCCTTGTAATTGAGGAACATAACATCGTCATTAACGTCTATGACGCTGTCCACCGTGATGTACGGATCCGTCAGGTACTTGTGGATGCCCTGATATTCGTTGACAACGGATGAGTGCGGTAAATCGGGTCTTTGCCCGAACTCTCCCCATAGCGAATTTAAAAATAGTTTAGCCAGCGTGCGGAGACCAGGGTTTTTACACACCGAATCGAAATCGAGTTTCACCCCCTCCCTTTCCTCATAATTTGGAATATACACTAACTTTTCCTCTTTAGAGGTGCACCACTCTGGCCAAACACTGGCTTCCTGTATGATTTTCAAAAGAGTATCAATATAACCGTGAAACAGCCCGCCAGAACGTGTCTGACGATCGTAAACAGATACTTCGTACTCCCACACTTCGTGTACTGCTTCAACGGTGTAGCCTTTCTCAACGGATATCCGGATCTCGTCAATCACCCAGACGCCTGTCAACCAGCGATCTTTTTTGTCGTTGTGCCGACACGCGCCTTGGTTCATCTCCTCCCCGCATTTCCTGCACAAGATGAACATTAACTTGTCGTGCATCCATGTAGGCAATACGGGCATGAATAAATCCCGCTGAGGTGTCACTGTATCTTTGGCTATGCCTTCTACTTGATCTATAGACCGACAAATTGGTTCCAAGTGAATTTTGGGGTGGCCGACGGGGTATTTTTTGTACTTACAAACGTAAGGATACAATGAACACACATCCAAGTACTTGATCTTTTCTCCCCACAAGAAAGGTCTGCTTCGTTGAAGAGCTTGATACAATTTGTACGCCCGCCAAAGAATGCATCCCTGGGGCTGAGAAGCTCCTTGGTATACACCTCGTGCCGGAGTAAAAATTGCTGCAAGTCCTTGTTTGTGCGTTTCATCGTATTAAACGTACACACCCACATCTCTACGACCGTGTAGCCGGCATTATTAAACTTTTCCAAACAAGTCATAGTCGCTTCATAGCGCGTCTACATGTTCTCGTGTGGACTATTTTTGATAGGGGTGGTCCTATCAGTGTAACAGAGAGGGCACTCGTGTCAATAACAGCACCAGAACTGAAAGACGGTGGTGGTATCTCCAGCTTTAACAACACCGTCTACACGTCGCCCTAACACATATTCCTCACGGCGTTTACCCGGATGAAGAATCGAGACACAGCAGTGATGGACCTCCCAGCAGAGCCATTGTACAGCGACGTGCGACTGTTGGTCTGCCTCCCGATAGACACCGTAAGGGATAATACCGATAGTATCCTCCTTAAGATGACTTCGGCAGCAAACCAACATGGCCGCTCCAGCTATCGTACACGCCTCTCTGAAAGGATCCACCTTTGCTTTCTCCATGAGCATATCTCTAAATTTTAAACAGGCCTTCCGTAAGATATCTACATATTCCACACAATACAGTTCCAACTCGCGTGTAAAATCAAAGACATAATTTTCTTTGACCAACGCGACATACCACTTCTCAAAGTGCTCTTTTCCCTCAACTGACATCTCGCCGATGCCGTAGTCCTCCTTTGACGGCAAGGGAACCCTATAACCCGCGTTATTTTTTTATTGAAAAAATGGGTGAAATGTCCCTTGGCCTAAGCCTCATACTAGCCGAATAATTTGGGCAATTTGGACAACGACATGGGGAGAAAGTTCAGCGAGTCAATAAAGTTGAGCGGGCCGTAACGCAGAGACATCATTTTCCCACCATTCATTATAAATTCTGGTGTCCATATTTTTATCTCCATCAGGTATTGCTGGTTTCCATTGTGGGCTATGGAGGCAGTGTTTGGGCGCATCGGCTGAGGCGGGATGTGCAGAGTGTTAGGCTGAGAGGCCTGCAGAGGAGTATTCTTCTCAGGCTCTCTGGGGCTTATAATACGGTGGCAACTGACTCGTTGTGTGTGGTGCTGGGTGTCTGCCCCTGGACTTGGAGGTTAGGAAGAGGGCTGCTATTTATTGGTTGAACAAGGGGGACTTGGAAAATGTGGGTGGTTTGACAAGATAAGGGGTGGGAACCAAGGGACAGGTCCGCGAGGCTCTCCTGGATGAATGGCAATCAGATTGGGATGAGAGCAACACGAGCAGGAGGACCTACCGGATCGTCCCGAGTGTGAGGGAATGGTTGGAAATGGCTCACCTAGAGCCCTCTGCTGGACTAGTGCACTTTTTGACTGGTCATGGACCATACATATCAACCCTTTTCAGACTGGGACTGACGGATGACAAAATGTGTGATTGCGGGAGGGAGGCCACGCCTGAACACGTGGTTCTGGAGTGTGAGCGCACGGCAGCGGAGAGAGTGGAGCTACAGATATCTCTGCAGGCTGGGGCGATCATTCACATTGTGAGGGACGTGGACAGGTGGGGTCTCCTGGATAGGATAACGGACGAGACATCGAAGAGAGAAAGGACTAAATACGTGGAGGACATAAGGGCAAGGCGACGAATAGTACAAACAACTGACGACTTGAATGCGACAATGAGGGAGATGGACGTAACGACAAGTAGTGAAGATGGGACAGATTTAGATGAAATCTTCGAAAGGAACTGATGAGAGAGAGGGGTTTAAATTAGGGAATAGAGTGGCTGGTGTGATGAATTGAAGTGGGTCTCCTGGCTATCCGGAGATCAGCTGAAGTAGGCTCTCAATGGATTCCAGCAGTGGAAATTGCTGAAGTACCAGGGGGAGCCGAAATTCCAGCTGAGAAAGTCGAGTGGAGAGTACAAGATGAATGGATGGGGCGAGACCCTTCAGCTCAAGTTACCCTGCGCCTAGAGATGGATGCGCCTTGGGAAGGAGCGTCTAGGGTTTTCCGGAGCGTCGGGGTCCCTTCGGTGACCAGCAGCAGTTGGGCAGAGGTGGAACCCAGACATGAGGCAGCCGTGGAAGAAGAGTAGCATTAAGTTTAGTTAAGTTCTTATATTATATAAATGGTAGGCTCTAATTAATAACAGAATGATTTGTATGTACTTATATTTAAGTTAGGTTAGGTCCATAGGCATGGTTTTGGGAGGAAGTGGGTGGAGCGAGATTTATTGTAGGGCGCCTCCCCAGGTGGCGGATAGGGGGATGTTCATCGCTGCCACTGAGAGCCACGTCTCTGGAAACATGGTCCCAGGTGGCAGTGGTGCTGAGGGGCGGCGATGGGTATCGGGGAAATAAAATCCCCGGGGCGGACCAACTTGTAGGAAGGTAAGGAAGGTGTGAATATGGACATTAGGTTAGGTTCTTGTATCAAAATTTTGTTAGTATTAAAAAAGGACTAGTGACATGAGGGATTAGTAAGAAATGTATGTAAACACGCCCCTTTTTATATTAATAGCTATTGGGGTAAATAAATTGAATAAATTGAATTGAAAATTGTCCATCATATATCTTAAAATAAAATTTCCATCATAGGCTTTTGTATTATGGCATAGGAGGGTGATATCCTTAAATTTTGATGGTTTAATTTGTTTTATAAATTCAAAAAATTGGGCCATTGTGGTATCACCCTTGAATATGCGATTCCTATCACCCCAACATTCTGTGCAATGATGGTCATTTGCATATTTATGAACTCAGGCCTTGCAACACGTCTGCTCAACACTTATGTTAGGTTCGTGCAAGTACGTGTCTGCCGCACCTTGAAGAATCGTTTCTTACAAGCATTCAAAATCATAGAATACAAACATTAAATTGCTCTTTTCCAGTAACGGCTTTGATGGGGCCTGCTTCATATAACAGAAATGATCAAAACGACGATGGGTCTCGCATGCTCTACAAAAAGTCTCATAACACCTATGTGAATATTTTGCTCTTTCCAAATTGAAAAATTGCCCACAGACCTCGCAAACCTTTTTGACATCACAGAACGACCTGTGACCTCTGAAAAAACCAGGACGTTTATGGTTATCAAAGCACGTATGGTTTGTGAACCAACTACCACATTCTTTACAGACCACAGACCGGCCTCCGCTACAAACCGCTTTAGCGTACACTTTTTACACGCAGATTCACATTTATGTTTGTTATTATCATTGAACGAAACACGGCACTCACGGCAACAGTACCCACTCCTAAATGCGGCTGTAAGGGATGTTATGACATCAAAATGGTTTTGCTTATCGTCGTTAAAATACAAACCAAGATAACCCTTAAAGGAATGTTCGGAGGGAGTAGGCCCCTCATATAAGACCTGTCTCCCCCGACGTTACCTGAACACCGTGATTTTGTATTCGTTGAGGTATGTTTGAATTGTTTCAGTTCGGTTATTCCAACACCTTTCAAAAGCTTCACACGGCCATCACGGCATAGTTCCTGTGATTTGAGTTATTGAATAAGACGACCCATTTTGAATTGTCTAAAGTTGTTCACGTCCATGCATCCTGGTTCTCTTATATTATTACATATAGCTTTGGCGACAACCAAGGTACGGTTAAGGCAAAGTGTGTCGCCATTTTAAATCGTAATGATCCCTTTGTTATTACGGCTATATGTGCTAGCGGGAGCGAGTTTATCACAATAACGTCCACTCCCGCGAGGCTCCTTAAAATGGCTGGGTTTAATTTACAGGGGTGCTGTACTCAAAAACAAACTATTACTTTTCAGTACGCATCTTACGTTTTCAAGCACGGCTCAAGCGTCTAATTTATCTGCTCGTCTAATTGAGACATACACATGGTTCAGCGTAGAGTCAGTGAGTGCTATTAAAAAGTAAGCCGACAAAGTCATCGGCGCTAACGCCATGGTCCTCCAGCCGATTGAGAAAATTAGTAATTTGTTCTTCAAGCCAGCTTAATGCGTCACGATCGCTTGCTGGAGCACCAAGATGTACGGTAATTTCTCTACCAGTATGAAAGAATCGCCTTAATTGTTTAATCCTCTCTTCTACGGATCGAAGAGGGACGCCATTTGACAATGCCCCGACTACCTGATTTATCGGGCCAATAAATCCCGGTTGAGGGGCCGAAGACGGTTCCGCTGTAGCCGGCTCCACAGGTTGCGGGACAACCACGATCCCCGTCTCCCACACCACAGCTGGGGTTCGAGCACAGTCTCGTAGGCTCGGGGTGGTGCTCCTGCAGTATGGTGAGACGGATTCGCTGTTGTTGGGATCGTCCCGCCATTTCCGGCCTCAACTTCAACCATAGCACATGTGAAAGTAAGCAATGTTACAAACATGCGCGTATTTTTTTCTTTAAAATGTATAATACTTGTGGTATTAATATAATATGTTAAAAAAAATTTCTAAACATAATTGCTTTAGGTGAAACCAACATTCACCGAAGATATTCAGCATTTGCGTGGAGGGAGAGTGAAAAATACGCTCTTAGTTTACCGTGGCAAGATTTGAACATCGAACTCTTCCGCCCGCGGCCATCTGGCTCTACACAAAACAAACGCTTTATCCAACCACACCGCAGGGGTCAATTATTTTAGAAACAAGTGTTTTATTAAATACAATTTTAGTGCGCGAAACTATATTTTGTTGACATAATAATTAACATTAGCACAAATCAAATTAATCACTCAAACTGTAAGCCAAAATTATAGGAAGTGCTCCCGCATTTTACATGGAGGGAGAATGGAAAATCTATTAGAAAACCCACCTCGTTGGCGTAGTTGGCTAACGCTTTTGTCGTGTTGAGCTCGACTGTTGAGGACGGGGGAGATCGAGGTTCGAATTTCGGTCGGGTGAACTGGGGTGGTTTTTCCTAAATGGTTTTCTACTTTCCCTCCACGCATATGCGGGTTCACTTCCTCTAATTCAACCTTCCCAATTCCTAATCTATTAGCATAATTAGTACTTAAAGCGTATAACCCTAACGGGTAGTAAGACGCTGTGCTAAATATATAATAAATATATAGAATAAACCTTCCCCCATAAATTCCTAGGTAATATTAAATAAAACTTTAAATATCGTTTAATGTTAGAGACTATATTTTATGGTCATGATAAATACTGTAACTCTGAATTAGAGTAAGTGCACCCGCAATTTGCAAGGAGGGAGAATGGATAATCTATTAGAAAATACCTTCCAAAATACACTCGACGCTGCTGCAGGAATCTATAAGATTTATTTTTTTAAATTGAGTACTATTCCAGTGGATTTGTTTACAATACACACACGTCATAAATGAAAGTGTACAGACTTGTGTTTACTCTTTGTGGAATGTGAATTTAATAAATGTCTAAAGTGGCAATTTTAATTGTCTACCTTTGAATGGGAAATGAACCCGGGACCCTTTAAATATTTTACTGGAACATGTACAAATACAAGTCAAGGGAGTTATTTTAAAGACTAAACCAGTATTTTCGCTTATGCCGGGGAATTGAACGAAGGACTCCCCACTGCCTCAGTATGGTTTTTTAAGCGTATAAATCGTACAGGTTCTAAGATGTGTAGGGATTAAATTTTGTAGTATTTTTAATAACCGTTTAATGCAGTAATATAGTTTTTTCCTGCTTTAAACTGTAAACAAGCGCATTCTCTTTTACACTATACGAACTAGTACAATCTCCTTGAAATTAGCAGCTGACAAAAGGTTTCGATCTAGTGACGATATAACGTTGTTGGCGCGCGCGCGAGAGAAAGAGCTACACATAAAGTATATTTTCAGGCTAGTGGCTACTTGTAGACTGTACTTACATATCAGACTGTAGATGGCGTCCAAATCACTCCAAACAGTGGAGGGCTCATTTTCGCCGCCGTAGAGGGACGTAGGGGATAGGGGCGCCGGCGAGAGAATGCCTGGGGCTGGCCTGAGGACGCCAGTGACGTCGTTCCTGGCACAGACCGGTGGGGTCGCCTCCGGCTGGGTAGACGTCGGCACGCCCGTCGCTACGCTGCCCAGCAGGATCTCATCCAGCCCTTATGGATCCCAGTAATCTGAAATTAAATAAATACATATTAATTACCATTTACAGGAAATATAAAAACACTGGCAAGTCTACTGTAGGCCGCTAATTACCCATGGACCTGTCGCCATCGGCTCTGCAAATCCCATCTTATGTAAAGTGCAGCAACTGGTCCAGCCTATTGGGACCCACAGGTGCGCCGCCTCGCCAAGCGTCATGGGCTCATCATCTAACAAAGAAGAAAAGAATTCCCGCTGTACACCAAGATATAATAAGTAAAAATAGTAACTATTAAAATATACAAAAATATTTTCAAACATACCTGAATTCATCCGATTTTCCAGAGCGTCAAAACTCATATTGATGTGTATGTAATCTAATTACAAATTGAAATAACCAATTGTGATGATTTGAGTTCTATTTATACCCGTATCAAAGAGCTTGCCTCCTGTAATGACCTAAATACTGTAATGTGTCTCTGCGCATGCGTAAATAGTATCAGCTGCTTACAAGTCCCGTTATCCATCATACACCTTCTACCCGTCGCTGGGTATGGATGTGTCTTGTCGACGCTCTGTTCATGGATGGTGGAACAACGTGTTTGTGTGAGAGAGTGCTGTCAAAGTCCTGGGAGTAGTTTTTCACTCTCCATCTAGGCATATGCAAGTTAAAACTTCCCAATAGCGTAATCAGTATCTAAGCCCATAATCAGAGTGGGTAGTAAGATGCGGTGATAAGTGTGTGTACCCGCTCACTATGCAATTAAGCTTGAGTTTCCGGTTTTGATTATAGTTATGGGAAGGTTGGGGTTTAATCCCTTAGTAAGCTATTTTTTCTGGCAAATTGAGATAAATTCCCTTTGTAAATCTAATTTATTCAGCCTTACTTCTTATTTTTTGGTAATACGTATTAGACATGTAGAACTATGGGAGACTCTGTGTTTCTGTAAACGGCTATTATAGGTTTTAATTAATATTCAGGAATGTTTTTCTAGTAGAATTTCCATTTAGTTTAATGCGCGAGTGTTGTCATAGACCTGGGAGGGGTTTTTAATTCTACATATAAGCATATGCGAGTTCGTTGGGCAAAAAAAATTTCTGAATCTATGTAGAGTTCAATTTTTATACAAAGAAACTTTTTTCGGCCAATATTTATAAAATAATACTACAGTATCGGTGCCATTTATAGTTATTAATAGGTTTGCGCAGAATGAATAAGTCTGGTTTAGCAAACTGTGGCGCAAAATTGACGGACGCAAATCTACTTGATTATTACGGCGTAAAAATATGTGAGAGTAGATATGGTAACATTTCTATCATTAAGATAAGGCTATTGGACTATACAGGAACACCCCTCTGTCCAGATTTGAACCCAGAACTTCCAGCTACGAGCAATGCTAAGCTAAATACCTGTTTCATATTCGATATAGATACAATTTAAATTCAAACACTTACTGCGCAATAGCTATTTCATTTATTTTCTTTAGGTCACTTATATATAAGTTGTGATAACCAATAAGGCAGTTTATTTATTTATCTAATATAAAATAATTTAAGTGGATGTGTGTGTGTAAATATTCTATGGTCCGTCACTTTTTACAGAACTTTATATTTGCCAAAGGTCCCAATCTCTTGTCAATCAAGATCTCGGCGGCAATCTGTTGATCGTAGTTCAAGTTTTATGCCAAAAAATAGCGGTAGCATTGACGGACGCAAATCTACTTGATTATTACGGCGTAAAAATATGGAAAGTAGATATGGTAACATTTCTATCATTAAGATAAGGCTATTGGACTATACAGGAACACCCCTCTGTCCAGATTTGAACCCAGAACTTCCAACTACGAGCAATGCTAAGCTAAATACCTGTTTCATATTCGATATAGATACAATTTAAATTCAAACACTTACTGCGCAATAGCTATTTCATTTATTTTCTTTAGGTCACTTATATATAAGTTGTGATAACCAATAAGGCAGTTTATTTATTTATCTAATATAAAATAATTTAAGTGGATGTGTGTGTGTAAATATTCTATGGTCCGTCACTTTTTACAGAACTTTATATTTGCCAAAGGTCCCAATCTCTTGTCAATCAAGATCTCGGCGGCAATCTGTTGATCGTAGTTCAAGTTTTATGCCAAAAAATAGCGGTAGCATTGACGGACGCAAATCTACTTGATTATTACGGCGTAAAAATATGTGAAAGTAGATATGGTAACATTTCTATCATTAAGATAAGGCTATTGGACTATACAGGAACACCCCTCTGTCCAGATTTGAACCCAGAACTTCCAACTACGAGCAATGCTAAGCTAAATACCTGTTTCATATTCGATATAGATACAATTTAAATTCAAACACTTACTGCGCAATAGCTATTTCATTTATTTTCTTTAGGTCATTTATATATAAGTTGTGATAACCAATAAGGCAGTTTATTTATTTATCTAATATAAAATAATTTAAGTGGATGTGTGTGTGTAAATATTCTATGGTCCGTCACTTTTTACAGAACTTTATATTTGCCAAAGGTCCCAATCTCTTGTCAATCAAGATCTCGGCGGCAATGTGTTGATCGTAGTTCAAGTTTTATACCAAAAAATCGCGGTAGCATCCAGAAACAGGTTCTGTTAGCGCGCGCCTCTCCCTTAGGCAAGCGGGTATTTTAGTTCATGTGAATCACAATTGTAATTTGAACTATGAATGATTGCTTTGTACTGGTATACGGAAAAATCTAATATTTACAAATACCAAATATATTTCAGGTATTTCACGTATAATTTATTTTTTTGAAAATCAAAATATTTTTAAATATATATTAGAACCGACGCGATGATAGTTATTATAATATTAGAAACTCACTAGTAGAAAACTTTATTTTAATAGTAAATAACTATTATTTACAAATATCAAATAAATTTCTGGTAATTCACGTATAATTAATTTTTTTGAAAATTTAAATATTATTAAATATATATTAGAACCAAACGGTTATTAAGACGCGATGCTAGATATTATTATATTAGAAACTCACGCTTAGTTTACTTGCGTTAATATATAGAAAGCTTGATTTTAACAGTAAAATCTATTGGGAAGTTTTTTTCATAATAAATAAGAATCTGTAAGAGCATAATTATTTTAAGGTTTATTCTGGCACGAGGTTAACCCACGGTTATACATTTCCTTGGAAGTCAAGAGTATTGGGTTGCCTTCCTGTTGAGAACAGCATATAGCTCATATAGCTTCATCCTGTTGACGAGCGAGCATGGTGCGACCTATGGACTTCCTGACTCGTGTGAATCGAGATCAGATGTTTGTGTGTGAGAAGAACACACGTTGTTGAATGTTGGAAGCCATGCTGGACGCATGTGGGGGAGGTTGCGTTAGACGAGCGAACATGTAGTCGAGGGTTCACCCCGGCCGGAGGGTCCATCCCGGGTCTCTAGGTAGTTTTCACGAGTCCCGTCATCGCGCGTGCTCCCTCGTCACGGGAAATTACCTATTTCTATGTAGTAGCTTAGTATCTATCTAGAGTAATAAACTGATCTTCTGGGACTAACTTGCTAGCCTCATTCTCCACGAACTATCCATCCCAACCCCTACCGCTTGTGGTCCATCTTGCCCATGTAACCCGCTAGGGTGTTCCGGTATTATAGTAATTAGGGTTGGCTACCTGGGACCCAAATAATAGGGACGTTACAAATTGGGGTCAGAAGTGGGATCGGGACTTTGCAAGTATAAAGTGATGACAAATGTGAGGATCGGGACTTTTCGAGTGATACCAAAATGTATAAAGTGAATTAAGTGATAACATGTCGGGACATAAGTAAAATATTATAAAACTGATGTCAAGTTTAGTTGGTTAGATGTTACATTGCGCGTGCTACTAGCTTGATTATGCTATGCGTGAAAGAAATATGATACAAGCTGATAAAACTTTGTACCGCGATGCACGAATGGCGTGATAACGCGGGTGTGCTTATATCAGCTGCTGGCAGGACAGAAGGAATCACCATCGAGAAAGAAAATAGGTCAGCAATCTCAACCAGCTGGAACTGTCAGTAGTGACATCACCAATGTCACCCACACCACAACAACAGCAAAACCAAGGTAGGGAATTGTACTGCTTTGATATGGTCTAGCCTATTTTGTGTGTTCAATTATTATTTAGGATGTATTTAAAATTCTGAAGTTCCATTGTTATATTCGGACAAACAATTCCAAAACTAAACTATTCAATTGCAAAATTGTTATCATGGCTACCCCTCCAGTAAGATTATAAGGACGAGACGTCGACTTAAAAACAGCCATAGATCTTTTAATGACACAAATTCATGATTTAAAAGCAGAAAACGAAACTTTAAGGCAAGAGAGTACAGACCATGCTGCTAATACGAGTCAGGGAAACGAATCAATAACAGCCACCATGTTTGTTAGGAATTTCTCTCTTATTCCTAGTATACCAGTATTTCAAGGAAGAGCAGAGGATAGTGTGAATACCTTTTTCGCAAAGTTAGAGCAGTCAGCAGAACTATGTGGGTTGACTGATAGTGAAAAATTAGCAGTAGCCAAATTACGGGTTTCAGGTGAAGCACAGGATTTTACCTTGTCGCATAGTGAATGTAAGGAAGCTACGACTTATGAATCCCTGAAACAAGAGCTGATAAAGCGCTTTAAGAGGAAGAATACTACTAGGTATTACCGAGAACAGTTGACCCGAAGCAAGTTACGTTCTGATGAAACTATAGAGCAATTCGCGGATAGAATAAGAAAAATCAACGTCAATACGTATGATTTAGGGGAGAGTGAAGAGGGCAATGCTGCAATAAAGTTTGAGGCGGACCAGAGAGCGTTAGATGCTTTTCTAAATGGCTTGTCTGGGGAATTAGGTAGACTGACACGGCTTTCCAAACCTAAATTGTTCCAGGACGCAATAGAATCAGCAGTAGACATATTAGAAGTGGACCGTCGACCAGTTGAAGAGAGACGAGCTGAAAAACTTTTTTTCACGAGATACGCTGAGTTTAAATGTCACAAATGTAGGAGATACGGTAATTTAGCTAAAACTTGTCCAACCAACAAGTTGTTTTGGTTCCATTGTCAGGCCAAGGGACATATAGCCAAGTTTTGTAGGAAAAGGTTTGAAGTGAGGAAATCTCCCCAGACGATCAAGGGATTGGGCCAAGCCACGACTCCCAGTCCAAATAAAATTCGTGCCTGTAACTTCCGCTGACAGTGAAGACTCTAGTGTAGAAGAGCTTATAGTTCTTGCAAACTACGAGGGAAAACAATGCAGGTTGTTAGTCGATACAGGAGCTCAAGTTTCAGTAATGTGGCAAGAAGTTGTGGGAAATAGGAATATTCCCGAAGCTAAGTACGAAATTGCAGGTCTAAGAGGACGAAGAATTTCAAATTTGGGAGAAAAATCTGTGAATATCAAGTTAAACCACGATAGCTATGTAGTAAATGTACAGGTTGTAAATGGCAGTTGTCACCGCTTTGAGGGCATACTTGGGTTAGATTTCTTGTTGAAAAACCAGGCGTCTATTAACGTAGAAAAACGGAAGTTGAACCTTCGTCATAAATCTTATGATTTAGGATCAAGAGCCGAAAAAGGGTCCCAACGAGCTAATGCAGTAGTAAATATGAGATTAGCTACCTCATCCTGCGCTGTGAAAATGGTTCCGGTTCTAGTACGTTTAATGCATGCTGAAGAAATGCCCCGTGTGCAAGAAAGATAATTAAAGCTGAAGCTAAGCTCCCAGAAGTCGTTGACGAAAAGTTACTTTTAGTAGAACCAGTTATACAAAGTGATACACTGGAAGATAAACACTGTTATGTGGCTAGAAGTGTTAGTGTTGCCATAAAGGTGGGGAACAAGGTCAGAGTTCCTATGAGTGTTGTCAATATGAGCCCTGTGGCTATCCAAATGCCACGAGGGGCGGTAATTGCTAGCGATTGTTATGTAAATAAAGATGACGTCATCTGTTGTGGAAAAAACTCATGTGGAAGTTTGTATGCCACGGACAATATATTACGTTAGGGTAAGGGTCGAAATAAGGTTGTATGAGCTTGCGAGGTTAAGGAGACTACAACCCCTAAATTCGAATCTGCATTGAATCAAAAACTAGATCACTTGTCAGAGGAAGATAAGAAAATTTTGAAGACTATCTTACGAGAGTTTAAGGATATCTTTAGGGAAATAGATAATTTACCTGCTACCCAATTAGTACACCATCGAATACATAACGGAGATGCGAAGCCTATATCTCATATACCATACAGAGTACCTTATCACCAAAGAGCCGTAGTTCAAGACATGGTTGAGAGCCAGTTAAAGGCCGGATTTATCAAACCCAGGGAAATACATGATTCACCATGGAGCTCTCCTATAGTGATTGTAAAAATGAAGTCTACAACAGGACAGCCAGAGTTTCGATTTTGTGTTGACTATAGACGTTTAAATGCAGTAACAACCCCAGACCTTCATCCCCTACCTAATTTAGTGTAAACGATTGAAAATATGTCTAAGTGTAAAGTCTTTTTGTGCCTGGACATGACTAGTGGCTATACACAACTATGTGTTCATCCCGACGACCAAGCAAAAACGTCTTTTATAACTACAACAGGGGTGTACAAATGTGTTAGAATGCCTTTTGGTCTCAGAAATGCCCCGGCTACGTTCCAAAGACTGATGGATGTTATATTATATGGGTTAACACCTACCCAAACACTAGTTTACCTAGATGACATAATAATATTTATCAAGGACATGGTAGAATATGCTGAAAAACTGCAAGGTGTGTGGAAAATTGTCAAGAAGAGAAATCACCTAGCGTTCCAAATACAGAGTTGGAGACTTAGTGTGTCTTTCTAATCCAGTTCTAAAATGTGGTCAAATAAAGAAATTCCAACTCCAGTATAAAGGACCATATTTAGTGTTAGAAATGTAGTCACCGGTGACCATTAAGGTACAGCTGCCCTTTCGTACTGTTATTGTTCACACAAATAGGGTTAAGTCATATTTGGGTAAGTTCTTCCCTGTACCTTGTAACAGCGACACGGAGGTGCGGCCGAGAGGTCGTCCGAGGAAGACGCCACTGGTTCCCGAGGACGCCAGTAAGTCACGTGGTGGCCCTAGCAGCGGTTCGAGGTTTGATGCTGGTCGACCCCGTACAGTCACGCTGGAGAACCAGCCTGCTAGGAGTAAGAAGGTCACCAACCCCCCCAACGTCATCGGAGTACCCCTCTCATTCGTATAACCTCAGAAAGCGCCATTAAAATAGTTGTTTAGTGTTTTATTTTTGTGTATTTTCCAATGTGTTAAGTGAAGCGACGAAAATTAGTAAATTACTGAGTGGAGTCCTGTTTGAAAGGACAGGAAACCTCATCTTATCTGATAACAGTTTTACAGTAGTGGTAGAATTCAATTTAATGGAATTAAATGTAGAAATCAGTAAACTGTTCAATTTAGTAACTTCTATAATTAGTGTTGAGCTTGCAGATGAGTTGATAGAAAATAATTCTTTATGGTATCAAGACTGGAAAACCGCCACTGAGCAAGTAACCGAAACCTATAAACTGTAACAAGAACTAACCAGTTTTACAGGCTTGTTACCTAATAAACCTAAAAAACCCAAAAGGGCTTGGATTGACTTTGGAAGTAAAATTCTCTAAACGGTTTTTGGCACTTTAGATTCTGATGATTTGTATGAAATTAATCTAAAACTTGAATATTTGTACCAAGATGTTGATGATGATGTTTCTAATATAAATAGGCATATTTTAGTAATGAAAAATTTAGAATATAGAGTTACAAACAATTCAAAATTCATTCAACAACCTGCTAAGGAATATCTCTCTCATTTCAATGTTATTTATAGTGAGCTCATCA
The DNA here is from genome assembly GCA_039000515.1 of Timema cristinae. Classification (NCBI taxonomy): domain Eukaryota; kingdom Metazoa; phylum Arthropoda; class Insecta; order Phasmatodea; family Timematidae; genus Timema; species Timema cristinae. Next base: position 25,606,406 of record JBCFYV010009882.1, read on the forward strand.
AATGTGTAGATGGACTACTAAGGTCTATACATGTAATTAACTCTCGCAATGATTTAAACAATTTATTGCTTAGGGTATGTGAATGTATGTCAAATGGTAGTAACTGTGACATGAGTAGCAGTGATTTCAAAGTATTAGCTTCAATTCATGGTACATTGTATTTTCAAAATAATTTGCCCTTGATGTATATTCCAAATTTAGGAAACTTAAGTTTCGAATCAAATTTAAATATTCCTAAAAATGTTAATTTTTCCTGGGAACTAGTGAACGATATTGATGCCTTTGTTAAGCAATCGATTAATCCAGTTGATTTTAATTAATTAGTAGAGAAAATTAGGGCCTATAGCTTAAGGGAACGTCCTAAATCTTTGTCTATAATATTAGGCTCAACTATCACACCTGTTGTATTGGTTTTTATGGTAGCTGTAGTAAACTTTAATTTTAAAGGGTCATTAGTTAAATGTTTTATTAGGCCTGCTCCCAATATTGTACCCTCAATATCTACGCAGGCACAGTGTTGAAACCACGAACTTAACTGAACTCTCAGAATCGTTAACGTGATTTCCAGTTAGACAAAACTTTGTGGACTGTATTTAATCTTTGACAGGGTGTAAACTAGCACCAAAACACCACGAAACTCGGCGACAAAACTACAACAATTGCGCCGACCATCTTACCTGATGCTATCATCTAGTCACAGTGTCTTTCACAGTTCAGGCGGTCTCAACTCTCCACAACTGGCAGCCTACTCTTGGTTGTGGCATTCACCAACATGGGCACTCCTTCAGCAGACACTTTTGGAGCGTATGAACATTACTGCTCGCCTTGAAACGCGTTGACGTTATCAACACATTCACACGCACGTCGGTTATCTTAACCGCGGTGTATGTTAAAGTCATTGTGGCATTTCCACCAGAACGAAAGATCCAAATCTCCAGTCTAACTTATATACTAAGTAACTCATATCAAACGAAACTTTCGTGGGACCAAATTACTAATCTTCCAGGAAAAAGTGTCCTACCCTAAGCTAAAAAATACACTATTGACAAGTAATTAGGAAATAAAAATGAAGCTACAACCTCTAGTATGCTATCAACAACCCTTAATAGTTTAATAGTATACAATATATACAGTTTGTCGAATAGGTGTAAGCCGGTGTTAAATTGAACATAAAGGAAAAATGTGGATCTAGGGAAGGCCCAGGAAAAACGATCTTCACTCCACCTGGGGCTGTAGGGGAGACTACGCGGGGAAGGCAGCCCACGAAAAGGACCCTACCTACCCGCACACCTACCGGCGACACCGTATACAACCTTTATTTGTTTAAGGGCAGTGGGAACATTTTTACCACTGGCCGTTTTACAGTGCCAGTTTTGGTAATCACGGTAGCCACTCGATTCACGCCATCTCGTCCAGGGTGTACTTCCGAGACTCAACCAGTCCTCCATTGTAAGGGAGGCGCGTTGTCGTCTTTTATGATGACGAGATCGCCGACTGATAGATTAGCCTTTTGATTAGCCCATTTTGGGCGCTGTTGAAGGCCACCAAGATATTCATTTCGCCATCTGCGCCAGAATGTTTGCATGATCTGCTGCACTAATTTCCACCGGTCACGTAAGTTTAGAATTTTATCAGGCAACTGAGGCTCTTGAATGGCAAACGGGGTTTCCATCATCAGGAAGTGTCCTGGTGTTAAAGCTTCTAAGTCATTTGGATCCGAGCTCATCGGAGTGAGCGGTCTTGAATTGAGGGTGGCCTCAATCTGTGCCAACACCGTTGTGAATTCCTCAAAGGTTAGGATTTGCTCTCCGATAGAAGCTGACAAGAGCTTCTTTGTTGATCTTATAGCGGCCTCCAACAACCCTCCCACGTGAGGGCTGGCCGGTGGAATCAAGTGCCACGATATGCCCCGTTGAGACATCTCTCGTCCTACCGCAGCGTTGTGGTCTGCATGGGCGGTTAGTTCCTTCCATTCTCCTAGCACCCTTTTAGCGCCAACAAAATTGGTTCCCTGGTCACTAAACATCTCATGCACTAATCCACGGCGAACCAGAAACCGGCGAAAAGCAGCTAAGAATGCGTCCGTAGTCAATTCTGACTCCAATTCCAAGTGAACTGCACGAGTGGACATGCACACAAACAGGCAGATGTATGCCTTTGTTGTCTTAGCCTTTCTATTGCGACCCAACGTAATCGTATATGGAGCCCCATAATCAACCCCAGTTGTGTAGAATGCTTTCACATCCTCCAATCTTGCTATGGGGAGCTCTCCCATCAATGGAGGTCTACGAATTGCATCTCTGCCCGCCATAATCCAAAATTGCTTCCTGAGCATGCAATGGAGGTTCTGCGGGCCTGGATGTTGGTTTTTCTGGTGGGACTCATCAATAATTAAATTGGTAAGGTGGTGATTGCGACGCATCAAGAGGGGGTGCTTTTGCGCAAAGGGTAGCTTGGCGTGGAACAACCGTCCACCCACCCGTAGGAAACCTTCACCGTCCATGAAGGGATTCAACCTGCCAATTTCCTTACGGCACGGCTTCTTTGTATCCAATCGAGCTATTTCCTCGGAAAACTCCTGACGCTGTACCAGTTTCACCAGCCGAATCATGGCGGCTGATATTTCTTCTGCAGTAAGTTCACCTGTATTTGGAACTTTAGATCTTATTCTATCTAGCCTTCGTAAAATAAGGGCGGTAGCTCTCTTTAATATTGACAGTCTGGAAAAACGATTCATCCATTGGGTAGGACTCTCATTGGCGTCCACTGTAACTTTCGGTGTCATTGCCTTTGCTTCTTCTGTCACTGAACCTGGTTGTTGCAAGATGGGCCAGCATTCCTCAGTTTTACTCAACCATGTTGGTTCACTCCACCATAAGGAATGGTCCAGAAGTTCACTAGGGAATAAACCCCTGCTGGCGCGGTCCGCCGGGTTAGTATCGGTTGGGACGTGCCGAAATTGATCTGGGGATAACCACTCATGAATCTGACTCACCCTGTTGGCAACAAACGTACTCCAACGATGAGGTGACGATTTTATCCAACTCAACGCTACACTAGAATCAGTCCATACAGTGATAGAACCAATGGCAACCTCATTAGAAAGGGCTTGACTGACATATTTGAGGAGCTTTGAAACCAGTACTGCAGCACAAAGCTCTAATCGGGGCAATGTTATTCTTTTCAATGGGGCTACCTTAGCTTGTGCAAACAAGAACCAAACCGTAACATTCCCATCCTCACCTTCAACCCTCAAATATACAACCCCAGCATATCCGCGTTTGGAACTATCTGAGAAGCCGTGGAGCTGCAACCTTTCCTTTTCTTCAATTCGCAGCAACCTTGGGATCTTAAGCTCTGCTAACAGAGGTAGCTCCTCCCGAAATCTGCACACTTTTCCTGCACTTCAACCGGTGCCGGAGAATCCCACTCCATTCCAGATTGCCACAGATGCTGTATCAGGTATTTACCAACAAAGATTACAGCGGCCAGATATCCCAAGGGGTCGTACAGCCGTGCAACCATAGAGGGAACTACACGTTTAGTCGCTTTTCTGGCCGTCGGCTGTACTTGGTACGAAAACTGTTCATGAATTGGATTCCAGATTAATCCCAAAATTTTGGTGGAGCTCTCCAGCTCACTCATGAAAGAGAATATCTCACTTGATATAGCACAGTGCTCTGGGGGTAGTTCCGCCAGCAGTTCTTGCCGATTACTAATCCATTTTCTTAACTGGAAGCTGGCCTTACCTAACATCACGATCAGTTCTTGCTGAGAGCGCTTTGCCGATTCTAGGGACTTGACCGACGTCACCACATCATCCATGTAGGTTGCTGTCTGCAATGCAGCAGAAGCAGCCGGAAATGCCGCTCCTTCATCCTCCCCAAGCTGATGGAGGGTACGCAACGCCAAAAAAAGGAGCAGCTGAAACCCCATATGGCACAGTGGCCAGTGAGAATTCCCTTAAGGTGTCCTCTGGATTTTCTCTCCAAAATATTCTTTGGTATCGGTGATGTTCCTTGCTGACAAGTATGTTGCGGTACATTTGCCTGATATCGGTAATAAGCACCACTTCATGTACACGAAATCTTAGCAATATATCCAAAATTTCCTTCTGCAATGAGGGACCGCTGTGCAAAACTTGATTTAAGGCAACACCTGTTGTTGATTTCATCGATGCGTCAAAAACAACTTGAAATTTGGTTATCACTCCCTCCTCACCCTGACGAAGTATGCAGTGGTGAGGAATGTAGTAGTGTTCTTCCTCTGGTGGAGTCGAGGCTGGGAGCATTTGATCCTGTTGCAGGTAATCCCTCATAAAAGCCACATATTGCTGTTTTAAGGCTGGTGCTTTCCCTAGACGCCTCTCAAGCAACAAAAATCGTCTTAGAGCTGCTTGTCGTGTGTCTCCCAGGACCTTTCGATCACTTAGGAATGGCAGTTCAACTTCATATCGCCCCGACTTACATCTCTTCACCGTAGAGCGATAATGCTCCTCGCATTCCCTATCAGCGGGAGACAGTTGAGTCACCTGTGGTGGTTCTTCTACCGACCAAAACTGGCGAAGCAGATAATTAAGTTTAAGTTCCGTCACAGTACAAAAAATGTTTGATTCACTTGCCACTCCCCGTGACTTCCCTAGTAGGCAGTAGCCCCAGATGGTTTCAATGGCAGACGGCGTTTTTGGAGGCCCATTTACCTTCCGTCCCCTTAAAACCAGAGGGAACCACTCAGCTCCTAGTAGTACATCAATTGGTCTTGACCCGTCTCCCTCATCAGCAAGTTTTAAGCCCGATAGGTGACACCAAGATGAGAGTTGGCTTGGCATTTGTTGAGAGTGTGAAATGGAGGTCACTACCAACGCATATACCTATAAAGTTAATGTTTTTTTAGGCTGAAATTCACAATGAGCCACTGCCCTTGCGGTGCCTAAAGGCGTGATTCCCAAGCGAAACAATTGTACTGAATTTGCCTTACTCAGCTTGAGTCCAAGTCTCTGTACACAAGAGGATGTTATGAGAGATTCCTGGCTCACACAATCCAAAAGAACCCTCACCGGTTCATATCTACGACGGCTGCTCATAATAGATGTTGTAACGGTCATAAAGACTACCCATGGCCCTGTCGGGGCCACAGGAAAAAAGGACTCTACCAATGCGACCAAACTTGGGGTTGAATCCTGACTTTCAGTGCTACTGCCACTGGCACTATTTTTCTTTACAGACCGTTGCAACCCATCTTCCAAATTGGCAGACTCACCTTCCAGGTTTAACAACATATGGTGGCGGCCATTACAGCGGGAGCATAATAATTTTGTCGAACACTCCTTCGAGAAATGCCCTCTTGCCAACACAGCAAACATAGCCTCCTATCCTTTACAATCCTAAAACGTAGTGATGGCTTCATACCTTCAAATTTCTTGCATTGGGAGATTTCATGGTTGTTTTTGCAAAGAACACAACTTCAAAGGGACATATTGTTTGCACCCACCACAAATGCTGACGAACTCTTTGGACACACAGGCTTTCATGGTTTGGCGACATTCTTTACCCCAAAAGGTGACGTGTTTAACCAATTCCCCAATTGGCCTGCCTCGAGCAACTCTGCCTCGTTTACTATAAAATCCTGAAAGTTAGCCAAAGATGGCAGGGTCCCTTTATTTAATTTTCACTGCCAACCTTCCCTTAGCTCTGGGGTTAATAATAATAATATTTAGCACCGCGTCTTACTACCCGTTCGGGTTATACGCTTTAAGTACTAATTACACTAATTGATTAGGAATTGGAAAGGTTGAATTAGAGGAAGTGAACCCGCATTTTCGTGGAGGGAGAGTGGAAAACCATTTAGGAAAAACCACCCCCAGTTCACCCGACCGAGATTCGAACCTCGATCTCCCCGTCCTCAGCAGTCGGGCTCAACATGACAAGCACGTTAGCCAACTACGCCACCGAGGCGGGTAGCTCTGGGGTTAACTTTCCTCGTAGGATGAACCACATGGGGACTGCCCAATTTTCCACAACATGGCCTAACGGAAGAAAGGCAGCCAAATATACTTTTAATATGGTGACAAAAGAGCGGATAGAGCCAGCTTCTTTATTTATCTGTGGTAACTCTATTATGGCCTGCAGATACAAGTCAGATAAACGCTGCGGATCATGGTAACGATCTTTTAATAGTTTCCAAGCCTGTGGATACGCCGCTGCGGACAGTGGTACCTCTGAAACAGTTGACAAAGCTTCTCCTGCTAAAGCTGACCTCATATGCATATGTTTCTGAATGTCAGATAACTGATTGTTTGAATGAATAGTAGCTTCAAATAAATCAAAGAACTGTTGCCATTCCTTCAATTCGCCACTAAATTGCTTTATTGCCAGTTTAGGCAAGGTAATTCCTACAGGAGGAGAGCAACAGGATGCTGACCCTGCCCCAGGCTGTTTTGATGAGACAGTCTGACTTGCTCCTGGCGGGAATGCTACTGCACAAATAGCTTGTACATTATAGAAACAAGCATCAAATTTTTGTATTTCAGCCTGATAATCTCTTTGTACTTTAGGTGTTTGCTTAACTGCCAATTCTGACAATTTTGTTATAATTTCGTTAAACTCAGTTTGCATCTGTTCAATGTGAGCAGTCATTGCCTGCAATAAATATGTATCCTTATTATTACTAGGGTTTGATTCCACTCGTTGAGCCACCTCATCGGCTCTGATAGTCTTAGCCATAAAAGCTTCACATTGGAAGGTATAATCCTCAAAGATGCCCATATTTGCATTAACTTCCTTAGATAACTTAGATATACTGACAAGAATACACTAACTAGTAGGCGTGGTAATAAGAGAGGAACTTACGGCTGTTCTAATTTGCCAACAACACTTAAACCTCAAAGTAGTTAATGGCCCACTAAGCGTAAGTAGTTCCCAACACTCCACTATGGAAGAGTGTAAGCTTTTAAGACTAAATTTCCTCTACAAAGATGTTTCCCAAACCCATTTGCGGTTACAAAATCAATAAATTTAATCAATGTATTATTCACACCTAAAGGAACTAGCAAAACCAAACACTATTATTAAACGAAAACCTAGTTAAAGGGACACAGTTAATAAACAATTAACATAAGATAAATTATCCCAGCAACAATATATGTTTAGCGAATCTAAACAAACGAGGTATCCAAGTAAAATAACGTTAATTACTATGTTCTTACAACCTATTAGTAGCTAGTAAACACATTAACTAAATTCAAAACAACATAAGTGTAACCTAAAATTCCACAACAAACAGATGAGCTCCCAATATTAAACAAAATTAAATTTTATTACTTTAACTTCTGATAGCTGAAACTTTAAGTAAGCGAGGAACGAACTAAGTAAATACTCAACTTGATGCTAGTGGTGCTAGAATATAGCCAAGCCTGAACGACCTAGAAACTTTTGAGGATTATGAATTCACACTAATCATTGGCCTATCTGAATTTACAAACAACAATCTCTTATTGCCGACTATTAACTAAATGAACAACATAGTTAACAGGCTGAAGAAAAATTGAACCAATACACCACCTTTATGCCAGAATGACTACAATAACATAGAGTGAAAACTTCTACTCACGTTACGAGACGTAATAATCCGGTAACCGTGGACCAAAAAATGTTGAAACCACGAACTTAACTGAACTCTCAGAATCGTTAACGTGATTTCCAGTTAGACAAAACTTTGTGGACTGTATTTAATCTTTGACAGGGTGTAAACTAGCACCAAAACACCACAAAACTCGGCGACAAAACTACAACAATTGCGCCGACCATCTTACCTGATGCTATCATCTAGTCACAGTGTCTTTCACAGTTCAGGCGGTCTCAACTCTCCACAACTGGCAGCCTACTCTTGGTTGTGGCATTCACCAACATGGGCACTCCTTCAGCAGACACTTTTGGAGCGTATGAACACACAGTCGATTGTAGTCACCCTGCCAGACTTATCTAATAACTAGTGTTAAGGGTCGTCACCACCTAAGTCAAATAAGTGTCTCATAAATGTTCTACCTATTTTTCGGAGGGGGCTGTAATGTAAGAGCATAATTATTTTAAGGTTTATTCTGGCACGAGGTTAACACACGCTTATACATTTCCTTGAAAGTCAAGTGTATTGGGTTGCCTTCCTGTTGAGAACAGCATATAGCTCATATAGCTTCATCCTGTTGACGAGCGAGCACGGTGTGACCGATGGACCTTTTGACTCGTGTGAATCGAGATCAGATGTTTGTGTGTGAGAAGAACACACGTTGTTGATTGTTGGAAGCCATGCTGGACGCATGTGTGGGAGGTTGCGTTTGACGAGCGAACATGTAGTCGAGGGTTCACCCCGGCTGGAGGGTCGATCCCGGGTCTCTAGGTAGTTTTCACGAGTCCCGTCATCGCGTGTGCTCCCTCGTCACGGGAAATTACCTATTTTCTATGTAGTAGCTTAGTATCTATCTAGAGTAATAAACTGATCTTCTGGGACTAGCTTGATAGCCTCATTCCCCACGAACTATCCATCCCAACCCCTGCCGCTCGGGGTCCATCCTCCCCATGTAGCCCCCTACGTGGTTCCGGTAGTATAGTAGTTAGGGTTGCTACCGGGCACCCAAATAATAGGGACGTTATAAATCTCATATTTTAATCCCGTGTCACCCAGTTGGCGTTGCATACTGCACATGTAGACATGACCGCTTTCCACGGGTGCACGAGATGGATGTGCCGGATAACGGGTCCTCACAACTGAATGATACCGTAAGTGTGTTGCTATCTATTTCTGTCAATACAAGGTCTGTTGAACAAAGCTGCAAGGAAGTTCAATGCCATTGCTTGTCCTCCAGAGGATAGTGAACTCGGTGGCGCTAGGTGGAGAGGGGTTGGGAAGTAGTACCAGGCAGCGACAGCACGGTTGTCATGGGCTGAAACTGTAAGTGTACCGCTAACTATTCCTGTCGATACGAGGCAACGACTTCTCAATGTGTAGAGGTTAATGCCTGGTTCATTACCCTCGGACGAGGGTGATTAACAACACGGTAATGACCGGCTCAGGGGGGAGGAGTGAACGACAGGCAGTCAGAGGAGTGTAGAGAGGGGGAAGGTGGGAGGCCTTTGGCCGTCAGTCAGCCGTCCACAACTGGAGAGAAAGGTTCGCAAACAGCACAGGGCGAGCCACGGGTGCTAGCATACTCCATCAAATAAACTTCAACGCCCTAATTAATGAATAAAAACTCCAACACCTCAATCCTAGCCAAGAATCAATTATCAATAATTAATTTGAAATAATTAATTAGCCATAATTAATTTACAATCATTAATAATTAATCATCGAGAACCAACATATCCGGGGCTTGTAGGCGGAGGGGGGGTGTTAGGGGAGGGGGGCTGTAGTGGTGGACCAGGAAATGAGGTCAGTAGGAGGGGTGAATAACGGTTAATCAAGGAACATCACAATACTATCTCGCGGTGTGACGTAGTGTGCTGAAACATCCCCCTAGCTACTTGTATGTATGTATGTATGTATGTATGTATGTATGTATGTATGTATGTATGTATGTATGTATGTATGTATGTATGTATGTATGTATATATGTATGTATTTGTGAATGTATGTATGTATGTATGTATGTATGTATGTATGTATGTATGTATGTATGTATGTATGTATGTATGTATGTATGTATGTATGTATGTATGTTTGTTTGTTTGTTTTGAGGGGGAAAAATGTTTTTACGCACAGTGTGTCGGACTCGGTTTGAAAGTTAGAGTGCCCACAAGCCGCCAAGATTTTTGGCGTTCTTAGGCTTGACCAAACCTATACCGTCTAAAAAACATGACCCTCTTCTCCCCGCCTTTGTTACTCCCCACGGAACCGCCGTTAGGTATTACTTCGCGAGGGGAGGAATTAGCTGTTGTTATGCTCTTCCTTCTGTGATTCGGCCTCTCCTACTTCCTCTTTCCTACCTATGTGTTGGCGGCGGGATTATGGATGCTATAGGCTCCTTCCTTCTGATTCTTTTTTCCTCATCTCCTGCTCTTCGTGACGTAGACCATTGAGGACTTCCTTCGCGAACGTGCTTGTCGCCTCCCACGCTACCTATAACGACAGCATCATATCCCTTAAGTTCTCCCGCGTAATCTTTCCCAATACTGTGACCTCCAGGTTTTCACGCTGGGTATCATACCGAGGACACGTGAAGAACACGTGTTTGGCATTCTCCTCTACTCCGCGACATGTGGGGCACTCCTAGGAATCCTCATACTTAAACTTGTATAGATATGCCCGGATGCACCCGTGTCCCGAGATCATCAGTGTCATGTAGTAATTGACAGCTCCATGGCTGCGGTTGTACCACCTATCCACTTCGGGAATCAAACGGTAAGTCCATCTCCCCTTGGTGGAGGCATCCCACAGCTGCTTCCATCGTTGGAGACTGCTTCGACGCTCCTGCCTCTTAAACTCCTCTGCGCCCAGCGATATTAGACCTTTGCGACGATACAGGGCCTTCCGCTCTTCCGCCAAGACCCCAATTGGCAGCATTACGGCGATACCGCACACCGCATCATCTGATACCGTGTGGAACGTACTTGCTATTCGTAAAGCGCTCAGCCGGTAGACTGGTGCCACTTTACGACGGGAATCCTGGAGCGTCAGGACATCGGCCCATATGTAAATGCCACACGTAAAGACTGACGTGACGACTGATGACAGGAGTGCTCTCCTTCTCTGTTTGGGGCCTCCCACATTGGGCATGAGCCGTGATAGAACAGCCCCAACCACAGACGCCTTGGCACTGGTATGCTCCACCTGCTGCTTAAAGTTGAGTCTCGAGTCGAGCATCACCCCCAATTACCGGATGCACGGCTGGGACGTGATCTCATGCTTACCTGCTTGCAGTGAGATCGTCTCAAGCTTCTTCCTTCTGGTGATCAATACTGCATCGGTTTTGTGCTCTGCCAGCTTCAGGCCAACCGAATCCATCCTACGCTGAATCCTCGTGAATGTGACCTCGAAAAGGTTGCTGATGTCCTCCAGGTGTTTTCCTACAATGACAAGAATGACATCGTCAGCGAAGGCCACGGGTGTCACTGCTCTTGGCAGCACGAGCTTCAGGAGTCCATCATACATGATGTTCCACAAGAGAGGCCTAAGAACCAAGCCCTGAGTTACCCGATACTCTTGTGGACCGTACTCCGTGTCGTACTTGAGGACCCTGTCGGTGAAGTAGCTAGCTACCATCTTCTGCAGGTATCGTGGAACATCCATTTCCACTGGCGCCCCCATGGTGTAGTCCCACCTGGCTGCATTGAAGGCGTTCTTGATATCGAGCGTCGCTACTAGACAGTACTCCTTCTCACCGTTCTTCCACCTGTCACCGGAGACTGCATCCCTTGCAAGTGTCACCACCAGGTCAATAGCGTCGAGCGTGAAGCGCCCTTTGCGGAAACCATACTGCTTATCTGATAGTTTTTTCTCAGTTACTTTCTCGATTCTTCCGTGGATTATTTGTTCCAGGACTTTTTCAGCTGTATCAAGCATGCAGAATAGACGGTAGGATGAAGTTTCTTCCAGTGATTTCTTTCCCTTGGGGAGGAGCACCAGTCTCTGCTGCTTCCACTTTTGAGGGAAGGTGCCCTCCTGGAGACATGTGTTGTACACGTCCAGGAACATTCCTGGCACTGCGTTAATGGCTGCCTTGAGCGCGATGTTGGGGATACCGGTCAGCCCTGGGGCCTTTGTGTTTACCACTTTACCACGTGCTCTCTTCAGCTGTCTCCAGTGGGATCGTATCCTCCTTATCCTGGTTGATATGGTGGACGCATTCGGGCTGCTGTGGAAAAAGCGCTTAGACGATCTTACTCAGTAAGTCTGGGCATTAAAAAAAATGAATTTATTAAATATATATGAACCATTCTTTTTAAAATATATACATTAAGAGTAATTATGGTGAGTAACAAGTTGATGTGTTCGTTTTTAGGATACACAATTATTTAAAGTAGTTTACTACAAACGTATTTTTGAAATTTTCCTTCGAAGCTATAATACACAATATGAGAAACCTTGTGTGATTGTGTCGTACTATTTATTTAATAAATGCTCTTGTCACAATAACACTCATAAATTTAAAATTCTATAGCATACAACCACTTGAGCCTAGCTGTTCATTCTTGACTTGTCAACATGAACATTTTTGTTTCAAATGAATTTACATATATTTTTTTGTGCCTGGAGGAAAAAGGTTTTAATTTATATTATGCTAGTAAAACCTTTTATCATCATTATTTGATTGATTTTTCTTCTAAATTCACATAAAAAAATCGAACAATGTTCAAACACCAGTTTAGCTGTGTAAGAAAAAGGGATATATATATATAAATTACACAATGGTATAGTAGCGAGGGCTCGAAAATGTTGCTTACATATATTAGCTTAGGGTGTTGATTGTGTAAAGAAAGTGGGTTTCACTTAGATGTAGTTAGGTTATTTGATGACTGTTCTATTCACTGTTTTGTTGAAGTCACCTTAAAAGATGAATTGTAGACCTATATTTAGTTGAATGACACCTTCCCTACTAGCCTTAAAATTATATGGTATTCCTAAATAATTATAATTTAACAACATGACGACTTTTTTTTAACATAGGGATTTTTGGGCTAAGTGCGTAACAATAACCAAGGTAAAATATCAACTACCTTCTTCTTCTATCTTTGTAACGAATATTATAAAATATATTTCCATTTCAATTTTTTTTTATATTTATCCATAAAATCAGGCATGATTTTGAATTTCGTTTCTATCACAGGTTTTCTGCGTTTAAAAAAAGTTTTTCGATATTAATATTCTATAGAATCACATACAAAGAGTAAAAAGATGTAGCGTAGAACCAAAGGATATATATATATTACAGAATATTGTGCTTCTAAAAGTGCCATGACCAATCCAAATCAGTTTGTGCATGTAAGAATCCACATATAGCTAGGAACAAATAAGCGTGTGATACATAGACGTACTTGCACATTGAATAGCAAAGTGGTAGTGGAGCACTAGTGATAAATACTCTAAAAAATAGCACAGCCCTCATGAAATGAATTTTATTCATCAGAGATTGCTGCTTTAAACAGATTTTACGGTATATCACAGGTTTAACATATATGAATCGCAAACTGCAGAAAGGAAACATGTTCAATAACCAATATTTTCAGGAGAGATCAAAACTCTTTTGCAAACCAGGATTTTTGCGTCAGTAAACGATGCGTATGTCTATAGAGGCTATGAATTTGTAATTAGCTCAATTTATGTCTTTTGTGTACATGTTTTCTTTCTGCAGCTAGAAATTCAAATTTGTCTATATCCTAGGGAATACCTAAATATCTTTTGAAACTGTCTAAAATTATGTTCTTATAGAAAGTATAGGGATCTGATCTTTATTGTAATTGATGCTACCACCGATCTCTTGCGACAGCTGATCAAACAGTTAAAAAATGCAACTTAAAGATAAAGTTTTTACATGAATTCGCTAGTTTAAGAATTCGAAGTATGACAATCAACGAGGCCCTACACAAGTGTGACCTTAACCATATAATAGGACTTCATAAATTAGGAATTTTGGATATGTATAGGTAAAATTCTTTGGATATCCAATCAGGAAGGAAAATAATCCTGTGGTTGTTTATATTTATAGTCTAATAGAACTAGAATATGAACTATCGTCAACCATCTTCTCATGAAGGTATAATACTCAGGTAAACATGATTATGCTTTGGTAGGGCCTTACCTGTTTGCGGGCCCCCCAGTTATTTACCTCACCCCACTCCCACAACACTCCCCACCACTTTCTATCTGGAGGGTCGCGGCGTAGCGTTGTAGTGTAATTTCCAAACCGGCCGCCAGTCTATAGTGGAGGAGCCACGGTGTCAGCACGGGGATTCTCTTGTACAGGAATTTCTTGGTGCCCCCCTTCTCGCCCGGTCAACCACCCAATTACCACGCGGACTTCTCGCCATAACGGGGGTTGGGTTGGGTTGGCAGGTGGCAGAAAACTCATTCTCATTTTGTTTACTGTTATTACAATATTTTGAATCTATGTGCCAAGTTTACACCATATAAGGTAACAGTAAATTACTTATATGTAAATACAAGTAATAATTAATGCTAAGAGCCGTGTTTTGATACATATAAGAAAGCGTTGATTTCTCTTCAACCCTTATTTCGATTTTATTCTCCAAAGAATTTTATCTGTAGAGAGGTACAAAGAACAATGGGTGCAAGTTTTAATAAAATTGGTTAATACGTTCAAAAGTTATCACCACGGACAGACAGACAAATGCAAATAGGTGGAGTTAAAACGGAGAACTCACTTCACTCGTTCAATAAATTAAACCACAAGGTTATATTTTTATTTGTTTTTACACTCTGGCAGTATTTGCTAGATCGCCTATACACGATCAATACGAGTGCATACACAAAAATTTACCTCACCAATTTGTTTTTTTCCTCTGTCACCCAAGCAAGTGCGGTGCCCTGTGCGTCCGCACCTATTGCACACCCTTAAGGGTGCCGCTGTGCTTTGGATCAGATGACATTCTATCAATTACTAATATAAAATCTAGTTAGAGCATTAACTTTTAAACTTATTATAAACCACGCTTTGAGATGTACAATTATGTACTTTATCAATCCTTGATTTTCATTAACTGAATGTTTACATTTCGTAAATTCATATAAAAGTTTTGTTAGTACCAAATTTGAAGTTAAAAATTTTAACTGTCCATCAATCCAACATCTTATATATTTGACCAAGGAGGAAATTTGTTGAAACTTCGTATTTTTTAATGTTATCTATTCTACTTTAGTGTAAAGATAGTCTGGGAAATTTCAGTGATGTAAGATTATTTATCAGGTATTTAGTTTGGTTTGGAGTCATGTATCCCACAAAGGTCTGCTGGACTTATAATTAACTGTATTTGTAGTAAATTTTAATAAATGCAAGTATTAGTTTAAAGTAAACGAATAATAAAAATACACATTATTTCTAAGAGAATCAAACTTACGATTTAATAGTTATTGTTAAATAGTTAATAATTATTATAATCTCATCATACAACCACATTTTTTAACCATTCAATAAATAAGTTGTTCATGTAATTTTATTTCTCCTGAAGGGTAACAAGCTTACCTTGCAGGGTTCCTCTGTAGATACGTTTATAAGATAGGGCCACAGGTAAGTCTGACAAGGTAAGAATTTTCAGAGTAAAAGGAGTGTTCAAAGTAAAACTTATATATCCTAAGGAACTAACTTTTTAACTCTCACCATTAAGCTTATCAATTTAATATAATTAGGTACTAGAATTTATCATATAAAATTCTGTTTTGAATACAGATTCAAATGATTAAGAAATCGAAAAACAATGTTGTCTAGTATACTCATTAAACATTTATACAATACTTAAATATGTAAGATTTAATTCCATATAAGTTTAAATTATTTGGTCCAGTCAAGAGGTATTTTGATCAAAATTGTATATAAGATTTTATTCAACATGTCAAATACTAAGAAGGAAAGTGGTATGTAAAATATATTGCAATATTCATAATATACCTAACGTCTATATTTGAAATGTTCCCAGACAGGAACCCGCCTCGGTGGCGTAGCTGGCTAACGCGCTTGTCGTGTTGAGCTCGACTGCTGAGGACGGGGAGATCGAGGTTCGAATCTCGGTCGGGTGAACTGGGGTGGTTTTTCCTAAATGGTTTTCCACTCTCACTCCACGCAAATGCGGGTTTACTTCCTCTAATTCAACCTTCCCTATTCCTAATCCACTAGAGTAATTAGTAGGCCTACTTAAAGCGTATAACCCGAACGGGTAGTAAGACGCGGTGCTAAGTATTATTATTCCCAGACAGGAGTTCAAGCCCATGCTAGTTGGATTAAGAAGTAAGAAAATATATATTTAACCAAATGTCCAAGGTGTACGTTTCAAATATATATATATATATTTATTTATATATATATATACGATTTTTAGTTTTAAATATTTACATGGTGAATTGGAGAAAGTTCGTCCATATTTCTAATTGATATGGACTGTACAGTTTGAAATATTGTAGTGAGGACTGTTACCGTTTTTGCTAATATTTTGTAGTTTCATTCAAAAGAATTCTATTTTAAAATCTTTACATAACTGATTAATTTAGTTTTAATATTTGAAAATGTTTTTTTTTTTAGCAAATTGTGGTTCCACAAATAGCTGAATCTGAAATCGACTCATATGGTAAGTCAAGGCTCATGATTGGAAACTAATATTTGGCTTTAACATGATTCTATTTAAATGCTGTTATATTACTAAGAGCAATGGTGCCTATGCCACATAGTAAAATAATTTTGTATCTTATTTAGATCATTAGGTGACCTTGTGGTCTAGGGGTAAGGTGTCAGACTTATGTGGGGCGTCCAGGGTTCAATCCTCGGTCCCGGCACAGATTTATCTGATTACCAGACCCTTCTTTCACCTCTATAACAAGACGTGTATTAATCACAACTTGTGAATGTGGGGAATGCCAGGACTCCACCGTGGTTCGGATTCCACGTTAAACTGTAGGTCCTCCATCTCATCTCACAATAACCCTACCATTACATATTGCCGTAAGTGCATATAACCAGAACGGGTGTAAGACGTGGTGCTAATAATAATAATATTTAGATCATTATTAATCAAAAATATGCTTTGATTTTAATCCAATCCATCAAATTTTTTGCAAATATCTGTTTAAAATTTTACATTTTAAAATTTGTATTTTTATATATTGTTCAATGGCATTGGCACTTGGTTAATCCAGTTTGTTCTATTATGCTCATGTGTGCCCTTTATTTGTTATTATTAAAACTTTTTACATTTACCCTTCTGAAAATTTATACAAAATACAATAAAAATACAATTGGGAAATTTTAATGGGTAAATTTAGCCAGACTGATACTATTGAACAAAACTAAAGAAATTCACTATTAAAATTATCGAAAAAAACACACAAATTAATTGTTAGACATTACTACACACATAAACTATTG
The DNA here is from genome assembly GCA_039000515.1 of Timema cristinae. Classification (NCBI taxonomy): domain Eukaryota; kingdom Metazoa; phylum Arthropoda; class Insecta; order Phasmatodea; family Timematidae; genus Timema; species Timema cristinae. The sequence continues at coordinate 25,623,486 of JBCFYV010009882.1, forward strand.
GAAAATACTAGGCACATAAACTATTGGAAGATACTACACAAATAATATATTGAAAAGTACTACACAAATAAACTTCTGGAAATTACTACACACAATTATTTGAAAATACTAAACAAATAAAATATTCAATGAAACTACATACATAAACCCCAAAAAGAAACACCACGAATGAAATGTAGAAATAAATACTAATTACATAGAAAGTGCTTCTTAAAGAATAAAAGGGGATGTAGTTGAGTGCGCGAAAGATGTGAATGGATCTGCGGTGGTGGGAAACGTAAAAAATATGCTTGGTGGAATGAACAGGTGAAAGAAGCTAGGAGAAAAAATAAAGGATCATACAAACAAATTAGTGCTGTGAAAAGTGAAACAGAACATAAGAGGTCGTGGACTTATACAGAGGAAAAAAAAAAGAGTTCAAAGAAAAATAGTAAAAGAGAGTAAAGAGCAAATTAGATTAAAATAATGATAAATAATGCAGAATGGTTTTAAAGGAAATAAGAACCTGTTCTAGAAGTAGTTAAATAGAACAAAACAAGAAGTACCAGGAAAGACCTATGACATTCAGAATGAATTTGGTGAGATTATCTGGAAGGGAAACAGTATAAGAGAGCGATGGAGGGAACATTTTGAGCAATTGTATGACAAAAATGTAGAGAAAGTAGCAGGAAATAATGAAAATGTTATAATGAGGGAAAGAATTAATGAGGCTGGGGTGTTAAAAGCCATAAAAATGTTAAAGAATGACCAAATTGTGGGAGTAGATGGGATCACAAGTAAAATGCTTAACTGTGGGGTCATGGTACTACGTGTCAGTTTGTGTGTGCTGGGATTTCAAATTTTCCTAGTTACTGGAATAATACTAGCACTGTCCCTTTGTACGAAGCCAAAGGCCGTAAGAGTGAATTTAATAATAAAAGGGCAATTAGTTTGTCATGTAGTCCGGGAAATCTCTTTGAAGTGTTGTAATTGAGAGGGTGCGTTAAAAACTGCGGACAAGCATTGGTATCTGCAATGTGGTTTTATGCCATGTAGATGTTGCATGGACCAGATATTTGCATTGCAACAAGTGATTGAGGAATGTACTGCAGTTAGGAAGACATTATATTGAGCATTCGTTGATCTGAAGAAAGCATAATATCGGGTGAATAGAGAGAGTATGGTGTGGATGCATGGTTAGTAAATGCAATTATTGTGGTGTATTATGGTCGAGGGAGCTTAGAGCGAATGGTTTGACATTGAACTGGGTGTTAGGCAAGGTTGTGTTTTGTATCTATGGTTGTTTAATCTATTCATGGATAAGTGTTTGAGGGATTCTGTGAAGACATGGTTGGTGTACAAATGGATAATGTGTGCATTTGGTGTATTAATGAACAATGTGAATATGAGAATGCTGTTTTATGCAGATGATGCCGTGTTAATGGCTGAGAATTAAAGTGAATTGCGGAATGCATTACATCATTTGAATGTGACGACCGGCATAATGGATCTTTGTATAAATGTCTTCAAAATTAAGTTGATTGTTTTTGATAAGGATGGATCAGGAAATGATTTTCAGGCTACTTTAAATGAAAAACTGTTATAACACTTGATTGATTTTGCGTTTATGGGAAGAAAGTTCTGTAAAAATAGAAGGATAGATCCTGAAATCGACATTTTGTAGAGTAGTTGCATGTATATGGACTTTTCACTATTTCAAATAAGGAAGTAATATCGAAAGATGCAAAGATTCCAGTATTTAAATTTGTGTTAACGTCAACATTGATTTATGGAGGTGAAGCGTGGATTTTTCAGGAGAAACCTAAGAACAAGGTGAATGCTGTTGGGTTGAGATATCTAAGTAATGTTCGTGGAAAGTCTCATTTGGACAAAATCTGTAATGCATGGCTGAAGGAGTGCGGTTTGAAAGGGAATCCAATAGGTCAATGAGAAAGAAGTGTCTCACGCTGTTTTGGGGATGTTGTAAGGATGAGTGTGGATTGAGTGATGAAGCAAATATATTAAGAATAGATTGTGCGGATCAAAAGGAAGCAATTGGTAATGTAAAACGTGGCTAAATGTTGTAGAATGTAGACGAATGTGTGAAAAAAGAGCATGTATGACTCTGTGTTGTTTCATGAAAAGAGAGTATGCAAGTATAGGGAAGTGTGGAGAAATTTGGTGAGAATGGGTAAATTACGGAGTTAGTGTTTTTTAGATATGTAGAGAGTTTCTTGCCTACCCTGTAAAGGAATGACGTGATTATGTAAGTATGTATGTATGTATGTATGTATGTATGTATGTATGTATGTATGTATGTATGTATGTATGTATGTATGTATGTACGTACGTACGTATGCATGTATGTATGTATGTATGTATGTATGTATGTATGTATGTATGTATGTATGTACAGTACGTACGTACGCATGTACTCATGTATACATGTATGTATGTATGTATGTATAAAGTAACGAGCAAGTTCATAATCAATTCAATAATTTATCTGTGTTTTATTTTACTTTTAAAAATTGAAGTTTCAATTACTTGAATCTGTGCATATATGAGAAGTGTTGGTGTATTTAATTAATAAATTTAGATAGTGAAATAAGTTAAGCTAAAAAGAGTATTATTAATTACTAAAGAGGCGAAGGATGGTCTGACTAGAAGAGTGGAGGTTAAAATGATTTGTATTATTTGAAAGATAAAATGATAATTGATCTTTTATAATTATGTAAGTAAACAGTGAGTTTCCTAGTGCAGACCGGTTTTGGGCCGTTCCTACTGGCTGATCCAGATCACGTGCTTGATTATCTCCATTTGGCTAATGCTGGGTGGGTACACAAGCTCGGACCAATCAGAAGGCTCCTCACACAGCGCTATTTTTTTTCAAAACGGAAGTGAGACCTTCTGTTAGAGGGTGGTGGGTAGGTGACTGACCAACTGTTGGTCAGCGGAGGTGTGTGACGGCTTGGCTATGAACACGGCTCTCAGTGGGGGGTTAGTCACGATGTAATATATGCTTAGCCTGCACACACCTTACCAAATATGCCAGACCCCCTTCATTTTCCCTGATTTACGGATGGGCCCCTGCCTCAAGTGAACATTGTTCTCCCTCCTGGGAGGTAGTTTGATGGCGGAACACCCTAGTACTGTCTCGAACTGGTGGCCACAGCTTGCGTGTGGTCGTAACCTGTCTCTCAGAGGGAGGGGGTCAACCAAAGAGTCTGAGAGATCGAGCACACACACACACACATACCCGTCCGAACCTGTATTGTTTATGGGTGGCCCCCTGAGTGTGAGCGCACCTACAAATTTACGACCTACAAAGGTAGATAATATCAATTACCAGACCCTATAAAAACAGCTCCCACCTCCCTAATGCTACCAGTGACATCGTAAACGAGAATATATATTCCTCCCACGTATGATTATGATCTTACCTTTTCTCCACATTCCCTCCTCCTCTCCTTGCAATTATTCTAATCTGCAGATTCGAGTATCTTCAGGGCAGAAAAAAAACCTTCTCACCCTGCTATCATTCTATTGTACAGAACTGAGTATCTTCAGGGAAGAGCTAAGCCCCCCAACCCTCCTATAAATACAGTTGTCCTTCAGATAAAATAATTAACTTTTTTTCTTAAATGATAAAGAGTTACAATAGAATGTCTGGGGGGTATGAGGACAAAGTTTTGAGTTCCAGTGGGGGCATCGTGATTATTAGGGAAAAATTCTTTCAGGCTCGTAGCTATAAGCTTACGAGCCTGAAAGCAATCAACACGTGTTACGGTAGACGTCTCTTAACTGTATTGGACGGTAGATACAGCGTGTTTATTCTTTCGAGATTTTCAATGATAACCGACGCACAAATGGAGGACTTCATCAAGGCTGACCTGGCGCTGGTCTACAAGGGAATTTTGCAGAATATCCGTATGACAATTCTGGCGTTTGAGGGTGCGTTTAAATATATTTTAGCACTGTAAAGTAATCCGCGATTCCTCCTATACGAAGACTAATTACGGTGTTCCTGTTTATAGCCATGCTCCTAAAGCATAGGGATGGGTTCATCGAGTTTGTGGAGCAGAAGACTCGGAATCAAATAAAGGTAAGTCAATGCCTGCGGAGCATATCGCCCCCCTCGCACCCACCCACCCTCTAAAAGAGCTCGCTTGTCGTCTCCTCCAACTGTGAATCAACGGGAATAGGGTTTACACGCTAGAAGATATATACTTTAATGCTCCACTGTTGATAAGATACCTTAGTCATGATATCGTCCGGCAGGACGGCAAGGTATTTAAAGCTTAAATCGAACATATACTGGACTTGGTTCGAACCTTGAGTGAACTCTTAGAAGGATGGACTGGTATAGTAGATAGACATATCAATAGACTGATAGAACTTTCTCAAAATCTGGGTAGGAAGTTCACTCATTTCCGAGTCTACCTTTAACCTATAGGACTCTCCGTTTGACTTATTGTGCAAGCGTATACTCGACGTATTAAAACATACTTTATTATGAACCAACTGCCCTACAAGGATCCCATTCAGTTCTTTATCGCTTCTGATGAAATTACATAAAGATGGTAGATGAATCACGTATGAACGGCTCAATACGGGTTAATGCGGTCTAATCTGCAAATTTCGTCATCCTAGAATATAAATGGGCTATTTAAACTCTATTCTATCTAAGATACTAGGTGGGGTGGACATCGAGGAGATGTACGAAAATAGCATCATTGTCTCGCTCCTAGGTCAGATCGAGACCCTCGTCTCTAGAGACTCTGGTTAGATATACGATGGTACCCTATAAATGAATATCAACATATCTAACTACAAAGCTTTCTCAGTCATCACTCGGGTTCGAATCCCTAATATTATAGTCAACCGTAAGGCCCTGGTCAATGTGCAGAACGATAAAGAGGGCTTGTGCTTCCCTCTGTCGGTCTTAGCATGCCTCTTCGAAACTACAGGGAGGCCCTACCGTACGACACCTTATCCTAATTTTCGGGATGTGTTTATTCTTACAGGTATACCGCTACCGTTTGAGATTAGATACATTAAGAGTTTAGAGAGGCAAAACGACGTGTCTGTGAATGCTTACAGCGTGAAATACGATGGGAATGAGACTTTTCTCAATAATTCTGATAATCCTAAAGATAGACAAAATTCTCGATAGTTCCTGCCCATGTGAGTTTTAAAGAAATGCCAAACATATCCGTTTAGGATACGTGTTCATGGAACAAATTACTATCATTTCAGTGCTATAAAGCATCTATCTAGGTTTATGATACATATATCATGATTGATTAAATAGCAAGGCTATTATATTTCTTAGTTATAGTTATAGCCATATCTAGATATGAAATTATTTAAGTTCTATCTAGGCTGATTAACCCTCAACTATCGTTACCCTCTCATCAAAGTCGCAGCTGTATCTGTGATTGTTGCCTGACCACTTTTCAAGCTGAAAATAAACTTGACAAGCATAAAGAGGTTTGCATCAAATTTGGTGTGGTCAAATTAATTTACCTTCAAGGGGATGATAGATTTATAAAGTGTAAAGAGTATAGGAAACAGGAAAAAACTGGATTCATAGTATACGTTGATTTAGAAAGTTTGCTCGTTCCCATTAATACGTGTGGTCCCGACACGAAATGTTTGTATACCGAGAACGTACAATGCCACGTGGCATATTCGGTCTGTATGTATCTGAAGTGTAACTTTGACGATAATCTCCAGATTATCGGCTTTTCACGGGAAAAGATTGCAGGGATCAATTTGTTGAGTCACTAGTAGATGTGACAAAGTGCGTACTCGATTGTCATAATACGATAGTTCCGATGAAACATCTCATCCCTAAACCGATAGACGCTCATTATATGGCGACTCATTGTCATATATGCGAAGAAGAGCATTACGATGCTGACGCGTCATAGATTAGTGTCACTTGACGGGACACTATCGGTGTAGTAACCATGAGGTTTGTAACATTAATTATAAGAACCCAAGCAACCTGAGTGTGGTAATCTATAACGCCAAGAATTTCAATAATTATTTTCTTCTTGAACCATTGTTCGATCGTAGGAGACTGACCCGTTCACGGGAGAAAACATTATCGTCAGTCCGGGCAACGTTAGCGATATTGGTGAGATAATGGGCAGATTCAATGTGATTATGAAATACATTTGACATGAAATTAGAGGGATAACAATTACATTTATATACAGTTTCAGTTTTATCTGTACACCCCTAGAAAATGTGTATCTTGCCTCGATCCTGACCAACTCAAAACTATTTGTAAATGTCATCTTGATGCTAAACGGTTAAAACTGGTCAACGAAATTACCCGGGTGATATACATTTTACAACGCACTAACAGAGAGCCATATAAGTCAGGCAGAATACAAACATGCTTGTGAGGTATGGAGACGCTTCAAATGTAGAATACTATGCATGCCTACTTATAGATTCGATCCCGGATGGTCCCTAACGGCACCTAGCCTAGCGTACCATGTGTTGCAGAGAATAACGAAGGTACAATTCGAATTGATCAACGATGTTGATATTCACCGATTCATAAAGGGGGCTATCCGAGGTGGGATCTGTTTCGTGGCTAATCGTCACGCCGTGGGGAATAGTAAGCATATGGCCTCATTCAATCGGTCTAATCCCGAGTCCTACCTCGTCTACCTTGACGTAAATGGACTCTACTCTTTCATTATGCTATCCTATTTACCCTATGGAGGGTTCCAATGGCTTTCAAACAGTCTCCAAGGTAACATTAATCTGAACGCCATGATGAAGAGTAAGGCCACCAATCTGTTTGAGAATATGGTTTTCAAACTGATGAATAACGCCACTTTCGGCTGCCTCATCTCCAACTAAAGGGCCTACCGTACGATAAATATCGCTATTAAGTGGGAGGAAAAGTTCGGGGTGGGTAACCTCATAGCAAGCCCATACTTTAAAAACCGTACCGTTGTATCAGAGAACCTGGTCATCATCGAGATGCAACCTCATGAAATTTACTTTGATATGCTGATCTATAAGGGTTTTGCTATATTGGATATATCAATGGTCATCATGTATGGTCTGCATTACCAGGTTATGGTTCCAGCTTTTCCACCGGGCTCACTCAAACTCCAGTACTGGGATACGGACTCGTTCCTGTACGAGAAGACTGTTGAGGACGCATATAAACGACTTTGCACGTTAACCAAAGACCAAAGACTACCTGGACACTTCAACTTTTGAACCTGACAATGTTTACGGGATGCCACTTGACTATAAAGCGGTACTCGGTATACTCAAGGACAAGACTCGAAGATGAATCGTTACCGAGTATATCGGACATAGAGCTAAGTTATACTTGTTCTCAGATCTAGGAGAGGGCGAAACGCTCAAGGTGAAAGGGGTCAAGAGAAGCTTAGTGAAGACTCTATCGCTAAACGACAACCATGACTGTCTAAACAACGAAACGATTGTTATGAGAGAGGCACGCTTGATAAGAGCGCTAGGTTTTAGGTTTTAGTCAAAAGTACAATCATTTTGCGCAATGCTCTATTTACGATAAGACATTTATAGTACCTGGTACATTCAATACTCTACCGTGGTACCATTATTCTAACGTGAGATGGCATTGACTACGATGACTTCGAACGAAGAAGAAGAAGATTATTAATAGTTTCAATACAGACTATAAATGGTATAAGAACTGAGGGTGATCCTTAGGGCAATAAGTGAGCAAATATGTGTTTTGAATGTATGATTCCACGAAAAGCTATAAAGGTAAAGCACGAGTGAGAGTGATAACTAAATCTCTTGATATTGTAAAATATATAAGATAATAAACCTGATAAGTTATCAAATAAAATAAGTGAGGAGATTGTTTGTAATGAATATAAGCGTTCTTCATCGAATCTTTTTTTCTATTAGTAAGAACTTTAAATTCTTTTTTTTTAAAGAAAGTACAATTTTAATTTAAAATGTTTATCGATCGATTAGGAATTATAAGAATATTAAAGGGATTAAAGTTTTACCAACTATGGTTCTTGTTCAATTGATAAGTTTATAATTCTAGTTTAAGTGTCAAATTATGGACTTTTAACTATCATCCTTCTGAGTAAAGGATTTTAGTTTGTAGCTTGGGACTATAACCTGAAGTATATTGATGTTCAATTGATGACTTACAGTCTCTATTAACTAATGTATTAAGACTATAACTTGTACAAAAAGGACTATAACATTGAATTATGTAACATTTATATGGTTTAGTTTAATAAATTAATGTAGTAAAAAAAATAGGCCATTTACTACTCTCCCGGGAAATAAAAATGATAGGTTAACACTTGAAAGCATAAGATTCAAATGCATGTTGACATAAGAGTTTTATAGAGAAAACAAAGCAAGCAATTACAAGGTGAGCATCAGAGCACAATCCAATATTTTCAAAGAGAGCCTATAGAGTTGGTCAAGATAACTAACACAATGGATTAACACTATAGTTAAAATTCCGCTATTTTGGAGTACAGTAGATCGGAGAGACGTTGGTCATCGAATATTATATTGGGACTGTGTTTTGTTCCCAGTGGGCCAAGGCATTTTATACTGGTTGAACAGATGGATCACAAAAATGGGAGGGTGTATAAACAGCCCTCGATGTTGAGAACAGCACGTAGGCACCTGGCCATGGCGTATACGCCACGCAGCCACGCAGAAATCCACTAAGTTCGTTAGATAGTTCGGTTGAGTCAAGTCCAGAGTTGAATGGAGGCTAGTGTGTGTAACCTTTCCTATGGAGACGTTATTACCCAGAGATGTACCCAAGGCGTGGTATGTAACAAATTATGTTATACATTAATATATATACAATTAGATATCCATATATATATTTTATTTCGAGAAATGATTTTCTGTGGCAGATTTAGTTTGTACGGTCCAGGACTGGTTAGCCCGTTACATCATAAAGTAGCAGAAAAATTCTCTTTCCTCACGCATTTAGTGGATGCGATACGACTTTGGAGTTCTACCGGCAGGGCAAGATTAAATTTGTTAAACTCCTACATAAAGACAAGAGCTTTCAAAGAGTCGTGACAGCCTTCAATGATCCAGGTACGTCTCAAGATCTCATAGATGCAGCAGGGAAAACATTTATAAAAGAACTGTATGGAATTAGCAGTGAAGAAATATCATTGAATACATATAGAAACCACTGATTGGTTAAATCGCTTTCCAAGGCTGCTTGTAATCTTGCATCTATACCACCAACCTAAGCAGTAACAAAGCAACATTAGCTTCGGACCTACCATCAGGTTTAACAGTGATACGGCTACACGAAAACTCCGGCACATTGGGGCTAGAAAAGAAGCAAACGGGGCCTCACACCAATTTCCACCCTGAAAGACACCAATCCTAGGAACTGCTTCAGACGATTTCGTGCAAATGTATCAAAGGTTGCAAAGCAGCATGCATTTGAAGAAAGGCTAGTTTTCTATGCTCGACCATCTGTGAAAACTGCCGTGGCCAATCGTGCACAAATGTCAATGACAATGAGGTCACCAATGACATTAACGAAGGAATTAACATACAACTAGAGAGATTTATGTTTTACCAGGACGATGAAGAGCTTCAGTCAGATAGCGAATCAGCCAAAACCGATGATTAAGACGACTAACAGGAGTATAGGGGTGACGTGGTGGATTTTGAGCCCACTATCGAACCCCAACCATCAACATGTGGTCAAATATTGTCTAAGCATAAAGGAATCACCTTACAGAATGAGCCTTCCACCTCTGCCCTCTACCATCCAGAATTTTCTGCCTCCTAAAAAAACCCGTGCCAACTGATAAGAATATTGTACCATTGACAAATTTTTTGGCAAGCCTTGAAATTTACAAACTTTTATAATCAAATACTTACACAGGATAAGTACACAAACATTTTTCTTCTCCTACGCTTTTGTGGTAATCACGTTTCTTAAACATTCCAACGAATGATTTGCTAATTTAATTTTTCAAGCATTTTAAACAATAAAAAAAGATTGTTTTATGTATTATTCATTTAAAAATTTACTTATTTAGTTGTCAACATTTATTTTATTGTTAATGAACGCATAAATAAATGTATTTCACAAGTGAAAGTACTAGTTTTCAACAGTTTTTAAATATTTTCCAAATTTACTTGTATAATACTCCAAAACTTTGAAAAAAATTAATAGGAGCTTTTTGTAGAGAATTTTATGTACACAAATTTATATTTAATACAATTTTATCAAAAAACCAAAAGTAAAAGAGCTATTAACAAAAGACAGTTTTTTTTACTTTTACACCACTGCCAAAAGCTATGCATATGTTGGGGAAGGAGGAACACAATTTTTTTATATTGACCCAAGAAACATTTTAAACCCATAAAATCTTTTGTCGGATGTTTTGTGTCATAAAAGTACTGACCTATTAAGATTGTTCTTTTATATTTGGTCTAAACTTTTAAATAGTTATTCCCTCAATGTTACCATACATTTTTTGTCGGTTTCTTGCCGGAGAGATTAATTTTTGTCTTTGTTTTTGTCTTGTGTTTGTTTTAACGTTACCATAAAATTCCTATTATAATTACATACTTTTATTATTTCACTCTTTTAAGAACAGTTAAGCTCCTAATCACCGTAATGTTTAATTAAGTAACCTGTAATAATTAAAACGCTAGCCTGATAAGAAATGTCTATACGCCATCGTAAGGGTGATATTATTTTAATAATTAATTATATTATTTTATAAATTAAAAGTTCTGGTGTTTTTTATAGTCTTTTATTTTAATTTTAAATGAATTAACTGTTTACTTTTAGCTATATATCACACGCATTTTCTATTTTGATAAAAGCACGAATATTGCGTTAAATGAATCTTAGCTATACGTCTTCTTGTCGAGAAGGAAGGATCACCAGCAGTGAGGAGATGTGCGCATTTCAAGGGGTATATCAAGCGACATTTCTTTATCTAAGCTTCCTAGAAGAAAAGGGGTGAGGTCATCCAGGTGCGTCTCTTTCCACGGAAAGTGCGTTGTCTTTTTAAATAGAGACGTAGAAGGATTTCACCACACCTTACAACTCGACAGTTCTACACAAATAAATCTTACTGCCCGCTCGAATATTAAATATCGTAATTTTGAATATAGATTTAAATAATAAATTATTGATATGTATAATTTCATATCATTACAAACCTCGTCAGACTATAAATAAAATCCCATATTTAAAATCAAGAGTAGTTTACTGATTCCTTATTTGTGAAAGTTAGATATTTTTTGTAAACGGCACAAACTATTTTGATAAAAATAGATATCGGGAAATTTTTTGAATATATAGAATTTGTATATGATTTTTAATGGGAAAAAAAAATCATTTAAGGGTTGTGTACCAATTGTAACCACCTCCTACTTATCTCAAATCTGCCAGAATAGTTGGGATAAGGGAGATTGGGGAGGCTATCAGATCGATGATTGGAAGACTAATTGTTTGTTAGTATTGTAAATTGATAATAAGTCTATCCGGTACCTTGCCGACATAGGATTTGGATTTAGGTTGTTGTTGTCGGATGTCTGAGAGAGTGCTAGTGTGTTATGTTCGGCACTCGATTATTTCCTTTCATCTGAGTCCTGGGTGGTATAGCACCATATCACTTTTTACTCCCGCAAGAGACATTCACTGTAACTGCCTAAGACCAACAACTCCCATTTTATCTCAATGACCAAACAGGAGCATCTCTCTCACACTACAGAGGCTTAATATAGCTGAAAATCCGGTTCCCACCAAGGCGCATTTGGAATCATCTAAATAAACAAGCGACGAGACTTCATGCATGTTAAGCCGTATATTACGGACGCGGATCTCAAACATCCGCTTTAGAGACCTTTACAGAATATACAAGCTAAGTTTAGATCAATGTTATTCTCTTGAGAACGCTACATCATTATATAATTTTTGAATATTTTTTACTTTAAAAAAATGAGTTTAATAGGTTTTTTTAAAAATTCATATGTAGAGTGTTTTATATGATTAACAAAATAATATGATTAATTTTTTTAGGAACATTTATTTGAGTGTAGTTTACTAATAAAATTTTTTTTAAAATTTGTTACAAATTCTACTGGCCTTTATTAGAAAGTATACGTATGGTTATGTCGTACCATTTTTGTCATGGGTTGTGCTGTCAGAATAAATGAAAGGGCACCCATGCCAACAACAGTCCCAAAACTAGTATATGGTGGTGGTATTCAAGTTTTATCGATGGAGATTGGAGATTATAAACCTTACTCCTCACCTCCAAGATCGGCCATTTTACGGTGACATGCGAATGCTGGTTTCCACATCGGTAGCAATCATGTGGGACGCTAACGACTATAGTATATTTTCTAAAGATATATCTGATGGTAAACCAACATGGCTCTTCCGGTGAGCTTGAAAACCTCTCTGAAAAGATTCACCTTGGATTTTGTGGTAAGCATCACTCATCTTGAGTCAAATATTTGCAGGATTTCAACATATTTCGCTTAGTACAGTTCGACCTTGTGATCGAAATCAAATACATTATCTTCTTTGACAATCGTGTCATATCACACATAAAAGTGTTTATTTTCTTTCTGCGATATTCCACTAATTCTTTGGTGGCTTTGGTCTATTTTAAAGGACTTGCTTACACTATTTTACTGAAATATAGTTATTTTTCACTTCACTGAATTTTATCTCTGCGAGACCTACACGTATGGAGAAATATATATCTTAGCTCTATCTCAGTTAACGTTTGTCAAACCTCTAGCTCTCAGTTGTTATGACATGAAGCGGAAGCATATACTTGAATTTCTTCCGTTAGTAAACAATACGGCATGAGTGGGAAAAATAATCGATGGGTAAAACTATTTTTGATAACACTTGGTATACAACCTTTTATAGAAACATTTTAATTTGCCACAACCATTACAGTTCTTATCGTTTCCTATATATGCCTATCACCTTTTGTGTATTAAACTCTTACCTTACTCATAATTAAAAACAATCATACTAAAGACTAATAGATAGTAACAAATTAATAATTTTATAATAGGTAAATAGGTACACAAATACTAGACCGTGCAGCAATCTTTGTGACTCTGTTGGGGCAAGATAAAGGAGATAGTGGTAATATTATTTATAATCCAACGTTCCGAAACTTGTACATTTGAAGGGAGATTAACCATGCTAAAACAAGAGAATGGCAACGGTGTCCCCCAATCATAACTTGCATTTCCTTCGCGAAAGATATTAAGTAAAGGCGTGGTAACCTCTAAAATATTTCATTGGACTCGACTAGATTTGGCGTATATACTACTCTCCCAGTTACATTGACTATTACAGTAAGTACATTGTCCCTGTTCAAAGGTCTAAGTACCTTCCTGGTCTATAAAACAGGGCGAGCTATCACTTCGAAGTAAGCTAATCGTACTTCTTGTGATAATATTGTTTACTATAGGTTGAAATTAAATCATTTTTTAGAATGTTTTCTAAAATGTTAATATGAAAAATGTTCAAGTCAGTAAAATAAACACAGAACTTTTTAAAAATCTAAATGTTTTGTTATTTTAATAATAATAATAGCAAATACAATAATAATATTCTTAGAATTATATATATCAAGAGACCTATACTTGTGTCAGACGCGTCTATATAAGCTTCATAAGCCTACACACTGTTTTTTGTTATTGTTTCTCAATAATATTCAGATGGAATGTGAGCTAAGTATTTACACCTTAGAAAATCCTGCCCCAAGAGTATAGATAGCTACCTTCGGCCCCCAGTGAGAAATAATAGGCATATAGATAATAAGAGAGGTATTTACTGACCAAAGAAACATAGTAATAACAGGTTCAAATATTTGAACTGAGTGAGGTAGAAATATTCTGTTATATTTAAACTTCACCAATATTTAAAGTTAGATTCTTGCCATCTTGTGGAACTCAATCAATATATATATATATATATATATATATATATATATATATATATATATAGTTTATGTATGTATGTATATATATAAATATACTAGTGGACTAGTATATATATATATATATATATATATAATATATATATACTAGTGGACTAGTATGTATGTATGTATGTATGTATGTATGTATGTATATATATATATATATACTAGTGGACCCGACAGACGTTGTCCTGCCCGAACGTTGTATTTTCATTTGGGTGGCATAATTGATTTCGATAATAAAACAAACACTATGTGATCATCACAATTACAAATTTACAATGAAATCCAATTAGTGAGTTACACAAATATTAAAAATTCAGGGTTTGTCGAGAAAACATACAAAATAAAACATCTTTTCTTACCTCAAAATCAACTATATTGAGACAATAGTACATTACAAATACTTTGTTTCATTCCGTCTGTCTGTTTCTGAAACTAATAAATTTTACTTAGAATAGGAACTGCTAGACACTTAAACATACATGGTATCCATTATTAAAAATAATAATATATGGAATAGTGATCCCTACAAATTTTGTAATTTCGCCCACAACTCCATAAATAACAGCTGTATCGAAAAAAATTGCGAAGATTGCTTACAAATTTGTATGCCGTTTACAGCTAATTTTATTTTATTGACGTACCTTCAAATATGACAAATATCAAATTACTTTTTAATTGTTTCTATTTTCACTGTGCAAAACATATACTGTTTTGGGCCTTTACGGGCTTAAGCAGAACAACTTACCTATATACGTACCATCTAAATAGTATGTACCTGTTGAACGAAGTACATACTATTTAGATGATACGTACAGTCAGCTGCATAGAAACCTCACCCTCTCTTATACCTAAGGTTGTAATGTTATAAAAAACGGTCCGACAAAATCAATAAAGTTTATTTTGTTTTTATCTTAATGCCAGTTGATGAACAATGTTTTTCGTCAATCCCTGAGGTGTATAAATGAACAAACCTGATGGTTTGCCAACGCGAGAACACGCAATATAGAATTGACCATGTGAGAAGCACTGATTTTCTAGATCCAACCCATAAATGGACATTGTTTGGCCTTGTGACTTATTAATAGTCATTGCGAATGCCAAGTGAATTGGAAATTGCAAGCGTCTGAATGGAGTGGGCGAGTCTGAAGGGATCATTGGGATCCGTGGCAGGAGAACAACCTCACCTTGAAACTTGCCGTTCAAAATGGTAGCATCAAGAACATTAGCCATCATTTTTTTTATGAACAATCGCGTGCCATTACATAATTAGGTGAATTTAAATTCCGAAGCAAAATGATTGGTGAACCAATTTTTAATCGCAAGCTATGTGGTGGCATTCCCGGTAAATTTAGTGAATTCAAAAATTCAACAGGATAATTGACTGCTTCTTCAGGATCAACAACAGTGTCGATCGATTTAAACGACATCTCATTGCCAGGCAATAACTGTTGTATTTTGAAATTAATAGCGTCAACATAGATATTTTTTGCGGCTAAAATAGCTCATTCACATAGCCACGCATGATTAATGTAATTAGCGCGCACATCTGGGAATATGCTTTCAATCAAAGCATCTTTCGTGGCTACCATGGTACAAAAATTGTCTGGCAATTTTATGCATGGTGTATTTCCATGCAATAGAATTTTTCCATTGACAATGTTGAGCAATTGTTCTGAGAATGACAGTGCCAATGGATCGTTTTGCAGTTGAACACTTATATTTATGTTAAGGAGTAATGTATTGACATTTCGCCATAGGTACGATTGTTTCAAACATGCGTTAACTTCGTCCGCATATGTAGCGCGTGGAATGATCAGCAATGTCTGTCTAAAATCACCGGACAGCAGTAGTAGAGCGCCACCGAAAAGTCTGGTATTATATTTGAGATCTTTCATCGTTTATCGAGAGCTTCAAGCTAATTGTGAGCCATAGTTACGGTGACCATACGTACTGTTTTTTGCAGTACAGTACTGTTTATTGGGATGATGTCCTGCTGTCCCAGAGAGCATGCGATAGTACAGCAAAAGGTACTGTTTTTTAAAACCAAGTACTTCCAAAAATACTTAGTTTTGAAGTAATATAAAATAATATTTTGAATTGAACAGCGCCAGCGAAAGGAACATCATTCTCGAACAGTTGGCAAACACTCAAAACATGTGCTGCGCTCTCTCGAACCAGATTGGAACTTCTTTATTAGCCCTGTGTGATAATACCACCTAGCTTACCGTTTTTAATGTCTTACCCATACCCTTTTTTCAGTCTTCATTTGTTTTCTTTGTCTTCAGTTGTCTCGCCAAGTCTGTGAGTGTGTGTTGTGGTTGTTCTATTAGTTTGTAAATAATAATAAAAGCTAGTATACCAAAGTGTTGTGAGATGGGGCAGCCACGCAGAAAATGTTCATTTAATTCTTCTTTGCAAACAGAATACCCTTTCATCAAACTAAAAAGAGTGATAACCCTCACATTGTTGTTTGTGAGCTGTGTAGAGGTGAAGTTGATCCAAGCAATAATGGTCGCACAAGCATTGTGAGGCATTTGAAGCAACGAAAACACTTACTAGCAGTAAATGCAGCCCCATCAAGTAGTACGGTAAGCAAGTTCTTTAAAAAAGTATTAACTTCTGAAAATTTTCTTTTGGCTGCCAAAGAGGGTACTTTTGCATATCATACAATTAAACATATGCAGAGTTTTCGTTCCCTTGACTGTACGTCGAAGCTGGTAGCAGGTATGTTTGAACCGAAGCTCTCCTCAGCCCGCACTAAAACGGAAGCAATTGTAAAAAACGTTTTAGCGAAAGAGGCCCAGGAGAGATTGAATATTGATTTAGGAACAGCACATTATTTCAGCGTTATGATTGATTCTTCCAATCACCATAATATTAAGATAGTGCCATTGATTGTACGATAGTTTGACTGTACCCAGGGAGTAAAAGCCAAGCTTCTGGAACTAAAAGACCTTCTTGGAGAAACATCTGAGCAGCTACACAGCTACGTTTACTCTATCTTGTTTTCATTAAATTTAGTGGAAAAGTGTGTTGGTCTTTCTGCAGACAATACCAACACTAATTTTGGAGGCCCTAATCGAAGGGGAGAAACAAATCTGTTTAAGAAGCTCAACAACTCTTGTGCAAAAGCTGTGGTTGGCGTAGGCTGTGTTGCACATGTGATAAACAAATGCATTCAGAATACAACAGATTTGTTACCGATTGACATTGAAGTAGTAATTATCAAGATTTACAAACATTTTTATATCCACACTGTCCGTGTAAGTACATTAAAACCTTTTTGTGAGTTTGTCGAAATGGAGTACAAGAATATGCTATCTTTTTCAAAGACTCTATTCCTCTCTTTGATGCCAGCTGTGGAGCGTATTCTCTTAATGTATGAACCTTTGAAGGAGTATTTCCCAACTTCTCCTTTTTGCCCAACAATATTGAAACATTTGTTTGAAAACCCTGTGGGTGAAGCATGGTTGTGGTTTGTTCTCAATGTTAGCTTTCTATTTCACGAGGCAATTTTAAATATTGAAGGGGATAATAAGTGTGCAACTGATGCTGCACTAGAATATTTTGAGCTGCTTGAGAAATTGAGGAGCAGGGAAAATTCTGTATTCTTGCCAGTGAAAGTAAGAAGCTGTCTTAGCAGCATTGAAACAGTCAGCGAGGTGAATTACAGAAGTGATTTTTCTACAGAAGCTAAGGCATTCTACTCGGGTTGCATTGCATATTTGGAAAAATGGACTGCTAATCTGCAACAGTTAAAACTTTTTGAATGGGTCAGATTACATGAGCATGTTACGTGGGAGAAGGTGCTGGCTTCGTATGAGGCTTTAAAAGATGCCATTGGCTCTACTGTAGATGAAGATTGTCTTTTTGACGAAATTAAAGCGTTAACAAACTTTCTAGCTGGTGACAAAATTACTGAGTGGAATGTGAGTAAAATTCCTATTCAAAGCAGGTGGTTGGAAGTGTTTACTTTTATGAACAACAAGCTTCAACCTCTTAAAAACCTGCAGTTGCTATGTGAGTTTATACCTTGCCTGCCTGCCACGAGTTCTTCAGTTGAGATACTTTTTTCAATAATAAATAACTACTGGGGGAGTGAAAAACCCCAAATGAGTATTGGGACATTAAAGGCTGTGATGCAGGTTTACACAAATTTTGACGAAACCTGTATGGAAACGTTCCAATATCTGAAATCTGAAGAAAAGCTTCTAAAAGCAATTCATAGCTCAGATAAATATGAATGTTATGATTATGAAGAAATTGTTATTTTAAAATTCACTTTCTCTTTATTGAAATTTTTAAGTACTGTAGTCCTATGTTTTATTTACCAATGGGTTTGTACACGTGATTAGTCTTAAAATATTTATTTTTACAAGTTATTTTTTTAGAAGTCTTAGGCACAAGTATCAATTACAAAAATACTATGTACACAATAATAAAAGCCAATATTTGATGTATAATAAATTTGACTTATGTAACTCGCTCTCTTAAACTAGTATTCAAATGTGAATTTTAATAAATGGTTTTATCTTTAAACTATTTTTATTTCTATTATTTTTATTCTATCTGCTCTATACATAAGTTATACAGGCACGTCGCACACAATGCTACTCATATTATGTGATATATTTTAATGTCCTGCTTTTTCTAAAAAAAACCATGGTCACCGTAGCCATAGTGCATTCATCCCAGATTATAATTTTATATTTTTGCAAAACTTTTGCCATGCCGGAATGCTTCTTTATGTTGCACATTACGTCTGGATTTGTGTGAACGTTCAATGGCAACTTGAGTGCTGAATGTGCAGTCCGTCCACCATCAAGCAAAGTCGCTGCAATGCCTGATGAGGCAATTGCCAACGCAATATGATAATGTGATCGAATGCGTGATAGTATCAGTGATATGAGGAATGTTTTGCCAGTTCCACCTGGTGCGTCAAAAAAAATCCACCTTGTTGTGCTGAAATTGACAAATTAATTCGATCGTATATGTTTTTTGTTCAGCAGTGAGTAGTTGCTCATTATTTGCAATGAAAGTAGTCAACTGTTGTTCACGCAGAATATCGCTGTTAATGATGTCTGTTGCTGGGCGGTTAGGCGATGGCACACCGAAATGAATGAATGGCATATTAGAAATGAGAATGCAAATATCCTCAATCTTTATTAACGACTCGTTATATATTTCCGGCGTAGGTCCAGGAACGTAAACCAACAACAAACGCAAGAAGAAGCATTCGCGTTGCTTTGGATAGACTGTGTATAGTCGGCCTAAAGTATTTCCCATAAATATTCCGTCGTATCCTTGGATTGAAAGGCCTCGCTTTCGTGGGTCCCACTTTTTTGACCATTTTTCCACGTGAAAAGTCGTGGCACATCAGTATAAATTAATGTCTTTGCGAATCGACCGAAAATATCTGGTTGGTTGCATAGTTCAAAAAACTCAGTTAGTGTGGTTTTTGGGGCAGTTAATGCTCGTTGTAGAGCAATCTCTTCTGTGAAATAAACACGCCTGTCCATTTTCAAAGTGCACGGCCAAATGTATAACACCAGGGTCTTTTTCGTGTATGGGAAAACTCAAAATGCACCAAACTGCTTCATTGCTGCTAATGTATCGACCCATTTGATAACCTGTTATTTCGTCGTTATCATTTACATGTTGAACAGCTAGTACAGCCATATCGCTGCCCTTATGAACCTATTTGCAAATGTATTCTATGGACTTCACCGAACTGCAGAACTCAACGTTAATGTGAGCTTTGTAGATTTTGCACAGCAATGGCGAATACGGAACCACCCAGCAATTGTCAATGTCAACCGTTCCACCGTTTGACATGCGCCATTGATATGATTTTCACCATTATCTGTGTCTCTACGACGATACAATGGATAACCGTCGATATTAGTGACAGTATCGTTCAAACTTGCTTTTGGGAAACGTTTCATACATTTTCCATTGTCCATGCATGGCACCGTAATGTTTAGAGCACCGCATGGACCATGGATCATGTTAGCGGTAACAATGTCAAACAACTCTTTATCGATATTCCTATCCGGAACTTCTGCTGAAATAATTTTATCAATTTCTTCTGACCGTACTTTGTCGATGAACCAAATCAAAATATGTGTATGTGGCAAACCTCGTTTTTGCCATTCAACAGAATACAGCCAGCAACGTGTTTCGCCGAATACAGAGTGATGTATAATCAAGTTCATCAACGACTTTAATTTTTGTTTGAAGACAAAATAAATCCTAGAACCCGATTGCAGCGCCACCTACCGGGTTAAATTGTGAATCAAAACCATCCATCCATGGACCCACTCAAACACAAACAAAAAATGTCATCAAAATCGGTCCAGCCGTTTAGGAGGAGTTCAGTAACATACACACGTACAGAAGAATTATATATATTAAGATATACACAAGCAATATATAGTTTATGTATATGTATATATGATATATATATATATATATATATATATATATATATGATCTATATATATATATATATATATATACATAAACCTCAATATTTAAAGTTAGTTCAAATATTATAGCCATCTTCTGGCGTCCGAACCAAATTTAACATGAAATAAATATATGTATAAACTACAGCAATATTTAAAGTTAGATTAGATATTCTTGCCATCTTGTGGCGTTCAATCAAAATAAACATGAGATAATTATATATTTAGTAAACGACGCCATATACTAGTGAACGACTCGGTCAAAGCCTCCATTAAACCGCCTCAAAAGTGGTGAAACATACTATTCAATAAAGTTCGAGAAAAACAAATTTTCCCAAAGAAATTTACTTTTACAAAGGAATACTGATTTTACTCTAGCCACGTTAATAACAATTACATTTTCAGCCAAGCTTAAAAGTTTAAATATTAAAGGTCGAAAAGATAAATTTGTAAAAGATTTTATTATTTATGCCGTAAGAGAATTTAT
Source organism: Timema cristinae (assembly GCA_039000515.1). Taxonomy (NCBI): domain Eukaryota; kingdom Metazoa; phylum Arthropoda; class Insecta; order Phasmatodea; family Timematidae; genus Timema; species Timema cristinae. The sequence continues at coordinate 25,644,437 of JBCFYV010009882.1, forward strand.
AACAAAAGCGCAGATTACATCTGCTCGAAAAGCATCGCTTACGTCGCTGAAGTAAGTGATATAAAGAGTAATCAGATTAATATATTCACAATACCTGGACATATATAGTGCCTGAGCCTGATCACGTGCTCACAGAGAGTGGATCAAGTAAAAAGGGGGAGGTGTGGACAGGATTTCAAACTGGAAAGGACTGGAATGCTCGACGTTGTGACTAGATGTTTGTAGAACGATCCAGACGATGGGGGGAGGGGTGCAAGGAACAGCTCTAGTAGAATGAATTCAAAAGAAGGGATGCAAGAAAGAGCCACTCCTACCCTCCATATTTTGGGTGTAACCTTCCTTCACTGGCAAAATGTTAACCACGCGGCTGGGTTCAGTCAGGTTTGAAGTGCATTCAGGGGAGGCAGTGGCGGTCACGTGATCAGAGGTGCCAGTTAAACCAGATCGGAGGGTAGGTGATGTATCCATTAATAACCATGTTACTTGTTGCACCGTTACGAGATCATCTTCTCCTGCATGTGTATATTATTTTCTTAAGCTAGGATAAGTTATATTTAATTTGAAGAAGCCTGAACTAAAAGCTATATATTTTAAAGCTAGGTTGAAGCATGAAGATTTGGATAAACAATATCAATTTTTGAAAAATACAACAATCTAAATCAGTATAACGTCCATGAAACGGCAATATGGCTAAACCCACAATTAATCAATTTTATAGGCAAGAGAGACTGGTGACCTTGCGATCTAGGGTAAGGTGTCGGACTTCTGTGCTGGAGTCTGGGGTTCAATCCTCGGTCCCGGCACAAATTTATTTGATTACCAAACCCTTCCTTCACCTCTGACAAGACATCTTGTGAATGTGGGGAATGCCAGGCCTCCACCGTGGTTCGGATTCCACGTTAAGCTGTAGGTCCTCCATTTCATCTCACAATCACCCTACCATTACACATTAGCGTAAGTGCGTATAACCTGAACGGTTAGTAAGATGCGGTGCTGATAATAATATAGGCAAGAGAAAAAATGTTCTTCTCTTCCAAAGAATAGTGAGAGAATGATTCACAAAGTTTCACCGTTTTCTTTCATTTAAAGAGTTTTTAATTCTGAAATGTTTGTGTTTTGGTTAAGAAGTGTTATCTTTAATATTCCTTTAAATATATTTGACGCTAATTATTAGTTCAGAAATATGACAAACACTGTTGAGAAATAGGACTTTTATGCCTATGTCATGAAGTTTGGGTTCACACCAGAATTTAAAAGGTTTTTAATTAGACATGAATGATGTAGTTGTGTTAGGTGTTGTCACTTGCATCAATTATATGCATTAAAAGATAGATAGATATGTTTTGTAAGATCGAAATTATTAATGAAAAATAATGGGTGAATGTGAAGTGTTTAGTGAACAAATGTCTAAACATTGTCCTTTTGTTGATAATAATTAACATTTAGTTATATTTTCTTGTTCATTTCAAATTTATTCTCTTTTATTATTATTATTATTATTATTATTATTATTATTATTATTATCACTGCGTCTTACTACCGGTTACGCTAATGTGTAATGGTAAGGTGATTTTGAGGTGAAATGTAGGACTTACAGTTTAACGTGGAATCTGAACCATGGTGGAGGCCTGTCATTCCTCACTTTCAAAAGTTGTGATTAATACACGTATTGTCAGAGGGGAAGGAAGGGTTTGGCAATCAGATAAATCTGTGCCGGAACTGAGGATTGAACTCTCAACCCAAGCACAGAGGTCTTACATCTTACCCCTAGACCACCAGGTCATCTATTCTCTTGTAATTGTAAAGGAAGTGTGATTGCTTCCATAATCTGTACGTTCTTTTAGACATAGTAAGAACCTACTTTTGTTGAATTCAGTTTGTTCATCCTTGCAATCAAACTAATTGGAAAATACTATTCATCAGAATTATGAAAACTAATTATCTCTACTTTGTTTACAAATATTGTAAGAAAGTTTGACACTAAATTCACCCCTAATATAGGAGAATATTGTCTTGTACTAAGTTTCAAATCAAACATTTCCTTCACTGCCAACACAAATTGAAATTATTTCAATTTATTCAGTAATAGCCTAACAATGATAGAGTTGAAATTTTATTGCAAATATATGGGATAATATATTTTTGATTTTGAATGAAAACACACATTATTTTTATTGCTATCTTTTGGAAGGAGAAGTTTATTAAAATATGTTGAAATCGGTACTACCAGCTCTTTCTCAACAATGGTTTTGATCGTCATTTTGAACATTCTATGACACTATTAAAACAATACTTTGTAAATATTGGTGCTAGGTTTATCCCTCAAAGCCATGATTTAATTTCAGCGTCATATTATAGTCACGTAACTATAAGTATTCCATTAGGTGAAAGACAAATTTCTAAACCATAGAAGTGATAGTCATTTTTCGTGATTATCAAATAAGTTTACCTATTTCGGTATTAATATTATCTTATTTTCCAAATATTAAGACTGAGTTTTTCTCCTTAAGGGAAGGTGCATATTGCTTACCATTGATTTTTTTTATAATATTATAGACGTTTCCATATTTCTTTCTATCATATACAACACTATTATTAAATGTTAATAAAGCTTTTCCTAATTATCTGAACTATAACTTAATGTATAGACTATTGGTTTATTAAATTTAACACTCAAAAGTAGGCATTCACGTTCACAAAATTTGGCTGATGAAGTCTGTGCTAAATACCTGTAATTCCATGGAATTTGATGTCCTTTGCTGTCCACTGTTCAATTTCTAGACTGTTTTCTCACTTCTCAAATGTCTTCTTAATTGGAAACTTCACACTCCCAATTAATGGAAGATCATCGATTGTGATCATATCTCTAAGTAAAGATTTGTTTGTATAGTAGCCGATTGCTATTTACAAGCAAATGCAAAATAAATATGTATTAAAAGTTCACTCAAAGCTCACACAATAATAGTGTTAAAGAACGTCGAAACAGGACCGCCAACGAGGGACTGGGTGCAAGAAGGGCATTTCAGAGGAAGTGCCCTTTTTGAGTAAAACACTTTATTGTGTTCTTATATGCGTTAATAATATGACCACCAAGTTTTAGTTAAATACCTTAAAAACAGAGGTCAGGAGAAAATAAAATGTATAGGCTTGAATGTGCCCTTTCTGCAAAGAACAGTTATCTCAGTTATCTGTGAACTTTCTTCTAGGTTTGAGTTTGTTTGGTTAGAGTTTTCAGTCTTTGATTAGTTTTCGAGTGATTTTGAAGAATCATGAATGATATTTCGGATTCATCAGTTTCTGAGGACAGTGAAAGTATAGTTGAAGAAAAAAAACAAGTTTGAAGAGGTGTAGGGATAAAAGTAGATGGAAAAGAAATGTAGCTAAAGTCAGCAGAGCATCAGGTAAACAATATGTTTCTACTACCGGTACCATTTTCATAAAGAAGAAGTTTCAACGAGTCCAGAAGTGCTGTTACAAACCATCTTGCAAAAATGTATCAGTTGATACACAAAAGTATATTTTTCAAACTTTCTATCCATGGCTGATAAGTGTGTACAGGACACGTACCTCACAACATTAATGATTCTCGTGAGCCGAAATAACGCACCGAAACACCTAAGAGCACTCCTAGGATCTTTAATTGGAAATATGAAGTGAGGATTTTAGAAGTTAAACACACAGTTTGTAAGAAATTTTTGACAGAATTTTTCCAATTTGGTCCTAAGAGATTTCGAACCATTCAGCATAAGTTGTGTACTGGGGAATCCCCTGTACTTGCTGACATGAGAGGAAAGCATTCTAACCGGCCGAAAAAGATTGGCATTCAAGTTTGGGATTTGGTCAAAGAACATTGGGCAACACTTCCACACAAAACGTCACACTACTGTGCCGCATCAACGCCAAGAAAATATTTTGATAATCCTTGTCTAAATGTCCGGGAACTATTCAATCTATTCTCCGAGTATTTTCGTGAAAATACTGGGCAAAGTGTTCAAATGAAGTACGCTACCTATCATCGCTGCTTTAGAGAAAACTCTGAGTTTTCATTTTGGCAGACTCGCACTAGTACATTTGACTTTTGTGCTAAATGTGAAATTTTACTGAAAGAAAAACCTGAAGATCCATGCAAAATTGAATACCAGCTTCACCAGAAGAAAGTAGAGGCGTACAAACAACTCAAAGACAGAATAATAAATCTGGCTCATGGTGATGAAAGTGTTTTAGCTATCGAGTTAGACTACGGGCAGAATTTGCCGTTACCTAAACTTACGGTAACTTCTCAACTTTATAAGAGATTTTTATGGATGTACGTCTTTAACATTGATTGCCACAACGATGACCGTAGTTCCCTTTACTGATTAATTGAAAACCAGGCAAAAAGGATCCAAATTTTGTGTGCTCTTTCCTCTACGATTTTGTTTCAAGGAAATCGGACAGAGAAAAGGCGAAGAAAATTTATATGTTTTCAGACTCTGCCGGAGGCCAAAACAAGAATAAAATAGTGTTCCGGTTTTGTAGTTGGTTTTCAAAATCTCTAGATGTTCAGAGTGAGCATATTTTCCCAGTAAGAGGCCATTCTTATTGTGTTTGCGACCATAACTTTGGAATTTACGGGACTCTAAAAAAACGTAAAGAAAAAATTTGTAATCCTGAGTCATACCTAAATATTTTTTCTAGCTGTAGAAAAAATCCAAGTCCATTTGAAGTTCGAGAAAGCTCACTTCTAATCAAGAACTGGGTCAAGGGTCTCAACACACTGTTCCTAGCACAGCCAACAGGCAAAAATACTAACTTTCAAACCCAAAAGTATGTTCGGATCCAGTATTCTCATTTAGGTACAATGGCTGCATCCAAATCATATACACCTATCTTTCAGCCCTTCAGGTATTGGAAAGCTAATAATCTGGAACTTCTTGATTTCGAAGAACTTCAAACACCATACATAAAAAAGGGAAAGCTTGATGACCTGAGAGATCTTATGAAGTTCTTGTCTCGTGTCAAAAGGGAGTGGTATGAAAATAACATTTTTATTTCGAGCGGTCCCTAAAATAAAAATGAAGAACTCGTAGGGTTTTATTCAGACAGTGACTATCAAGATGAACTTTCGTAATAATCAAAAACATTTTGTGTTTTCAGTGACATACACATTATTTTGTAATGCGTGTATTGGCTCAAGGCCTAGTAGGCCCTACTTTTCTTATTTTTTACTAAGCCACACATATTTTTTGAAGTTCAGTTTTAGTTTTATCACATTATTAAAAGAAAAAATATTACTATTTTGTTTGATTTTATCTCACATTAATTGAATATTCTAGTTAAAAGTATTCTATGCAAGAAGGGCACATGCTTGGTGTTTTATTATACTAATTTTCAGTATTTGTTTTTAATAAAAATACAAATATATTTTTAAAGATAGTGTTACAAGAGACTGTTTTAAATATGGCATAATCTTCTTTATTATTCAAGGTGATAATATAAATTGATTAAGGTTTAAATTTTCAGCATCGATTTACTCAAAACTTAATTTCTGAAGAGGTGCCCTTCTTACACCCAGCCCCTCTTATTTATTAATCCTGTAACAGTGTGAAACTACATAAAAATAATAATACTCAACAATAATTGTTTTAGATTACAGAATAAAAGAATAATCATACATCATTCCATAAAAGTGATTATCTATATCAAATACTAGCATTTGCCCGTGGTTTCGGTCACATTAAACAATGCATCAAAGCATTCGACAACTTCAAATGCTAGTAAAGAATGAAATTTAGCCGAGAACAATGTTGTATGTACGTACAAATATTCAAGGAAAAACAAGGACTCACCCCCTTCCTCTCCCCTCCCCTCTGCTCATATCACTTTCCATCTTCTACTCGCAATACCAGCCACAACGTACGTTCACTGCGTATACACTTTGATTTTTACACTTCTTCGTTCGCTGAAAAGCTAGATTAGTGGTATATAGCTTACTCGTTCTTTGAAAGCTAGATTAGTGGTATATAGCTTACTCTGTTCCCTTAAAAATAAGAAGTACCGTATCTATCCGATGAGTAATTTTTAAGGCCCTGCCTACCCTCTCTGGCAGTGTGTTGAGCTTTCAGCTATCAAAATAGATGGCGTTGCTAACGTTATACAAACTGGTGGATTCCAGCCATCAGGTTGGCAGAATTACTGGTTTGTTTAAACAATTGGGAGACTGGCGACCACGACCGGTAATCAGTAAAGGCAGCAAGCAAACTTTTTCCAAGAACTGAGAGAGATAAGAAGTGTAGTGCCGGACCGTAAAGTGTGTAGGCGACCAAGTTTGACTAAACGTGGGGAGATATAACGTCAAGATACAATACACTCTCGAGCAGAAAAATTAGCTTATTCATTCCAGTCAGCTAGACGTCCATTAACTTGTAGTACCACTTTGAATTTAGAACCTTTTTGATGCCAAAGTTTAGTACTAGTTTTGTACCGTTTTATACCCGTACCCGTTTTGAGTAATTAGCATATCAATGTGGTGACTCCAGGTTAATGCTGTTGTACCACTTTTGAAATTTTTTTATGCCAAAGTTTGTACTAGTTTTGTACCATTTTGAGTAATTAGCATATCAACGTGGTGACTCCAGGTTAATGCTGTTGTACCACTTTTGAATTTTTTTTATACAAAAGTTTTGTACTAGTTTTGTACCATTTTGTACCCGTACCCATTTTGAGTAATTAGCATATCAAAGTGGTGACTCTAGGTTAATGCAGTTGAACCACTTTTGAATTTTGAACTTTTTTTGATGCCAAAGTTTTGTATTCGTACCCATTTTGAGTAATTAGCATATCAAAGTGGTGACTCAAGGTTAATGCTGTTTTACTACTTTTTAATTTTGAACTTTTTTTGATGCCAAAGTTTTGTACTAGTTTTGTACCGTTTTGTACCAGAAAGAAAAAGTATTGTACCCGTACCCGTTTTGAGTAATTAGCATATCAAAGTGAGTACTCCACGTACTCCAGGTAAATGCGGTTGTACCCTTTTGATTTTGAACTTTTTTTATGCCAAAGTTTTGTACTAGTTTTGTACCGTTTTGTTAACACAAATAAGTTTGTACCCATACCCATTTTGAGTAATTAGCATATCAACGTGGTGACTCCAGGTTAATGCTGTTGTGCCACTTTTGAATTTTTTGATGCCAAAGTTTTGTACTAGTTTTGTACCGTTTTGTACCACAAAGAAAAAGTTTTGTACCCGTACCCATTTTGAGTAATTAGCATATCAAAGTGGTGACTCCAAGTTAATGCGTTGTACCACTTTTGAATTTTTTCATGCCAAAGTTTTGTACTAGTTCTGTATCGTTTTGTACCACAAAGAGAAAGTTTTGTACCCGTACCCATTTTGAGTAATTAGCATATCAAAGTGTCACGTGACTCCAGGTTAAATGCTGTTGTACCACTATTGAAATTTTTCAAATAAATATCTGGTGAGGGTAGTGATGAATAATAATGTACACTTATTTATCAGAGAAAAATTTATTTAAGGTAAAATTAGAGATAACATATTTTTGAAGGTTTTGTCACTAACTATAATAAATAACCTTTACGAGAGAGTATGTAGCTTACGATTTTGTTGTACCATTTATTTGAGTTTATTAGTAAGCAGGTAAAATAAAAATAACTAAAATTTAATGTGCTAAATTTGGCCACTGTGCTTTGGCTAATATTTAAAATTTAAAGGCTAAGGAGGCAATACATATTTTAAAAGCAGTTTCATTTCGAAGACTTTACAATTTTGACTATAAATATATGTTATTTTTATTACTGATATCACCACGTCATACTACCTGTTCATGTTTATACGCATATATGAAAATCTAATTGGGTGGTAATGAGGAAAGAAGCATTTGAGAGGTTATCTACCAGCATTTTTATTTTGGAAGATGGGAAACAATTTAGGAAAAACTACCCTCAATAGACTCGACCAGGATTTGCACCCCAAGTGCTCCGCTATCAGCAGGCCAATTTAACACTAGTGACACCTTAGACCACTCAGCCACTGAAGTGGGTATCTGTTATTTAATACGGTGTTTACAGTTTTCAAACATCTATAGGATTTACACAATTTTCCAGAAATAAATGTTTTTGGAATAATTTTTTATCCTATTGGCAGAGTTTAACTTGAGTAATATCTCCATGGTGTCAGCCTGCAAGCAGGCTATACCAATCGAGAGGCTGCCGTATGTTGGCAAAGATAGGGCCAACATTTTCAAGCTGAGGGTGCCATGTGGTTAGCACAACGAGCCCTCCAGACTTCTATCTCAGTTTTCTAGACTGAAGCGCTACTTATTCATTCAATTATCTCCTCATTTGTCCTTACGAGGTTGATTTTGGTTCCGTTTCAGACCCACTGCTTCACAGACAGAATTAGGGGCACTGGGGATCGAACTTGGGACTTCAGTATCTGAAGCCAGTAAATCTGACCACTATACAACAGAGGCGGTTGGGTATCAAATACTTACTTACTTACTTTATGGCATAGGGAACACAAAAGTTCATTATTCTAATGGTTTTAAATATATTTTACTTATCATCGGCTTCATGTCGTGGTCAATATTGCTAAAGTGCTATGACTGAGCACTGAGTGCGTAAATTAATCAGCTCAATAACTTGACTAGTTCGATTCCCTGTTAGGTTGAAATTACTTAGTACTAGCGTGATACGAACTCGGCCAAGGCACAAGAGATTTTGAACATACAATAAGTGCGTTACAGAGTGTTAGTAATATTTACTTTCAGCTAAGAGCTTTTCTTTAAAAAAAAAAGTACTTAAAATATCAGAATAATCGCTGCATTGTTACATAGAAATATTTATTTGTATCTTAATTTTGATATTATTTCTACAGTAAATAAAATAGTATCGCTGCTCATCCATTGTACTTAAATTAGTAGATACAGATAGCCTAAGCGCCAGTAATATGCATACCATTAAAAAAAACTTACCCTTTACTACAAGAAGTTAAATAATCAATTATATCTTTGATTTTCTTTGTGCGCCCTTTCTTCATAAACTTGTTATTCACAGGATATAAAAATAATATTTTGTAAATACTTCTCCACCTCAAAATTTATACAATCCATTGGATTTTGTTCGAAAGCAAAAAGGTCACATATTGTTAATTATATAAAAAGTAATTACCGTGGGTACTTATTGTTCGGGATTCGATACATTTCTTCCGAAAACGAGCGCACAAAACTGCGAGAATGCAACAGGTTCAAATTAAAAGTAATCACATTTAACACGCTAATAAAATAAAATTAACATTTTCACATCTTGACTACCAAAAACTTCGTTCATTAACTTTTTGAAAAATAACTTATTCCAAAGTCCATGAGAGTCAAATCCTAGACCGTAAATAAAACTAGTATATAAAATTATACTGAGAACGTCTCCAAATTACATTTAGACCAAATTTTATTTAAAATAACTATGTTTGATATGAGCAGGAATGTTTATTTTTATTTATTATAATAGTGGGTTAATAATTCAATGTACAGTAGTTTTTCATATACTTTGAATATTAACACTTATTATTACAACGTGTAGTGCTCAAGAATGAGAAAACCCAAGAAAGAATGTAAGATAAGAGTGAAAATTTTACATGTTTTACTGCCTCAGGTAAATAAGGGCTAATGTCATAAAACTTTGTGTATGGAGAAGCATGTGGCGTTTTCTTTGAAAATAATGTATCACTAGAGTAATACTCTCATTGAAGTAAGTAGGGACCAACTATATTTATTCACACAGCAGGAAGACTTTGTGAGTATTTTAGTAACTGAATATATTAAGATGTTTAATTGTTTATATTTAATTACGCAAATTTTTCATAATTGGACATAGGCCCTTCTTATACCTAACGTACATGGTATTAATGTTTCTTTGACTCAAGAAGGTCACAGAGATTAGTTTAACCCTCCATTGCCGCCTGCATTCCGATACAGCAGGTTAGCCAACGCTTGCAAAATGATACTAGCTTGTAAATGGGTAATGATCATACTAACGGCACCTATTATCAGCTATGACAACTAGTTGCAGAAGAAAAGTTGTATTTAAAACCATGTAATTTGACTAGAGAGTCGACTTGGGAGTCGTTAGAGCTCAATATCGTCGTGATTATGAAGCTAACCCAAATTAAAAAATATGTCTAAAAAGAAAAAGAAATTATTCATTAAATAGTATGTTATAAACAAACACTCTAGCTTAATTGTACAAAGAAAATAAATAAATCCATTAATAATTTTTGTTTTCCCATTTAAAATGCATTGAAATGGAAACATTTTAATGAAATATATTCAATAAATATTTTTAGCATGGTTTGAAAATTCCATAAGAATTATGAAAGATGCCCAGATATGTTACTAAAATAAATAAAAAACAACAATGTTGAATTATTAAAAATATTTTGTTTTAAATTCTTTTTGTTTAGAACCGTGCATTTATGGGTAGGCAGGGCCTTAAGCTTTCTGACAATAAGCGACACAAATTCTAAAAATATATTATTTGGTAGTCTTATCTTTCATGCTACCCATAATAATAAAATAAAACTACACACAAACTTTAATGCGTGGACAATTCTTAGAGAGATTAATTGTATGTGTGGATTTATTAACTATCCGACGCCTTAGCTAGGTCTTCTGAGCTAAGGATCCCGGGTTTGATTCGGGTACCCGTCATTTGGCCTAAAAGGCATTTGGCCTAAAGTGTAGGCTAAACGCCTTTAGGCCAAATGCCTTTAGGCCAAATGCCTTTTAGGCCAAATGCCTTTTAGGCCAAATGCCTTTTAGGCCAAATGCCTTTAGGCCAAATGACTTTAGGCCAAACACCTTTTAGGCCAAATGCCTTTTAGGCCAAACGACTTTTTGTAAAGTTAATTTTTAGACCATTTATTAAATTATGTTTTGCTGTCTCCGGAAACATTCGTTAAGATTTGTAGTGATGCTAATAGATGGCGAGGTGTGTAGTGTTTAGTTAAATAGTATATACTACCGTTTCAAAATATATTAGTCTTTTCTCAATTTACTACTTCCCAAGGTATATCAGCAGTTCCATTAACCTGTAGTACCACTTTTGTATGTTAAACTTTTTACATTGCCAAGGTTTTGTACTAATTTTTGACAAGCCATCTTGTTAATGTGGGGAGTGCCAGGCCACCACCGTGGTTCGGATTCCACGTTAAACTGTAGGTCCTTCATTTCATCTCACAATCACCCTACCACTACACATTAGCGTAAGTGCGTATAACCCGAAGGGGTAGTAAGACGTGGTGCTAATAATAATAATAATAATTTTTGTACCGTTTTGTACCAGAAATAAAAAGTTTGTACCCGTACCGTTTTTTATTAATTAGCACATACATGTGGTTACACCATTTTAATAATTTTGTTTTATTTTGAATTTTGAATATATTTTTTTTAAGTGCCAAAGTATATTTTATCAGTCTTTCTAAGTATATTTGTTTATTAATTTTGCTAAATGAATTAATCAATCATTCATTTTTTATAATCATATTAACTTACTCGAGTTTGCCCACGGCTTCGCTCACATTTTGGTTGGGTAAATTATCTTATTTTTAGCAAATAATCTAAACCAGGTTTTCTCAAACTCTATACTCTTGAGCCTTATATGAACATAAAATTAATTGTTAAGACTCTTATTCTTAGAATAAAATAACTTGTTTACGTTAAAATACAAAAATGAGACATTTATTATTTAATTGATTAGTTATTTTCTGATAAGAGCTTTGTAGAGTTTATAAAAATAGTAAGGTTTTGTAAGATATTAATTAATTTTATTGCTTCATAGGCCTAACAGAATATTAATTTTTTTAGTCAATCATAATTTAGGCAAGTCGAAAGAAGTGAGAAATTGGTTCACACCTCATCTGAAATCCCTTCGCGCCTCGCAGTTTGAGAAACCCTGATCTAAACTACCAAAAATACAATTTCAGACACGTATGAGGCGAAAACTTGTATATGTTGATGAAGCCACAAATTAAACTACTACCTATAAGAAGTAAAATCTATTTTATAAATATATATATAAATCTATTTTATATATTTTATATATTATATATGCAGTCTTTGCATCAATATTTGCTCGCTTACGCAGAGACATTGTTGAAAATGAACACCAAAAGAAATAGTTTAAAATTTACTAACTAAACATGAATTAATTTGAAAGAATCACTCTAGTACTAAGCACCTCAGCTTATCAAATAAATTGTTCTGTTAGTAATTGTTTCTATTGGTTTTTGAAAATTTTTCCCTTCTCCTCCCCAATCATAATTTCTCTAACTCCCATTTAAAACACATAGTTTTAAGAATACTTTCTTTATCTATAGTTGTTCTTCTACCTGCCAGCCAAATTTCGATTTTAAACTATAGATAAAAGGTTTTTTATAACTCCCCCCGCCCCTCCCTTGATTTCATGGGGTTACATTTTAAAATGCTCAGACTTATTAGTTATTTGGAGTGGTGCATTTACGGGCATGCCAAAATTCAATTTTTAAAAGACACTGCACTGAGATGTAGTAGTTTCTATTAATTTTGTAGATTTTGGACCCCTTATTCCCAACCCACTTTGAGAAATTTATAGTCTAATGTTATTTTGGCTATCTGGGATTTGATTTATCTTTATTTATCTGTCAAAATTTTATTTTTTTCATAATCTCAAATAGTTTTTTTCTCTATTATACTCCATCACCACTATTTCTCAGAATGCAATATTAAATAATAATATTAATAAATAATAATAATAATAATAAAAATTTATATTATTATTATTATTATTATTATTATTATTATTATTTATTATTATTATTTTTTATTATTATTATTATGTAAATGTCTATTTGTGTTGTTTCCCGTACCAAATTTAAATTTAAATTTAAATCTTTACAATACAGAGAAGTAATTAAATATATTAGTTTTTGAAAATGTTGACCCCAAGCTCCCCTTCCTCCTGCAATTACTAAAACTCACTGAGAAATTTCAAATTTTAAGATTTATTTGGTCTCTTGATGGGTCCTTCCTTATACTAAGGCTACTAGAGTTTGTAGGGAAGGCCGTTTCACTTTACCGGCCAGCACTCAGCTCTACCCAAAACACGCAGCGCTGCTGTAACGTCTGATCGGACCTAGCCAAGCTTGCTTCTGTTCAGATCATGTGACTTTGCAGTGCCGCACTTTTATTATTATTATTTAGCACCACGCCCTTACTACCAGTTCGGGTTAAAACCCCTAAGTACTAATTACGCTAATAGATTAGGAATTGGGAAGGTTGAATTAGTGGAAGTGAACCCGCATTTTCGTGGAGGGAGAGTGGAAAACCATTGAGGAACCCCCCCCCCCCCCCCCCCAGTTTCACCCGACCGAGATTCAAACCTCGATCTCCCCATCCTCAGCAGTAGATCTCAACACGACTAGCGCGTTAGCATCAAACGCCACCGAGGCGGGTGCGCTCGTTACTAACTTCTTATTTATGTCAAGTATGCTTCCAAAGTCCATGTGAATAGTAAATTTTTGTATGTTTATTGTAAGCTTTCTTATTATTTATGCGTGAAGGATTACGAAAAGTGTCCATACCGATACTAAGAAAATGCCGGTAAGCGTTGTATCGTTGCCGTATGCAATAAAAGTAATCTAAAAAGATATGGTGTTATACACCATGACTTCCCTAAAGATTCTGATGTCAGATGAAAAATGTATTCCCCTTTCTGAACGAGATGGAAAAAGGGAGTCATGTTCATATTTTATTGCTCAGAACATTTTTTCACCTAATGAATATGAACGAGACCTTCAGTCCTAACAGCTGTAATTTCCTTAAAAAAGCAAATTAAAATCGCCCTTTTTTGTGATGTCTTCGAAAATGTTACCCAAAGGGGGAAAAATATATCCCCCGTGAATCTGGGCATTGTATTAGATTTACGAAAAAAATTTAGTAAGTGGTTTCATGGCGTGTAAACATGTCACCCCCAATAGTTTTACTTTATGGAAAAGTCCCCTTCATAGTGAATTTAATGATTTTGTTTAAATAGTTTACTTAACTGCAAGATTTCACATATGCATTTTATAACCTTATTAAACAAATCGACCTTGCTTCATTAATGTGGACAGTAGTCTATAAGAAAAATCTCCCATGAAAGGGTTGGATATAGTTTTATGTTATCCGTGCCATCTTAAAACATACTTTAGAAACATTATTTCTAAATTTAATAAATCACGTTGGCTGTATGACACACATGAATATGTTTTTGTACAAGAACATAGTTTATTGTAGTACATAAACAAATGTATATAGTACGCAAGTTAATGAAAGCATTAAGGTATTTTGGTGACGTGAATGTTCACTTAATTATGTGTTACTTTTCAATATAAATTTAATAACCCTCTTGTAAGTAGGCCCATTCATAAACCAATTTGTAGTATAGTGAAAATCTTGAATTTATATTAATGTTCAACTGAGTGTGTCAAACTATATATTTAAAGGGTAATATTAGATTCAGCTATATTTGTGTTATATAAGATGGTAATAATATATGCCCCCTCAAAGTTAGAGATAATATGTGTGCTCCACCTAAATCCCCCACCCGCCCCCCCTCAGTTGGGAAAAAAAGTTTTTCCCTAAATTGAATTCAAATCCCAGCCATGTAACAAGGGGATTTTTCCTAAAATGGTACCCCACTCTCATAACGCAAATGTGGTACATTCAATCTAAAATGTAACATTCCTCATTCCCGGTTCATTAGGTAAATTGATGTATGTGTACAAACTCAAAAGGGGGGGTAAGTCACAATGAAAAAAAAAACCCATTGGATGATATCAAAAGTATCGGCGAAACAGTGTTGGGCGAGGGAGTTTTTTAAAAAAAATATTTTTTAAGGAGTTTTTAGGGGCTTGACTCCAAACCATGGAAAATATTTGAAAATGGAATCCACTAAAAGCTATTTGGGGGGTTCCTTAAGCATTTAGAAATTTAAAATAGAGTTATATAATCTTTTTGAAGTTTGATGCAAAACCCTCTTTCAGCTTCAAATTAAGTATATCAGAGGGAAGTTTAACAAAATGGGGGAGGGGACATTTTGAGGGGGGAGAAAAATTTTGGGAAAAACCCCACCCCATCAACCCTTCCCCCTTTCCCATTCCGCTCAATGAGTGACATCGATATAAAATATGACAGAAAAAAAACCGTAGAAGTAATTATTTCCCCAGATTGACAAAATAAATTTAAAACTAAACAAATAAAATCCAGCCCCCCGACAGTTAATTCATCATTGTGAAAGGGGGGAAAACACGTAACCCAAGATACGTCTTTTGGACATTCCGGGAATCGAACCCGGGACCTTTGCTCAGTATACAAAAAGCTACAACTGAGATAAAGTGTCGGACTGTGTATTTAAAAAACATTTAGTCGGTTTATGTGTTTTTAGCAAATAATTTTATATTCGGTAAAATAAATTAACTCGAACAAATAAACAATGGGACGTTGGGATTAAAAGCTATAAATACCCGATCTCATAATCATCGCACTCAAAATATAACTTGTTTTTTAAATGACGCGGGGTCGGGGGTTAGTGTAGTTCTTTTTTTATATTCATTCAAGTATTTAAAAATAAAAGACTTGTGAGATTTTAAAATTTTTTATTGAAAGATCATAAAACTAGTGTAAATTTTTTTTGGGTTCGGCCATTCATTTTTTTGGTACAAAGGCTCCTTTTTGGTCTAAAATGTGAGAACCCCTGGGCTAAGTCAAAATTTTGTTAAAAATGTTGAAAACACCTCTGGTAGCTTTGTCAGTTCGAATATTTAGTATTAATTTTTAACCGAAATTGGGGGGGGGGCGGTGATTCTGAAGTCTCTATATAAGCGGGTCCTCGGTGTAATAACCCCATATCTTGTTTTTAAGAATTAAAAAAACTAAACAAAACTTAACTACCGAAGGGGGCTACTTTTTTAATTTACATTTTCTTGATTCAATGTAGGGAAAGCTACTAGGGTTCTTTTTTAAAATTTGGAATATAAGTGCATTTTTAATAGTGTGTGTTTTAAATATAAAGTCTTAAAAAATTTAAAAAGGAGCCATGTATACGACTCATCTTCTGTTCAAAGTTTTAGTTATAAATAAATAATTTATGTTTGTATTAAATTTTTAGGGGTTATGGGGGAAAAGGGCCCCCGTTTATCCACCCCAATGATGCGCCACGGGTTCTAAGTAAACGCTTGTTAGGGGTCTTTTTACATAGATAAATTTAATTTATAAAATATGATAGTTTTTAAAAATGTTTTTTGAACTTATAACGCCCCTTTTTCGTCAAATAAAAAAAATCAAAAGTATATCCATTAGCTTTTATTTAATTAAAGGGTAACAAACTTTTAGTTAAAAAACCTTTAAAAAAGGTTTTAGATTTATATATATAAGTTAATAATGAATACTTTTTGAGCAGTGTGTTAAAGGAGTCTCTCATTTTATATTATTAAGTAAAACATAGTAAGTATAGTATTTATCTTAAAAATGTTAAATAAAGTTTAAATGTAATTATAATTATACAAAAATGTACATTTGTTATATTGAATATGATTATTTTCACTGTCTAAATATTTTTTTCAAGTAAATAGAGTAAGCTTAGTAGTGTTGTTTTTTCATTGATCTTCACCCAGTCAATGCTTTCCACTTTTAAATATGCAATTAGAAGGTAAGTATGAGGAAGATAGAATTATGAGAAGTACCCTCTTTTTGCGGGGGAAAAACGGGAAACCATTTATGAAAAATTACCTTAAGTACATCGTGTAATTGAGCAGGCGCGGTATGCACATTTTGCCCTCGATTCATTATTTTATAGAAAAATCTTTCTTTCAAAAATGAAGATGAAATACATATTTAAAAAAATTAGATATCACTAAAATTACACAAAAATATACAAATCAATACATTATTTAATTATATAAAGAAAAGGGATGAAGCAAGACAGAGGTACCCCCCAAAAACTCGTGAAACTCAAAACAAATTATGTTAGTGGGTTTGAAAAAGAACCAAAGGAACGTTGCCCGGGGGAAAAATGAATTTTTTTTTATGGTTTACTTCAAGGTCGTTTGCTATTATTAGGAATGGAGGGAGGGAAAAGGGCTGCTGCCTTTAAACCACCCTTCAAAGTATCTTGTAGAGTGCGACGGAGAAAAGAGAAAGAGAAGATTTTGCCTTTTGCACGAACTCAAGTTGGCCCCCCACATTGCTGAAAAAAACCTTTTTTGTGTAATCGTTTGTGCTTATTTGTGCTCATATGTGCCCGAACATGAACATTTGTGCGTGAAACTGGCCAATTTAGAAAATATTTAATGTGGTGGACCAACTTGAGCTCAAGCTAGCCCACCACATATTGAAAAACACAACATAACAAAATTTATTTAAGTCAATCCATTGTGCTCCATTTGTGCTCATATGTGCCGAAAATGAACATTTATGCTTTAAAATTATAAAATCTAAAGAACAATTAATGTGGGGGCTAACTTGAGTCTTCCTTATACCATAACATGTAGAAAAATTGAATTCAAGCAGGCCCCCACATTTTTTAAATATCAATGTAACAAAATTCTGTTTTCACCATTCGTTTGATTTTCGTTTGTGCTCATATGTGCCCAAAAATGATATTTGTGCTCTATAATTAGAAAATCTAGAAAACAGTTAATGTGGTGGGGTAGCTTGAGCTCTAGTTGGATCGCCTTCATTAAATGTTATCTAAAAGGCCCAGATTCACAGCCCTAACGTTAATTTTCGGGCACATATGAGCACAAACTAAAAACAAACGAATGGTGAATACAGAATTTTGTTACATTGATATTTAAAAATGTGGCTGGCCAGCTTGAACTATATTTTCTACAGTTTATGATATAGGGAAGGTTCAAGTTAGCCCGCCACATTAATGTTCTCTAGATTTTCCCAATTTTAAAGCACAAATGTTTCATTTTCGGGCACATATGAGCACAAAAGGAACACAATGGATTGACTTAAATAAATTTGGTTATGTTGTGTTTTTCAATATGTGGCGGGCTAGCTTGAGCTCAAGTTGGCCCACCCATTAAAATTTTCTAAATGGCCGTTTAACAGCACAAAGTTCAGTTCGGGCACATACGAGAAAAATAGAGCAAAAACGATTAGACAAAAAAAATTTTTTTTCGGCAATGTGGCGGGCCAACTTGAGTCACGCTGTTTGCATCTAGGATAAAGTGTCATTTTTTGGAATGGGAGAACACAACGACCCTTTGCGGTGAGATATTTTTACCAACCAAAGCCGTCAGTTTTATCCTCTGGCCTCTGCGACCCTTTGGGCATTTTGGAGGTCCACTTGCTTACATCGTACGTTTTTTTGCCCTAGGAAGTTATCATCCTGAAAGGCTACCCATTTTGTATTTTTCTTCTATGAAGACTTAAAAAAAAGACCAACGAAAATTCCAAAAAATTTTTTGTATTTTTTTCAAAATTTAAATAATTCCTGAGAATGTTTTGCAAATTACTAGGAGGGAAAGTAATAGTTTTTAAACAAAGGACCATTGTGTAACTAGCCCAGTTTTTTAATAATACACCGAAATAAAAATAGTTAAAAAGTTTGAAAAAAAAAACTGTATAATTTTATATAAAAATTTTTAATAATTCTAACAATAATAAAATGAGTTAAGGATTAGTCAAAACCATAATTTAATTTTTATATATTTATTATATATATAATATATATATATGACCATTTAATATTTACGGCAAAATTTATTTATCCCCATATTTTTAATTTTTAATTTTTAAATACAATAGTAAAAAAAATATTTCATATTTTTCCATAGCGCAACGAAAATCGGGCGTCACTTCAGAAAAATTTAAAGTGGGTGGGTTGAATATTGGTTTCCACTTTCTTTTCCCTTTGGGAAATAATTTGTCAAAAGCCCCCTAATTTAAATTTAGCATATAATTTTACCGAGCGTAACGATGTGAGAATGGGATTTTCTTATTGTTTTTCGTTAACTTTATGCCGGAATATAAACAAGGAAAAAATATCGGAAATTAAAAATTTATAAAAAAGGTGAAAAAGTGTTTTGAACTAATGATCTGTTGTATGTAGGATATTGTCAATGTTTTAGAAAATTTTTGTAACTACTTGCACATTGTGCTATCAAATTTTCAGATAAAAACAACTAACAGTACCTTTTACTTTCAAAGATAACCGAAGGTTTTAAAATTTTCATTTTAGGCCAAAATGATTTTGGGCCCAACCCCTTTTTGGGCCAAAGCCTTTTAGGCTAACTGCCTTTGGGCCCAAATGCCTTTAGGCCAACGCCTTTTGGGCCCAAAATGCCTTTTAGGCCAAATGCCTTTAGGCCAAACGTTTTTTGGCCCAAATGCCTTTTAGGCCAAATGACTTTTGGTTTCATTTTTAGGCCAAATGCCTTTAGGCCAAATCCCTTTTGGCCCAACTCCGCGTCCCCCTTTGATTTTTGGGCTGCCGCAAATTTTATCATTGGTGAAATGGGGGTTTCCCCCTTTCACATTGAGAATTAACGGCTGAGGACGGCTTTTTGTGCTCCCCTATTTTAAAGTTAGATTTTAAACATATGAAGCTACGACAGGCCTAGCAAACAGTAGGGGAAAATATATGACTTAATAAATAACTGACCCACGTCACAGGCTGAAAACAAAAAGGGTGAAAAGTAAATTAAAGATTTATGAACTAAAAACAAAAGTGGAGTGAAAAAAGGAAAAACATTATAGCAAACCCTAACACATAAAAAAAATTGTGGTTGGTTTTTTTACCAAGAAAAAAAACTAAATAGGCCCAATCCCATTTCACAATAACAGCATAGAATGACTTTTAAAAAATCCTACTCATTTAAGACACAAATGCAAGACGCTAATAGTTTTTTCTCTTTCGTGGGGGCATTGTTTAGTAGCCAAAAAAAACAAACTTAAATTTATTATAAAATAAACAAACCTAAAAAAATAGTTTACACGCAAACCCTAAAATAACTGGAAACAAAATTAAAAAGGGGCAGTGCATGGACGCTAACATGGCTTTATTAAATAAATAGTTGTTGCAACGGCATTAAAAGAAATCGGGGCCCAATTTATTACAAAGGAACAAAACTAAAAAAACACAATTTAAATAAAAAAACCCTAAAAAAATGAAAAATACCTAAAATTTTAAAATACAAGGGTAAGCATGTAACCACATATTTCAATGAATAACAAAATAAATACAATTTAGTCCCCAAAAACAAAAAATAAACAAAGGCAGTGTCTGTAACACTAAGATTAAATATTTTAAAAATAAAGACAGTTGCCTTTAAATAATGAAAGCCGAGTCAGCCCAAATATTTAAACTGTCCACAAAAAGTTTACCATAGTTTTGAAAGTTAGCATAAATTTCTTTAGCAAACATCATTAGCTACAAATTTTAAAATGCTATAAGTGGTGCGAAAAATAGAAAAAAGTATTCCTGGTTTTCGGAAGTCTTTGGAAAATTTTTAAAAGAGATTTTTTATATTGATGGCGAGGACCATCGAGAAGGGCCTATGTGGTTCTTGTCCCGGATATGGGCGTATTATGGCGTGTTAGCTGTTTTCTGATTGGGGTTTTAACGCTAGTAAGACTACTATTGACCCCAAATGATTCTACACGCGTTAGTATTTAGTCTACAAAAATCTACTAACACAACAAGTTTAACTATTTTTAAAAATTTTTACCAACAACCCCCCTATTTTATAGGTTTCCTACAGATTGCCAAATATTAAAAGGGTGGGGGATGGGCAGCAACAGGGGGGTCAGAAGTGTCAAAAAGGTGCACGCAACCCCAAAAAAAGGGGGACGAATTGTCGAAACGCGTGTCCCCAACCCAGAAACAAGGGGGGGAATTGTCGAAACGCGTGTCACGCAACCCAGAAACAAGGGGGGGCGAATTGTCGAAACGCGTGTCACGCAACCCGAAAAAAGGGGGCAAATTGTCGAAACGCGTGTCACGCAACCCAGAAACAAGGGGACAGAATTTTCGAAACCGTGTCACGCAACCCAAAAAAAGGGGGGCAGAATTGTCAAAGCGGTCACGCAACCCAGAAAAAGGGGGACAGAATTGTCGAAACGCGTGTCACGCAACCCAGAAAAAAGGGGGACGAATTGTCGAAACGCGTGTCACGCAACCCAGAAACAAGGGGGACAGAATTGTGAAACGCGTGTCCGCAACCCCGAAAAAAGGGGGACAGAAATTTTCGAAAAGCGGGTTTACGCACCCAGAAACAAAGGGGGGCAGAAAAGTCGAAACGCGTGTCACGCAAACCCAAAAACAAGGGGGGCGAATTGTCGAAACGCGTTTCACGCAACCCCGAAACAAGGGGAAGAATTGTCGAAACGCTGTCACGAACCAGAAACAAGGGGGGACAGAATTTCGAAACGCGTGTCACGCAACCCAGAAAAAAAGGGGGGAAGAATTGTCAAAACGCGTGTCACGAAACCCCAGAAAAAAAGGGGGGACGAATTGTCGAAACGGTGTCACGAAACCCCGAAACAAGGGGGGACAGAATTGTCAAAACGCGTGCACGCAACCAGAAACAAGGGGGACAAAATTGTCAAAAGCGTGTCACGAACCCAAAAGGGGGACGAATTGTCGAAAGCGTGTACGCAACCCAGAAACAGGTGTGTCGTGGCTGCTAGAACAGAGTATTTGGCCCATATTTCCGAAGCGGAGTAAAAATTTTTTTCATTTTAGTTGAGGCAGAAAAATATTTCTCCCCATAAAAATTATAAAAAGGGTAAACCAGTCTTAAATTTGTGTAACTTTTGGCTATCCGAATTTTTAGCGACCCGTTTTATATTACTCGGACACCTCTAATTACGTTAGGTTTGCGTATTTACCCAAGAATAGTGGGGGGTGCATTAGCTCACGGGAATGCTGGATTACCTGGGAAAGTCAAAGTTGTAACTATAGCTGGATGATAGTTTTCCAAAGGATTAAGAAAATTATGAGGATTGTAAAGTAGGCAGGACTGGAAATTTTTGTTAAGAATAGGGAGTTTTTTTAAGGGGAAAATGACCCAAGGGAAAAAAAAAAAAAAAAAAAAAAAAAAAAAAAAAAAAAAAAAAAAAAAAAGGGAAACCCCAGAAGAAGAATAAAGATATTCTAAATGGGAAAACAGTTGCTCGCAAGCCCTTTCAGAACGAAGGTTTCAACAACTTGAAAAAGCCGAGAAGTATTGGTGGCATCCGGGAGAAAAGAACTAAAATTTATTTGTTGATTTTGACAGCTGTAACAAAGGGAATTGAAGGAAGGAAAATTAGGAAATACCAAAATTAACCCAGCATTTTGAAATAATAGGGGGGGATAAAGTAGGACCTCTACCTAATCAACAAGTATTAAACGGTCATTTTAACTATTTTTACCATTTTTCTAGGTATTTAGTCATGTTACATTTTTAGTAGACAGAAGACAGAAAAAGTTTCAGAAGGTTATTTTATAGTGGTACAACATTTGGGTTTTGGCCCGTATTTTTCAGACCAGGGACAAAATTAACGTCAAAAGCTAAACCCCAAATTTTGTAAATTGTTGAAAATTAATAATTTAAGGGCAACCCCCGGACATCCACAAGGGGAAAAGCAGGATGAGGGTTCACGACTAATAGTAAAATACTGACCATTTTTTTTAAAATACTCAACCTACGGGATTCCATTTCCATAGTTTTCAGCTTAAACTTCCAAAACGCATTAATTTCCAAGTTGTTGAAATTTTTTATATTCCTTTTTGGGGTTAGGACATCTTTAGATTTTGGGGAATACCCCCTGATGTGACTAATAACGGCAGTAAATTTGGCGGCCATAATTCAAAAAATTTGGAAAAAGTTAGAAAAAATTAATAACGAAAATTTTAAGACATTAAGCAAAAAGACAAAACCATAAAAAAATAGTTATAAAGTAGGAGACTTTTTCTATCTGACCATGGGGGTTTTTAAAGAAATAGGGTAAAAATTCCCCCAAAAAAAAAAATTTACGGGAATACCCAAATTTTTGAAATATTCAGTAAAGGGCCATTAAAATCCAACTGCCATATACGTCACTGGTAGGAATGTTGTTTTGGTTTTTAACCCCAAAAACATAGAGGTCTAGCCCAAATTTTCAGGATTCCCAATACTAAGCTGGGGGGAAAACCTGGACAGTTCCAGGGGCACAGAAAGTCATAAATCTCCCAAAGGGAACCAATTACCTGGTCAGAATGGGGGCGAGACAATCCTTGAGGCCCCAGAAAATTGCTGTTTCAACTTTATTCTAAGCCTTGAACGTGAAAGCCCCCGGTGTGTGGTGTTGGAAAAGAGAAGAGCATAAAAAGATTTTGCTAAATTTTTATGAAATATTCGAAAAAAAAAAAAAAGGAGAAAAAAAAAATTATAGTGTAACTTAAAAAAGGGAATTTAAGTTTTTTTTTAATAAAAAAAATTAAAAAAGTTTTATCTTTCTTGTCCAACTTGTTCTGATAAAATAAAACTCTGTTCAAACACTGTAAGTTTTTTTTAAATAAAAAAATCTAGCACGGGGGGTGTTTTTTTTGAATAAAAGTATGATGTATTTCTCACTGAAAACATTTTTAAAGTAATGGAGTTTTTTATCTTGAGCCATTGTTTACGAACACAACATTTTGAAGTTTTAATTTGAAGAAAAATTTTTAAGATTTTTTGGCAGGAATGGTTTGTTTTTTCCCAAAAAACATACATTATACTTAAACCATACGTTAGCAAGCTTTTTTAAATCAGTTAGATTAAGAAATTTTTTAAATTTCCCAATAGTAAATTTAAATTAAAAGCTTTTCAAAATTTGGGTTTAGGTTTAAAGGGTTTAGAAGTAAGAGACCATTACGGGGAAAAGGCCCTATCCGGGGTTTCATTTTTCGAAGGGGGGGGGGGGGGGGGGGGGGGGGGGACCCATAAAATTATAAACTAGAAATTTTTTACAAAATAAGGATTTAATATTTTATTTCACTATCTATTTGAAAAAGAAAAATGAGAACCACCTAAACCACCTAAACTGAAAAAAACCTTTAAAAGCTCTTTTCCCCCAGTTAACTATGTTATCCCTTTTACGGGGTTTCGCGTGGAGTGGTTTTGCTCGTCGAAGTCCATTTTCCCGGGGGCACGGTGGTTGTCAGGCCCCGATCCCCCGGGGGTCCAGTGGAGGGGGGTAAGGAAGGGAGAGGGGGGGAGAAAACAGATAGGTCGAGTCCGCAACACGAAGTCGGGGTTTTGGGGGTGGGATTTTCCCGGGCAACAGGGATCGGGGGGGAGGCAGGGGAACAGCCCCCCGGCAACACAGAGCCCGCGGTGGGGGGCGGGATAACCATCCCGCAACAGGAGTCGCGGTGGGAGGTCGGGGATATGTGGGGGGAAATAGGGAGTGACATGAAAGGGCTCTTTTTCAAACGAAAAAAAGATGGTTTATTATGCTCTTTCAAAAAGGGGGGTTTCCCCAAAGGGTTTGGGGTCCCCCACTGAAAAATAGCCCCAGTGTTTCACCGTTTATATACCCTCCACCACTGCCGGCCCTTGACCAAGGGGGAAAACGGGGCTTCATTGGCGGGGGGAAACCGTTAAAAGACAGTGTCCATCACGCGACCCAAAGGGGGAAGGGGGCTGGCGCAGGGGGGGGGGGGGCAGAGGTGGAGTCGTCACGGAGGGCTCAGAAAAAACATGGACTGTGGGCCGGACCGGCAGTGGGGAGGGGAGGGTAAGCGGCCGGTGCAATTTGCAAAGGGAAAAAAAGGGCCCCTGACAAACAGTGAGGTATACCCAATATGTTGGGAGCCCCGTAAGGTCCCAAAGTATATATTTTATATGATGCAAATTATTTGTTTTTTTTTTTAAACAACATACGATAAATATAATAAAACAAAGTATCAATCATTTTTACACAAATGTCCTTTTTAAGAAAGGGAAAAAGTTACCCTTAATTTTTTATACATTCCCTTTTGGGGGGGGCTTTCCATAATTTTGGGTTTTAAGTTCTCAAACTAAAATCAACCAAAAGTATCTTCTATATTTTTACTAGAAAATTAAGCTAAAACATTGATAAAATAAACGAATTTCCAAGTTTTTATTTCAATATTTCCATTTGAAATTTTCCTTGGCTTAAACCAAAAAAGTATTTTTCACGTGAACTGTACAAAAAAAATATTGGGGAAAAAAAAATAATTGAAATAACTTACATGCATTTTTGCTAATTCTAATAAAAAAATGAATTTTCATATGACCTAAATTTTAAAAACAGTACTAAAAATAACCACCACTAAAGTAAACCTGCCAAACACTCAAACATAGAGTTGATTTCCCTCCTCCTACTAAAAGGGGGTTTTGTAAATTTCACAACACACCCCTTTAAATTGTCTGTATGTAACCTTTTGATTCGTTCAATTAACCGGGGTTTATAAAAAAATGGTCCCTGTTTGCTATTTAAAAAAAATGTGAGGATCTAAAATTTAAAAAATTTTACTTTCCCATTAATATTTTTTCAGCCCAATAGGGGAAATAAAACAAAATTGCTAAATAAAAAATTTTTTTAAAATTTTTTCAATAGTAAACTATAAAACTGGTTTTAAAATCAAAAGACAAAAACATTAAACTTATGTTTAAAAGGTTTTAAAAAAGAATATTGCCAAAAAAAATTAAAAAGGAAAACGCGTGGAAATACACCTTGTGACTTAATTTAAAAATGCGCGCACACACCAATGTTCCCCCCCAAACCCCTTGAAAGGTTTTTCTCCCTCATTTATTTACCCAAAAATCCCTTCATTCCAATAAGACATCCACACTAATAGTTTTTCTTGATTGAAACTCTATTTATACCTCACCTTAGTCACAATTCTTGTATTACCTGGGAAAAAAATCATATTTTTTTTAGTTTCACCTCCCACCCCCAGAACCTGGTTAATGGGGCCCCCGAAAAAAAATAAAATTTTAGAAAAAGTCAAAAATTTAAACCTAAATTTCAGACAAAATTTTTTTTTATAAAAATTTAATGAAACCCGCAACTAGCGTTTTGGGGTACGAACCCAAACAAAACACCGCGCCCCTTTGAACCCTCATTGTGTGGAAAACCCCCTCCTGCTCTCTCCCCCTCCCTCTCCCACCCCCTCAAAATTTCTGAAGATTAACAAAATCCCTGCACCGCCCCAGACATGTTTTTCGTGCAAGCGGCTATAAAAAGGTCTTGAAAAACATTTTTTAGCCAGTCATTTTTTTTTGGGGCTTTTTTCCATAAAATAATCAAGATAAATTTTTTTCGGGGCCGGAAAATTGGTTAATATCAGGTATGTTTTTAAAGCGTTTTTTTATGTTTAAATTGTACTAATTTGGTTTTTACATTTATAGTGTACAGAGGTGTTTACTTTTTTTTTTTTTAAAACACGACAACAAAAGGTGCCTGCAATCCCTGGGGGTCCCGAAAAACCAAAATCGTTGGAACTTTTTAAAACCCCCGGGTGGGGTTACTTTGGGTGAAATCGGGTGTTCCACGGTAATTAGGGGGCCACCGCGTATAAATTTTTGGGGGTTTTAATTTTTTTTCAACCCCCCGCAGTG